>JAJTUV010001393.1:0-340469 GCA_021653895.1 Mastomys natalensis
AAGATCTTCTACCCGAATGAGAACAGTAAAAGAAAACACAACTCAATAATTATGGTATAAATAGCATGCCTAGATTGGGCAGATTTACCACTACACTTCTCTAATCCCCGGCTATGAGATCCCTTATAACTTACAGTTTATCCAGGCCACGTGGTTGTCAGCTACCTTCTACCCCCTGCCTCCTTTCTGCTTCGACTTCCTCCTGCTTCTTCCTCTGCTTCCCTTCTGCTCTACCTTTTATATCAAATTCCTCTCACTCTCTCCTCCCCTAAGCCTATTTCTCCGCCTCCCCTTCTAGTGCCCAATCACTGGCTCTAGCCTTTAATTTACAAGTTTTAATTGGACAGAAGGTTCACAAGAGGTCACTGGTGTACAGATTGAATCATCATCTGCAGCCCCTCCCAGGAAATTGAAACTAGGATCAAAATACAAGACTGAGGCTATCCACAGGGAACTAGGATCAAAATACAAGGCTAAGGCTATCCACAACAGATTAATATAGTAAAAATGGCCATTTTGCCAAGAGCAGGCTACAGACTTCATGCAATCCCCATCAAAATTCCAACTCAATTCTTCACAGAGATAGAAAGAGCAATTCTTAAATTCATCTGGAGTAACAAAAAACCCAGGATAGCAAAAACTAGTCTCAACAATAAAAGAACACCTGAGGGAATCAGCCTCCCTGACCTCAAGCTGTACTACAGAACAGTAGAGATAAAAACTGCTTGGTATTGTTACAGAGATAGGCAGGAAGATCAAAGGAATAGAATTGAAGACCCAGAAATGAACCCACATACCTATAGTCACTTGATCTTTGACAAAGGAGCTAAAACCATTCAGTGGAAAAAAAGACAGCATTTTCAACAGGTGGTGCTGGTTGAACTGAAGGTCAGCATGTAGAAGAATGCAAATCGATCCATTCTTATCTCCTTGTACAAAGCTCAAGTCCAAGTGGATAAAGGACCTCCATATAAAACCAGACACATTGAAACTAATAGAAGAGAAGGTGGGGAAGAGACTTGAATACATGGGCACAGGGGAAAGTTCCTGAACACTACACCAATGGCTTATGCTCTGAGATCAGGAATTGACAAACGGGACCTCATAAAATTGCAAAGCTTCTGTGAGGCAAAAGACACTGTCAATAGGACAAAACAGAAACCAACAGATTGGGAAAAGATCTTTACCAATCCTATATCTGATAGAGGGCTACTATCCAAAATTTAAAAGAACTCAAGAAATTAGACTCTAGACAATCAAATAATCTTATTTAAAAATGTGGTACGGAGCTCAACAAAGAATTTTCAACTGAGGAATATCGAATGGCCGAGAAGCACCTCAAGAAATGTTCAACATCTTTAGTCATCAGGGAAATGCAAATCAAAACAATCCTGAGATTCCATCTCACACCAGTCAGAATAGATAAGACTAAAAACTCAGATTACAGCAAATGCTTTCGAGGATGTAGAGAAAGAGGAACACTCCCCCATTATTGGTGATATTGTAAGCTGGCACAACCACTCTGGAAACCAGTCTGGCAGTTCCTCAGAAAATTGGACATAGCATTACCTGTGGATCCAGTGATACCACTCCTGGTCATATACACAAAAGATGTTCCAACATATAACAAGGACACATGCTCCACTATGTTCATAGCAGCCTTATTTATAATAGCCTTATTTATAAAAGCTGGAAAGAACCCAGATGTCCTTTAACAGAGGAATGGATACACAGGAATTGTACCACAATATGGTACGTTTACACAATGGACTTCTACTCAGCTATTAAAAACAATGAATTCATGAATTTTTTAGGCAAATGGATGGAACTAGAAAATATCATCCTGAGTGAGGTAACCCAGTCACAAAAGTACACACATGATATACACTCACTGATAAGTGGACATTAGCCCAAAATCTCACAATACCTAAGACATAACTCACAACTCACAGACCACATGAAGCTAATGAAAAAGAAAGACCAAAGTGTGGGTGCTTGGTCTTTCTTAGAAGGAGTAACAAAATACTCACAGGAGCAAATATGAGACAATGTGTGGGGCAGAAACTGGAGGAGAGATCGTCCAGAGACTTCCCCACCTGGAGAGCCCTCCCAGATGCAATCATCAGATACAATCACCACTGTTGTGGATATCTGGAAGTGTGTGCTGACAGGAGCCTGATATACCTGTCTCCTGAGAGGCACTGCCAGAGCCTGACATATACACAGGTGGATGCTGATAGCTAACCATGAAACTGATCACAGAATTCCCAGTGGAGGAGTTAGAGAGAAGACTGAAGGAGCTGAAGGGGTTGTATTACTCAGGGTTCTCTAGAGTCACAGAACTTATGGGTAATCTCTATATAGTAAGGGAATTTGTTTATGACTTACAGTCTATAGTCCAACTCCCCAACAATGGTCGGCAGCAGCTGTGAATGGTAGTCCAAGGATCTAGCAGTTGCTCTCTCCTACAAGGCAAGCAGGTGAATGAGAATCTTCTATAGTCCAACTCCCCAACAATGGTCGGCAGCAGCTGTGAATAGTAGTCCAAGGATCTAGCAGTTGCTCTCTCCTACAAGGCAAGCAGGTGAATGAGAATCTTACTTCTTCCAGTCCTTATGTAGTCTCCAGCAGAAGGTGTGGCCCAGGTTAAAGGTGTGTGCTGCCACGCCTGATCTGGGACTTGATTTGTCCCAGATTGTAGGAGGAGCTAATGTGGGAGGAGTTAGGAGAGGAAAAGGAAGAGGAGGAGGAGTAGGAGGAGGACGAAGAGAGAGAGAGAGACAGAGAGAGAGAGAGAGAGAAGAGAGAGAGAGAGAGAGAGAGAGAGAGAGAGAGAGAGAGAGAGGAGGAGCGATGGAGACAGATGTTCACATGTCTGTAGCAGTCAAAGGTAGTTGGTATACCTAGGTTGGGTATTGGGTTACACTTCTGATGGTATGGGTATCTTGTTACTGATCATTGCCAAATATATAAGCTTTGATTAGTCTATAAGAATTAGAGTCTCATTCTCTTACTGGGCCGGCATGGATGGCAGAATGGTCTGGGTAATGCCCTGCCTTGAGGAGACAGCATGGAAGATTGGCAGAGCCATCTCTCACGCTGGCATCTAGTGGGTGACAGGGCTGGTGTTTCTGGAGGCTGGTTCTAGCTGCAGCATGCACGTGGTCTCCCGCCGAGAAACATGGCGGCTGGTCTAGGCAGAACGACTGCAGCCTAGATAGTCGGCCTGAGCAAGCAGCCTTATTAAATAATTACTACAACAGGGGATAACCTAATTACAAACAAAAAGCCATCTATTAAAGGTTCAGGAGTGATGGCAGCACTAAATCTTCTGAAATCTATCTCTTCACAGAGATAGAAAGAGCAATTCTTAAATTCATCTGGAGTAACAAAAAACCCAGGATAGCAAAAACTAGTCTCAACAATAAAAGAACATCTGAGGGAATCAGCCTCCCTGACCTCAAGCCAGCCCAGACTGCTATACCCAGCAAAACTCTCAATCACTATAGATGGAGAAACCAAGATATTCCATGACAAAACCAAATTTGCACAATATCTTCCCACAAACCCAGCACTTCAAAGGATAATTGATGGAAAACGACAACACAAGGAAGGAAACTACAACCTAGAAGAAACATGGAAGTAATCGTCCAACAACCTCCCAAAAATAAAACTAAGTTTTTAATGTTAATTCTTGACAGCATCCCTACAAATCTTAATTTTACTTTTACTAATATATTCAGAATAAAACATGGGCCGAAAAGGAGTATAGTGAGGAAGTACTGGACCAATCAAGACTGAAAACTGGCAGAACAAACTCCAAATTAAACAATTCTATGTCTAATGTTAAAAGGGTTTCCTAGAGGGCTCTTCACTCCAGCTTTGCTGACTGCAACACACTTCTCTCTCTTGGGCTAGTTTGTCTCCTTTTAACAGGTTTCTTTGGCGTATATCTAGCAGTACCAACATCTTAGGATCTCTAAGCAATCCAGATTTTACCTTCACAGCTTCATGTAATGTCCTCTCTGGGCCTGTGTGCAAGGACTGCCCTGAAACATGCCTGGCTTCAGGACTTTCCTTAACAGATTTCACCAGCCTTTTCCTATATCAGCCTTTTCCTATGTCCTTCTTGACTTTAAATCTGGATCCATGTGGCAGAAGCTGCAGGTTCTGCTGCTTGTTGGGGTTGGAGCCTGGGCCCCTCCATGAATTACATTTGCATAAGATTTCTGTTGTTTTAGATCTAGGAAATTCCTCAGTCCTTTTTCTTTCACAGTTTGCTGGATTGTTTGGGTGGGATCTTGCAGTGAGGGCACCACTCTCCTTATTCCATTTAGTGTTAAGCTTTTTTTTTCAACTTCTCATCTTCTTGAGCACAAGATTTGGCTCTAACATTACATTTGCTGGTGCTCTTTTTCTCCTCAAACTAAAGTTTCATACTACTCTTTGCTCCACTTGTTCCTTCTCATTGTAGATCTGCACAAGAATAATCACTGATAACCATTCAACACAAGACACTAGGCTATCTTGACATCTCCTCTGCGAAAGCCATTAATCCCAAAATCTTCAGTTTATCCTTAGGCAGATTTTTGGGAAAAGGAAAAAAGCTACCACATTTTTTTTTTTTTAAACCAAAATATCACGAAAATAGTTTCTAGGCCAACTGATAATGTTCTTTCTCCTGGGTCCCCAGTTTATATTACCGTCAGCACCACTATCTTCCATGCTGCAAATTGGGGCTTGCTTGCAGTTTTGGAGGGTTAGACTATTACCACAGTAGGAGCAGATAGGCATGGTGCTAAAACAGTAGCTGAGAGATTTACGTTCTGATCCTCAGAGAGAGGAAAACTTTGTCTAGTGTGAGCTTTTGAAACCTCAAAACCCACCCCTAGTGACATACAGTCTCCAACAAGGCCACACCTATGCTAACAAGGTCATCTCCTCTAATCCTTCTGAAATAGTTCCAAACCACACTGACTATTCAAATATTTGAGCCTATGGAAGTCGTTCTCATTGAAACCTATCACATAAGGGTTCCAACTGGACCCTCACCAAACTGTGAGCATCAAAGCATGCAGATTTGGGTGTCAGGAAAGTGATGTTTCAAAGGAAATAAGTATGGTGGCTCTGCTGTGCTAAGCTTTTAGAGACCTATCTCAGGCTCACAGATAAAATAATCCCTGGGACATTTTCATCATAGTCTAGTTAGGGCATGACATGGGATTCCTCAACTGGGGTTGGCTTGCTATCTACTACATGACTGTTTTATAATCCTTTATCACTTTTTAAATATATATTTGTGATTGACATAAGTGAATTAGTTTCTATTTTTTAAATATAGGTATCCTGAAGCCTTGACTTTTCTTTGACTGTAGAAAGTTTTTACTTATTTTTAAAAATTCCTTTCCCTTTTCCTTATTGTGTTTCTTTCCTATTTTGCTCTGCAAGGACTTTCCCTCTTGTTTTATTCAAGGTAGCAAAATAGTAGTTAGGCTGGGTTTTAGACTCTGAAGGACTTGGGTTCAAATCCCAGTAGTTACCTACCAGCCACATTACCTGAAACACATGACTTAATCTTGAATAGAATCTCATGAATCTTTCCAAGATTCATGAGATGCTCAGAAAAGAACACTCAATGCTCAGTGACTTTTACCCTTATTTCAATATTGCTAATCGTGTTAGTTGATTGTCTCATTGTGGTGTGTGACAAAACTTCTTGACAAAGCAACTTAAGAAAAGAAGAAAGAATTTATTTTGGCTCAGTCTAAAGGTAAAGCTCATTATAGCAGGTGTGGTGGTCAGAGTTTGAAGTGGCTTGGCTGGTCACATTGTACCCATTCAAGAAGCAGAGAGACATGAGAACTTGTACTCCTTATGCTTTCTCCTTTTTATTTGGTCCAAGATCCAGCCCATGAGATGTGGCTTCCTGAGTTTAGGGTGAGTCCTCTCACCTTGTTTAACCTAACCTTGATAATCCCTCACAGGTGTGCATAGAAACTTGTCTCTTAGTGATCCTAGATCCTGTCAAGTTGACAGTCAATATTAACTATAATGCTATTATTATTATTATTATTATTATTTATTTTTAGTTTTTTGCTTAAGCCATTGCCTTAATATAGATGATGGTCAGATAGTCACCTCTGACTGTGATATTCCTTCCACATTTCAGCCTATATTTGGAGCTGTGTTTGGGCTATTTCCTCCATAATAATTCAAATGCAACATGCAAGGTCTATATTTATTATTTCTTACCCAGCTGATTCTATTTTATTCTCCCAATTTCTGTTCATGGTATCACAGATTTTTGTAGTACCTTAATTTTGAATTAATCTTAGGTTCTTTTCTTAAGGAAAAGCGATAGCTGGGCATGGATTTAATGCAGAGGTATTACATATGTATATGTATATGTATATGTATATGTATATGTATATGTATATATGTATATATATGAAACATACATATACATATATATGCTAATTAGTTTATATATTTTATTATTATTTTTTTTTTAGTTAGGCTTTCTCTGTGTAGCCCCTGGCTGTCCTGGAACTCACTCTGTAGACCAGTATAGCCTTAAACTCACAGGGTTCTGCCTGCCTCTGCCTCCTGAGTGCTGGAATTAAAGGCATGCACCACCACCACCCAGTGAAAGGTATTGCTTATAATTATAAATAGTTAAGAATGAACATTGACTAAGTAGACTATCTTACATTTAGATAGCAGAGTTCTCTCTAACTAAAACTTATGTAGAATATTTAGTAACATAAAATATTGACAAATTAAATTTATTATTCATATATTCTATTTGAATTTTATAAATGTATGTATATGTAAAAGATGCACAGATAAGCACTCAACATTTTACTGTTGTTGTTCTGTTGTGTAGGATTAAGGGTAATTTTCATATTTGCTCTTTTCCTTATACTGTTTTAAAAAGTAGGCATACATTGCTTCCATATGAGGAAAAAAGCTTCAAACTTAAGGGAAAATGAGATGAATAATGTCTGAAATTCTTGAGAGAACTGTACTTTCTCAAACTTTTGACCAATGATAAAAATAGTACTGGGTATATAGTAGACAGTATTCATTGAGTGTTGAAGTTGTGTTATCTTTTTATGTAATTTTAGAATAATTTTAATATATTTAAGAGGGCCTAAAGGCTTCAAGAAACTTTACTTACATAGTTCTTTGAAAAGTATTCTTTTGTGGGGGGAGTTGATGAGAAATTTTTTTGGTAAACTCAAAAGAAATCAACCTGGCCACATAGGGTGTTTTAAATAATTCATACCTTACCATTTCAGAGGATAATGTGGCCAAAGGGGGAGCACATGGAACTGATTCATCAGAAAATACATTTACTACTGAAAAATGGAATCATAAAATCGAATCAAATGGTCGACATTTTAAAAATACAACCATCTTTCTTCACGATACATCTGAATACTCAGAAGAGGAGCAGGTAATTCTGTCTTATTTATAGAAGCAGCTTGAAGAAGAAGAAAGCATTCTTCTTAGAATTGGAAGAGCACTCTGTTGAGAATTATGTCATTACATGCCAGTGGTTGATTATCCTTAATTTTTGGTAAAAACTTCTTAGGGATCTGTTGTGTGTACATGAAGTTATATATTTTGCTTTTAACAAGAGTTCCATTTTCTACTTCTTTGTATAAAATGGATTTACTTTTATCCGTCCTAAATTTATCACATTTAGACTTAAAGTAGAAGCCATTATTTTGCTTTTTCTTAGATTTGGTTCCTAGATATTAGATGATATTCTCTAATTGTCAAGACTTTATCGACACTATTCATCTATTCCTCTTTGGCTATCGTGTTTAATTATCAAGGAGTGATAATTCAGTGTTCTTTTTTAAGTCATTTGAGTTTTGATTAGTTTTCTAAAGTCATTTGAGTTTCTGTTTCTGTTTTGGGATGTTTTCCATGTGATATTATGTACAGAATTACAAGAGATTTTGGTTTTACAAGGGGTTAGAAGTTTCTGTGATAGAAATGTGTTTGTATAGAACACCTTTGTATATAACCTCCTTGCTGCTGGTGATGACTGTGACCTATGAGTTGTTTTCCATAAAGGATTCACACGCTACTAGTGACAACTGAAATATATTAAATATGGAGATTCCTAGAATTGTTAAATTGCTCTGTCCTGTTGTAACTTGAAAACACTGTAGTAGCAGTCTCTGATTTGTGCATCAGAGGTTTATTGGGAGATGGCCTAGGAGGTGGAGCAGTTGTGTTTTATACACAGGCATGGTTGGGTTAAGTAATCTGCTATATGGTAGATGAGACTAGGTTACCAGAATCACAGTTAGACTTGCTGAAACCTTCCTCACCACTGCTATAGGTTAGAGAATCTGGTCTTTCATAAATAGCTAGGGACATAGCCAATAATTCTTTTTTTTTAAAAGTGTAATTTAGTTTTTATTAATATGTGTGCACAGACAGGTACATAGGAATATACTCAGGCATAGTGGAGCATATGTGGAAGTTAATGGACAACTCTGTGAAGCTAGTTCTCTTCTTCTGCCTCTGTGTGACTTCTTGTCTGTGTGTTTTTACTGTTTTCAGATTGTGATCGACAAAGGCTACAAAGTTGGCAGTTCCTTTCAAGGTGATATGACCCGGGCTGGAAAGGTGAAGGTAAGGCCTGATTCAGTTATCTACCTTGGGAAGAATACACAGCAAACAAATGTGTATTAGCCACTTTTCTGTTTCTCTGATGAGTCACCATGACCACAGCAACTTTGAAGGAAAGAGTATATTTGGGCTTATGGTTCCAGAAGGATAAAGCCCCACATGGTGGGGAGGTATAATAACCAGCAGCAGGCAGCAGGAAGCCTGGAACACAAGTCCTCATCCTCAAGCAGGAAGCAAAGAGAGTGAACAAGAGAAAGGCAAGGCCTTTTACTCACAAAGCCTACTTCCTACTTCCAGTGACAAACTTCGTCCAGCAAGGCCTTGCCTCCTAAACCTCTCCAAATGGCATTACTGACTGGGCACCACATATTAAGTTACTGGAGCCTATGGGAGACACTGCCTATCAAGCTACCATACAAGCCAGTAGACAAACACTAGATTCTTGTTTTCCTTTGTACAAAACTGGATGAGTGACCAGATTTTGTCCTTGAAAGTTTTTGTTGTTGTTGTTTGTTTGTTTGTTTGTTAAATTGGCATTGGAATATCTAAACTGTTTGTGCTTGGCTGGATGCTAGATCTTTTTTTCCCTATGATTTAACAAATGGAAAGGACTTTCTAGCATAGTCATTAAAAAAAAAAGATGCTATCATGTAACTGCTTCTCAAATTTTAATATTGAAGCTGTCATATGAGTTTTGCTTTTGAATATGTATGCCACGTAATAGTTGCAATTACTTGCTTAGAAGCATGGAAGCTACCATTTTAACTTTCTATGAGGTCAATATGGTCTGCCTACCACACATTCAGCTCAGGACAGAAAGACACAGCCTGTCTGGAACTGCAGTTAAGGAATCTCAGTTTATAATTTTAAGGTATTTGCTAAGTCTATGTTCAGGTTGTGAGCATAAAATGGATGGTGACCTTGTGCCTTTACCACATGCCTTGTGCCAACATTTTCTTATTTATACTCTTTGATAGTACCCTGAAATGCATTTGTTTGTAAATCTGAAATGCCTCATTGTCAGTGTGCAATGGTATTCTATGTGGAATAGTCTTTCATTAAAATGCTGCTATTGGGTCTAGGAAGGACATTTGCTGTTCTTTTTACCATTGAAGTAATTCTCAGAATTACTTGCCTGAAAGAGGGAACACTTGATATTTTGCCCTACTCACCTCTCCTGTGATTTACCTGGGCAGGGTGATTTTGTTCTGAGTGAACTTTTCTTTCCAGCTCTCTTTAGTTTCCTCTCTCTGGCTCTCCAGAGTGCTGTAACAAAGCATACTATGAGGAAGGATGGTAGCCCAGCACCACCACCAGCACCGAACCAGGAACCTGCTGTCTCTGAGAGTGATGATAAAAATCCCAGGGAGAAAATCTGTTAATCTGAGATGTCTCACTGTCAGTGTGCAATGGGAAGTGGTATTCTATGTGGAATCGTCTGTTACAAAAAAACCTCTCAGCCTGTGTGTCTCCCTTCACTGTAGAAAGCAGACTACAGTGTTGTAAAGTCCTGAACTTTCAAATGTCTTGCTTCCTTCAATGGAAATGCTTGCATACAGCAGCTTTAACAGGGCCTTGAGAGTTCACAGGGAAGCATATCCAGTCTTCAACAGAGTGCTGTGTGTGTGTGTGTGTGTGTGTGTGTGTGTGTCATGACTGTAGTGTCATTCTTCATGTCTAATACATGTAAGATAATTCCAATCTTCTTGTAGGTAGACAACTTCCTAAACTTAGAAGATGTGGACCTGGAGGAAGAGAGTAAGCTCCAGATGAACAAGGGTATGTCTCTCCTTCTTTTCCATACTGCGGGGCCTCTTTCTAGAAACTACAAGTGATTTATGTTGACTTGTTATTTTTAGCAATCCTTACCTTACCCTCTTGATATAAGAAAAACTGAGATTGTGAAATTTCTTTTTGAAAAGCAAAAACTTTTACTCAATTGGTCAAAGCCTTTTGAAACCTTTAGTTTAAGTGAAATAGAGCTGTCCTTTTGCTTACCCCCAAATTCAGGTAAATTAAACTATTAAATAATTGTGTCACATACAGCTATTATAAAGTCATTCATTGCCTTATTTTTCAGAAGAATAGTCTTACAAATTGATATTATTTTAAAGAAAAATGTAAAACAGCAGTTGACCATAAAATCATAAAATATAAATATTGATCACAAAATAAACAATAATATGTAGAATTTTGCCTTTAAAATTTATGTGAAAATGAACACATAAATTTTTTTTCTGAGTTCTTTTCTCATAATCCACTGAAAGATGCTGTATGCTAGTCCATCAATGTTGATGTAGGGAATTTCTTTCCTGGCTAGTATATTTTTACATAAGCACAGGTATATTTCTTTATGGGACTTTTGGAGTTTGAGCTGGAGAGATATAGCTCAACTGATAGAGTGTTTGCTCTGAATGCATAATATCCTCAGCCCTACATTAAAACTGGGTGTGGTAGCCCATGGGGTAACATCAGCACATGAGGACCAGAAATTCAGGTCATCCTTGACTACATAGCCAGTTTAAGTCTAGCCTGGGCCTCATGAGAACCTGTCTCCAAAAGAAGAAAGCAAACAATAACAACAGGGACAACAGAAAACCCTGGCTCTCTATTGGATATGGGAGGACATCTTGAAGGTGACCTTCTCCTGCTGTTACACTACTTAGTGATAACCCAAGTTAGTGCTGTTGTTGCTGTTGTTGAGAGAACAGGTTTCTTTGGAACCAGATAGGCATTGAAGTGGTTGCAGAGAGTTGATCTGGGGTAGCAGCTGCTTCTCTGTTGATGGTGTAGCCCCTGACCTAGCTTTTTGAGCTCCTAAGGCTTTGGGAATTTAAAGCAATAAAAATTTTTCTTCTGCTCCCCAGTGTCATATTGCCCCACTAGAGATGTTTCTCAAGTACCCATTAGCCAGAAGACTGGGAGACTTTGAAATTACTCATTTCAGCGAGATCAGAGATCCAAGGAAATTGTGTCTTTGGGGAGCGTTGGCTGACTTCATACCCCAGTCACTCTTGAGTTTTTGTAAGACCTGCTTAGGAGAGAGTCAAGGCTGATAAAATACCCGTTTTGATTGATTTTGAGAGTAAAACTTGCTTTAAAAAGTTCAGATTCCTGTATCCTGTACCTACAAGAAAATTGAATTCATTAGTTCTTTGGTGACATCCCATGAACGGAATTTTAGCCATTCTGATTTTGCTATTGTTTGAGGTTGATACATTGAGACTGTTGTTTCTCGTCTGTATATAAAACACTGACAAATAAAACCAGCTTTCTAGGTGAGCAGGAGAGTGCTGTGTTGGGCACTTTTGTGATGAAGTTTCTCACTTCATCACTAGCAGTAGGTTTGTACTTGTCATACGGCCTGCTTTTCTTCAGCTCTCCCCAGTGGAAACTGTGGATAGCTGAGGAGAATCTCTCTGAGGGGTGGTATTTGGTAGTTTTCATATCCCTTAGCATTTGATAGCAGTGAGCTGTAGCCACAGACAGGAGGGAGCACCCGCATGTAGCACCCTCCAGAGTTGCAGTTCTGCTGGCTCTGATGAGTGGGCCCCTTTGCTTTACTTGTTGGTTCAGCTATTCTTGAATAGGTCTAGGGGACCAGAATCCTTAGCTTTGTAAGTGTAGGCCCAGGGAGCTGGTGCTCCTCTACCCTGGCAGGGCCAGTGTTGTACCTGCAGGGCCAAGTCTTGGCTCCAGGCTTGAAATCTTTCTAGAGCTCTTCCCGTGAAACTGACAAAATTTTGCTGGAGAGTGAATGTACTTCAGGAGCTGCAGTGATCACCTGGGCTCATTGTGTGGTTAGTGTATATTTTTCTCAAGGTGTCTGTGGTGTTCAGAACAGCTAGTGTAAGCATCAGAGAAATCCAGGTGGCTGTTTACAAGTCAAATGCTGAAGGCTGCCAGTGCAACATGGGATAACAGCTGTTAATTAGGGAGTCATATTGTCCTGTCCCCAACATATTTGCTTATTTTCAGGGAAATGATCACGATTGCTTGCAACAAGACCGTAAAGAGCATATCACTAATGCTAACAGTGACTTGTGAGCCTCTATCACCGTTTAAAAGTGTTGAACACGAGGCAAGTGCTTCAGAAAGAGGTGGATCTTCATCTGTCTCACACTGATGTAAACCAACGTGGCCAGCAAATGTCATTTTTTTTTTAAAAAAAAAAAACCATCAACCTTTTCTATTGTTTGTGAAATTGCTTTCTTTAAATATTTTTTAAAGTATGCTTTTCAGTTACCAGTTTTATTTCCTTCTTTAAAAAATTGAACAAGAAGATCTCACTAGTATTATGTTTCCAGAAACTAGATAGCAGAAGGTGTTGCATTTGGGGATAAACAGTTACCGAGGCTGAAGCAAGTCTCAGTGGACTTGAATGAAGTAGTTAAGGCTGTCTCCTGTGTGAAATGATGTGTGAATTGATGGCTGACAGTTGATGCAGTCCGCAGTGATCCGTTCTAATCACCGAAAAGACCACCAGGGTTTCCCAATTTTCATAATGTACAATCTGGGTCACTTGAAAAGAAGAAAGAAATTAAATACTTTGTGCCAAGGTGAATTTCAGCGTGTGGCCTAATTTGTATTGCACTTCAGGAATGTGAGCAGAAGGCAAATATTTATATCAGATTGGAAATGTGACTTTTTAAATAGGCAAGTTGCTCATATAATTTTGGCAGCTGGGAAGTTTACTTATTAGATTCTGTTGTTATTGTTTAAGCAACAGATTTGCCTGGGGCAACAAGGAAGCACGTTTTGTATTGTTTTTTCTACCATTGATTTTATTTATTCACTGTATCCATGGTCGTAAATATTCTCCAAGATTCAAGAGCACAGTTCCATTCCAGTGTTTGCCTTATCATTTTGACAACCGAGGAATAGCACTTTGGAGTCAGGTTTTTGGCAGAACTCACACAATGCAGTCATATAAGTGGCCTCAGAGTAAAGTTCCCTACGAGGTTTGGTACCCTGTGTTCATTTGACATCAAGTTAGCACCTTTTCCTCTTTTGAATTCAAGATAGGGTAGTTAACCAGGTGACTGACCGGCCTCAGACAAGATGGCTCAAATTGCTATACAACAAAATTGTGATTTGGGATAGCTGCAGTCATTACATGGAGGTCATTAGGGTAGGAAGACATTTATTTATTTATTGATTGATTGATTGATTTATTGTCTCTCAGTTTTCGTGCGGCTGGCTGGAGAGATTGGTTTTTGGAGGCCCAGTTCTTATAATCATACTTGCATAGACAAGTCTCTTACAGTGGGTGTATTTATACTCTAGTTTATTGTGTTGGATGAGAATGAGCACCAACTCCTGCTCAACAGTTGTAGCCCTATTTTGTTTTGGTAATATTTTAAATCAGTGGCACCCAATCTGGCTTGTTCTTAATCAGCCACCAACTTCCTGACTAGACAAGGCCTGTGGCCATGAGTGGCTGGTGGGAAATGACTCTGCCAATCTTCCATGCTGTCTCCACAAGGTTGGTCTGAGCCCAGACCATCCCACCATCCATGTGGACCTGGTAAAAATGAGACTCTAATGCTTAAAGATTATCCAATGGCTTAATGTGTTTGGTAATGTTCAAATTAACAAGATGCTCACACAATTAGAGGTGTGTCCCAATATCTAACCTTAAGGTATAAGTTGTTACCCAGGACTGCTCTCGATACATGCATGGTCATCCATGGCTCCTACATCTCTCCTCTAGCTCCTCCTTTTCCTCTCCTCTCCTCTTCTTGCTCCTCCCACATTATCTCCTCCCAACTTTCAGAGAAAATATCTGGCTACACTATTTGATTTTTAAATTAAAAAATATTTCTTTTATTGAAATTATAATATAATTAAATCATTTCTCCTTCCAATCTTCTCCCCCCCCCCATTCCCATATACTCCTCCGTGCTTTCTTTAAAATTCTTGGCCTTTTTCATTAATTGTTGTTATATACATATATGTGTATATACATGTAGATGTATATATTTCTCAACACAAGTACAACCTGCTCAGTCCGTTATACTATTTGTATGTGTGTTTTCAGGGCCAAACATTTGGTATTTGATAAGCCAATTGATGTGTTCTTTCTTTTTTTAAAAAAATAGATCATTTAAATTAATTAATTAATTAATTAAATATATATGAGTTTGCTGTCTTCAGACAAACCAGAAGAGGGCATCAGATCCCATTACAGATGGTTGTGAGCCACTATGTGGTTGCTGGGAATTGAACTCAGGACCTCTGGAAGAGCAGTCAGTGCTCCTAACCTCTGAGCCATCTCTCTAGCCCTGGTTTGTTTTTTTCTGCTCTTGAGTTGCCTAAGGTTATTTGTGTAGGTAGGGTCAAGGCCTCATGGTCTCTTTCCCCATCCACTTGGCATGCCTGTTGTTGTCCTTATTCAGTTTACACTTAGGAAGTATAATGGCTATTCCTGTGTGTCAACTTGACTATATCAGGAATGAGCTATAATCCAATATTAAAGGAACTGAAATGGAGCTGAGTCCTGTCTTCAAGGATATTAAATTGAATTAAGGGAGTAATGATCTTTGGCAAGATTCCACCCAGCTAAATTTAGATCCATGCATTGTAGTACAAGCCTTTAATCCTGGGAGGCAAAGACAAGCAGATCTCTGAGTTCAAGGCCAGCTTGGGACAGAGCAATTTCCAGGTGAAAAAAAACCTTAAATCCAGGCTTGGTGGTACACACCTTTATTCCCATGAGATAGGCATGCAGTTTTCAGAGTTCAAGATCAACCTACAGAGCAAGATCCAGGACAGCCAAGCTTAGGCAGAGAAGGAATTGGAAAACAGAAAGCTAGTGATACTGTAATAGAACAAGGGGGCCATGTTCCAGCTCCTGCAAGCAGCAGAACTTTGAAGCTTCAGCCTTGTGTCTCTAGCTTTAGAGTCCAAAATAGAAGAGATTATTGGGACAATTGATGCTGGTTATCTGGAACTAAGAAATTAGTGGTGATTAAGAAGAGACCAGCATCACTGAGATGAAGTCTTCCAGGAATTGTTTTCTGAGAGCACAAAGAAGCTGTGTTCCAGAGATAGCCAAGGTTCTACCTCATGCTGCAGCTGTACTTGGTAATGTGTAAGAGTCACTCAGGTGGTACTGATTTTGAAGGCATGGATGAAGGGGTCATGAAGAGCAGCTGAGGCTTTGGCATTGTGAGAGGCCATGGAAGGCCATTGGTGAAGGTGCAGCCTCAGTTGCAGTTGGTGGCTCAGGACTGAAGGAGTCATGCAAAGGAGTTGAGGCTTGGCACCATGAAGAAAGCCTATGAGAGGCTTTATGTAAAGCCTAGTTGTAGCGGAAGATCCTAGTGTATTGGAGATGCCACCGCCATGGGATGATAACCAAGAACAGCAACGGCAGTAGAGTGGATCAACCTGACCTTAGAGTTCTACAGAGGGCAGAGCTGGAGAAGTGTCGTCCTTTAGTGGAGCCCAGAAGATCATGTGTGAATCCCAGACATTGAAACAAGAAGCTATAACATTGAAGTTGCCTTGGAGCCCCAAGATTTTCCAGATGCCAGAGCCATAGGATATCTGCTGAGGAAAGTTGCTAACAGAGAGTGGAACCAGCCCTGGAGAAAGAAGTTTGTTGCAGTCAACAAAGGTGAAAAAGGAGTTGGAGATCTGAAGACCTTTTTGAAATCAGACATGGAGATGCAGAGTTTGGAGTTTGCCCAGCTGGTTTCCTGTCTTGCTTTGGGAATTACAATTAAATGATTGGATGAATCTCAGAAGAGACTTTGAACTTTGGACTTTTAACATTGTTTAGACTGCTATAGACTATGGGGACTTTGGAAGTTGAACTAAATGTATTTTGCATTATGCTATGTTTTGTTTTGGCCCCCATACACTCATATGTTTGAACAAGCCTATGTTGGCCAGGGATTGGAATGTGATGATTTGTATATGCTCACCTCAGGGAGTGGAACTATTAGAAGGTGAGTCCTTGTTGGAGTAGATGTGTCCTTTTTGGAGTGAGTATATCACTGTGGGTATGGACTTCAAGCCCTCATCCTAGCTGCCTGGATGTCAGTATTCTAGTAGCAGCTTTCAGATGAAGATGTAGAACTCTCAGCTCCTCCTGCACCATGCCTGCTTGGACCCTGCCATGCTCCTGCCTTGATGATAATGGACTGAACCTCTGAACCTGTAAGTCAGGCCCAATTAAATATTATCCTTATAAGAGTTGCCTTGGTCATGGTGTCTGTTCACAGCAGTAAAACCCTAACTAAGACATGAAATTATGTTGCTGAGATTTTATGGGTGTAGCTTCTGACATTACTTGGAGACACACTCTGACAGCAAAGTCTCTGGTCCTCTGACTCTTATAATCTTTCTGCATTCTGCACTGCAATGTTCCATGAGCCTTAGGTGTGTGGATGTTTTGTAGAAGATTCTGTCTTAGTTAGGATTTCTATTGCTGTGAAGAGACACCATGACCATGGCAACTCTTAAAAAGAAAAACATTTAATTGGGACTGGCTTACAGTTTCAGAGGTTTAGTCTATTATTGTCATGGCAGGAAGCATGGTGCTGGAAGAGGAGCTGAGAGGTCTACATCTTGATCTGCAGCCAGTGGAAGTGAAAGTGATACTTACCAGGCTTGAGCATCTGAAACCTCAAAGCTCACCCCCTAGTGGCACACCTCCTTCAACAAGGACATACTTCCTAATAGTGTCACTCCCTGTGGGCCTATGGGGCCCATTTTTCTTCAAAACCACTACAGTATCCAATGGGATTCCACAGCTCTGCAATTTGATTGGTTATGGTTTTCTGTAATGTTCTCCATCTGGTAAAGTTTCCTTGTTGAAGGGTGAGGACTTCACTTACCTGACTGGACACTTAAAAAAACATGTGTAGGGTCTGGCTAGACTGAGAGGTTGGATCCCTAGTTGATTTTCAGTTTCTTCAGCAATTGTAGTTAATTTTGGTTATTTTGAGTGTGTGCATACAAATGAAGAGGACATCAGTCACTTTAAAAAAAAGCCCTTGTTTTATCTGCAACATTGAGTAAGGTTAGAGAGCCTGTAAATGACTAGTGATTCTTACTCAACAAATATTTAACAATTATGGCTTGTTCCTGGAACATAATTGAAGACTAAAACACCAGACTTTTGTTCTCATGTGATTCATAATTTATTGGAGGAATTAGGTATTGACCATAGAATCCCATTTTTATCATTGTAAATTGTTCTAGATCTCATGAGCTAACAAGGTAGAAGGACTGAAATTTGTCTGTGCAGTCAGAGAAAGTTCTCTTAAGTGCATGTGACCCACAAGGTGAAAAAATGTTACCTAAACAAAGAGTCGGAATTGAGGGTGAAGAGAAAGGAGAGCATAGGAATGGTGTAAAGCAGAGCTTTTAAAAACCATTTAGGAAATGGTTTTCACAGAAGGAAATTTAATGCAGCTCTAAGTATGTGCACATAAAGAAGGTATACAAATCACAAAGAAGTTTATCTTAAAACAAGCTTTTGGTATACAAATAGCTTTATCATTTATTAAAGATAAAAATATTATTAATGAGATGGATATACTTGGATCTATTAAAAACTTACATCTTGGGTGAGTATTTGATGCTGTAGCATGTAGAACATCTTCACTGATTTTCAGGGTGGATGGATATTTGATTTTATAGTTGCCGGTGCTGCAAATTCCTCTTCTCATAGTTATGTAGTACAAAGTGGCAGAATTATATTTAGGACCATTTCAGAATTTGTTCAAATTTCAGTTCTAATAACAAGCCAAAATGTATGTAATGAATTTTAAAAAATGAAATGCAACTCAAACAGCTGTTGTTAAAGTCAACTATTCTAGCATGATGCAGTCAACTCAAAGATAAACTAATTTGCTGCTTAAATGTTGATTTATGTTTTTTATAGTTAAGCTGTTATGGTTTTATAAGAGCTGGAAACTTTGTATGTGTAGGGAAAACAGTGAGTTCATAATATCTAGTAGTGTGCAGTCTCAACTGAGGTATTTGGGAAGTGTTCTTGGAGACCAAGGGGTTGATGGCATGCACGCTATTTGGTGTACACACAGTGTGCTCAGACTGCTTCAGTGACGTTGCATGATATAACACAGATGAATGCCAAGAATACCTTGGAATTTGGCTTAATTTTTGGTTATTGTTTCCTAAAACCCCTTTTCTGCTGCCAACTCTCACATTTGGTTACATGACTTCATCTAGGGTTGCAGCCCACAGTTTAAGCCTCTGTGGCATGAAGAACATGATTGCCTCAAGCTTGCAGAAGATGGCACATTCCAACCAACTTGAAGTATCATTTTTGATGGCTTCAGTATTTACTAAACACATTAAGGAAGGAGACAAGTCTTTGCCTTACAATGGTCCTCTATTCCCCTTATTCTAGTTTTTATATTTGCTAACTTATCCATCTATGAAGATGTAATTGGGAAGTCATTTCCACCACCATGGGAACAATTGTTTCAAAGCAAAAAGACTCCATATCCTTAGCACTTTAAATTGCTGTCATCTTTTCTCTGGGGTAAAGACAGAATTCAAGAATGCATACTGTTGGAGGCCAATAGTACCTTATGCATGGTGAATTCTAAACCAATACTTGGAAGCAGGAAATGAATGTGGTATGTGCTTACATTGAAAACCCTCGATAGGAATCTCCAGCCTCAAAGTACGTCTTTCCCCAATCTATCTGATTGTGAAAACTCTTCCTTTCCTTGGATGAATTATTAAAAAAGAAAGGAAGGGAGGGAGGGAAGGACGGAGGGGGAAAGGAAACAATTGTTCCCATGGTGGTGGAAATGACTTCCCAATTACACCTTCATAGATGGATAAGTTAGCAAATATAAAAACTAGAATAATGGGAATAGAGGACCATTGTAAGGCAAAGACTTGTCTCCTTCCTTAATGTGTTTAGTAAATACTGAAGCCATCAAAAAATGATACTTCAAGTTGGTTGGAATGTGCCATCTTCTGCAAGCTTGAGGCAATCATGTTCTTCATGCCACAGAGGCTTAAACTGTGGGCTGCAACCCTAGATGAAGTCGTACAGAGGAAAAACTTACTCTCCAGTACTCATTATTGCATAAAGAAAGTTTTATATTCTCCCTAAGAAGGGAGTAAAATAGGGAAGTTAATCCTTCCTTCCTTCTTTCCTTCCTTTCCCCTCCCTCCTTCCCTCCCTCCTTCCTTTCTTTTTTAATAATTCATCCAAGGAAAGGAAGAGTTTTCACAATCAGATAGATTGGGGAAAGAAACTAGGGGTATGTGGACCAGCTCCTTGGTTTCTGCTGTGGGTTCATACTGTTGGGAATTTTGTGTCTTGTTTTCTGTGTGTGTGCAACTCTTTCAGAGTAGACGTACTTTGAGGCTGGAGATTCCTATCGAGGGGTTTTCATTGTAAGCACATACCACATTCATTTCCTGCTTCCAAGTATTGGTTTAGAATTCACCATGCATAAGGTACTATTGGCCTCCAACAGTATGCATTCTTGAATTCTGTCTTTACCCCAGAGAAAAGATGACAGCAATTTAAAGTGCTAAGGATATGGAGTCTTTTTGCTTTGAAACAATTGTTCCCATGGTGGTGGAACTGTCACAAAAGAAGTAATTTTTGCTGTTGTTGTTGAAAGTCTTGCTTTCAGTGAAAACAGATTAGGGCTGTGAAGCCTCAGTAAAGGACCCGCACACTTGTCCTGATTGCCACATCTTTTGTTGGACTGAACCGTAGTGTAGTATAAGCCTGGAGAGCAGAATTGAGTCTCATTTCACATCAGCACTAGTGTTTGCACCAGCAGCCAATTGGCCAGCTAGATGTTGTTCCTCACATTGGAGGCATAAGCCTTTTCTTTATTGCTTGTTGGCAGGTCCTTACCAGCCTTGGACCTATCCTGTGCTCTTACACAAGGGAGCTCAGTGTAGGAGTTTGGCTTTGCACTTATAAGAAGGTACATTTGGAGGCCAGTTTCTCTCCTACTGTTAACGAGTTTAATAAACATGTTGTGTTCTGGGCATCACATGTTTGGAAAATGTACTTAGTGCTGCCTGCTACACTCAGGAGCTACAGGTGACACTTCTTGGCCCTGAGCATAGTCATCCCATATAATAAAGCAAAATTAAATACATAATAAAAATCTTTGTTTAGCACAGTTTGGCTGAGGTCTGGGCGGACTGCCGACTCTGCCTTTCTAACTGTGGGATCCCAAATGAGATCTCTCTCAGTGTGTAGAGCTCATTGCCTAGAACACAGAGAACAGGGGAGAACAGTTGGGAGGGTTAGCCATGCTGACACTTGTGGAATACTGGATACATCAGGGTTAATTGTTATTATTTCTTTTATTTATGCTAGTTAATGAGATGGTGTTCTAAAACAGCAATAATTGAGCTCAGTAGGACTTCCTTCCTCACTGTCTCCCCACCACAGCTCTCAGTTTCTAGAATATCTGACTGTGTTCTGTTTCCACAATCAAAAGCCAGCAATGACTTATTTCTTTGGGTGTGATGGCTATGGAGGTGAAGGATGGATTTCAGAATAGTCTCAGGTTTTGATATCAGAGTTGCATAATTATCTTCCTACTGATGCTGCCATTGCCATTAGCCCAGGTACACGTGTTGCTAATTAATCACTTCCACTGGGAACTTAATGAGCATCGTCCTCGAGAAGTAGGCAATGGTAGCACCTTGTTTCAAGTGACTGGCTAGTGAGGAGTTCTCACCAGCTTCTCAGGTATTCCGGAAGTTTAGACTGAGGCGGGAAGGTTGTGTTCTTCTGTGTATCTGCTTCCTCAACTTCAAAAATGTTAACAGGCGTATGTGATACATTCATGAAGTGTCACACATGTGAAAACAAGCCAGCACAACCACTCCCAATAAATCCACGGGGCAACTAAGATTGGTTATTGAATTCTTGTGATTGTGCTAAACAAGCAGGAAACATGTTGTTTGCAAGTGTTGAAAATGAGCCTGCGCATTTTTCATATGACAGAGTATTTCATTTTTCTGCTGAAAGTTAAAGTACTTTCCTTCTGGCATCCTCATTTTGTAATATATATATTTTTGAAATATTGCTGCATTGTTACAGAATGAAGTCT
The DNA here is from genome assembly GCA_021653895.1 of Mastomys natalensis. Classification (NCBI taxonomy): domain Eukaryota; kingdom Metazoa; phylum Chordata; class Mammalia; order Rodentia; family Muridae; genus Mastomys; species Mastomys natalensis. The sequence continues at coordinate 21,738 of JAJTUV010001393.1, forward strand.
GCACTCCATTTTCTTTCTCTTCACTCCCTCAGGAAACCATGGGAAAATGAGGCAAAAGTAGCATTTTCCTGCCTTGTTTTCCTATGCAGTAGAAATAGAGTCAGGCATGGGAGGCCTATTATGTCACTCCCTCAGTCCCCTCCAACCTCCTGGGTGGACTATACCTTATAGCATGATAGAAGGTCAAAGCACAGGTGTCCTCTGTGTTATAGAAAGGGACTCCCTTGTGTCAGGTTCACAGATGAAGACAGGCATTGTGCTAGGGGGTCAGCTTTTCCTGAGCATATCTGCCTGTTTTAATTGTCACCAGCTTTTAGATTACTTGGGGGATGACGAACTTCACAAGAGATCAGCTGAAATATTTTATATCCAACAGATTGGGTGTTGCTTCCAGGTGAGGTGGACCAGGGTATAAGCAGCAGTGTTCCTGCTTATGTTCCTTCTGTGGACCTGCCTGTCACCTCTGAGGGGAAGCCAGAGCCCGCTGTGGGAAGAACTCAGAAGCAAACTGAAGAGGTACACTCTGGGGGGTTCCACTATGACGGTACTGGGATTCTGTTATTTCAGTATTGCATACTTTTGTATTTTTCCTTGGTTTAGGATAATTTAGAGTCATGTTGTGTAGGTGGTCTTACTTCCATTTATATCTGATTTATACGGAGCAATGGTATTTGTATATTGAAGCATGTTTTACCTCATAGTAGTTCTGCATATGGACTGCTCAGCAGATGAAAGGGCAGTTTCCTTCTCTCTTCTGGTCTGACCTGGCCATGGTTATCATTTCTGAGATCCTATAAACCTTTGTATTACATAAGGTAAGGCCAGGCTGGAAACAGAGAATCCCAGTCTGGAATCTGTTCCTGAAAGGAAGTAGACGTTTATTTTTTGTACTTAAAAATCTGTAGAGACTTCCTACAGTGAACAGATCAGTTCATCAGAGATCAAAGTCTCTGACTTGAATCTATTGACAACTGCTTAGTAATTGTTCATATCTAGGCACATGGAAGGCTGGGAAATGTCACCTGCCAATAGCTTTTTAAAGAGTGGGGAACAGAATCTCTACTATAGCTTCTTCTCCCTAGAGTATCACCTTAGAGCCGTTTTTGCTGTCACTTTACACGTTTTCTCTAAACGTTTAACAACTACAGTGCAGGTGTGCTGGGAAGTCACCTCTTACCCTGTGTAATATAACGGGGGTGAATACAGGAGGTTGCTAAGGACTCTTTATTAGTGCTTTCTAATAAAAACCCCTAGGGTCTTTCTTTGATTTACTAAATCATTTAGCTGCATATTCAGTTATGGAATCAGTCATTCAATCAGAGATAACATATGCATTTCAGTCTTAAATGGTCCTTTTCCTTAGAGTACTTTGGTTTACTGTATTGAAAAGTGTACCCAGGGTACTTGCAGGCTTGCATTGAACTTCCAAATTGGTTACTAGACAAATCAGCCATGACAACCACTTTCCAATATGCTCTTGAATTATAGAGTACATGCTCCGAGCTGTAAGAAGCTAAAATTACAGGGCTTCTCCAAGCAGAAGTCTGTTTCATTTTAAGGCTTGTTTATATTCTTGGCTAGTTGTGACCATATAAGTTACTGGGTCAGATGCTTGGCATGGCACCTAGTACTTTAAGAAATGCAATTACTTTTAAGTCAGTTATAGAATATATATATATTTTAGGACAGTAATAGAAATTATTATAAATTAGCTTCAGTTAGTGGTTAAAGAAGCTTATTCTGGAATCTATATGAAAGCCAATGAAACACAAATTACAACGGCAAGTTTGATATCGAAAGCCTTGCACAAAATAGGCAGGCATTCATTTCCCCATTTAAAAAATATTTTTTTGAGATTCTCATGAAATGTGTTTTTATTCATCCCCAATTCCTGACTTCTCCTAATTCACCCCTACCTTCTTAACCTCTCCCCCAAGTTTTGCATAAATTCTTTCACTAAACAAATCTCTACTGTGTAACTGCTGCACTTGGAGTTGTTACATAGCTCAGGCTGGCAGTTATCTTGCCTCAACTCCCAAGTACTTGGATTAGGGTGATAGGTTAGTACTGTGATAGCCAATTTATGACTGAACTTTTTTTTTTTTTAAAGGACTGTAAGTGTCCTAACAGAAAATGTGAACATTTAAAAATGTTGGAGTCAGGAGTTGGAGAGATGGCTCAACTGTTAAGAGCACTGACTTTTCCTCTAGAGGAAAGTCAGTCCTGAGTTCAATTTCAGCAAGCACTTGGTGGCTTACAACTGCCTGTAATGGGATCCAGTGCCCTTTCCTGGTGTGTCTGAAAGACAGCTACAGTGTACTGATACAGATAATAAGTAAATCTTAAAAAAAAAGGTTGGAGTCAAATTAATATGAGCAACTTTGGTGTTTTTAAAGTCAAGAGCTATCTGTGACTAGTTTTTGCCGCCATTGGGTTCTCTAGGCTGGCACTTTGTACATAAGCTTCATCACTTTCTGTTTGCTTTGTCTGCAATTGGTGCTCACAAGGTAGCACAGGTCCACCTTGAACTTGCTCATTTTCTTGCCGATTAGCACTAAGATGACAGAGGTATATGCCACCACACCCAGTTGGGAATTTTAAATCATTAGTTGTTTGAGAGTCATTTTAACACTGTCTGGCATCATAACACTGAACCAAGTCTGCCTTGGTTTAATAGCACAAATCTTATTTTTAACCACAAAAATCATTAAACGATTCTTTTGTTTTTTGTTTTTTTGGTTTTTTGAGACAGGGTTTCTCTGTGTAGCCCTGGCTGTCCTAGAACTCACTCTGTAGACCAGGCTGGCCTCGAACTCAGAAATCCGCCTGCCTCTGCCTCCGAAGTGCTGGGATTAAAGGCGTGCGCCACCACCGCCGGGCTCATTAAACGATTCTAATCATCTTTTCTAGCAAGTGTCTTGTGAGGGACCACCAAGGAGCGTTTGAGGGCTGGAGCTGGTGCTGCTTTCAGTGGCTTCCGTCTGAAAGCTGGATGTGTTCTGTTGTGAGTCCTCCTTCCTCATAGTTGCCTTTTCAGATCCCACAAGTCTCTGATATGGATTGGGCTTCTTTGATCCCCTGCCCCCACCAATTTTATTACTGGTTTATGTATGTGTATTTTTCCCTTTGAGAAAGGGGCATATTTTCAGATATCTAACTAATATTTGTCAATAAATTCTTGCCTTGTTTCCTCTGTTTTGATGACTTTTGGAGGTTTTGAACTGCTTTCTAGAGCAAGAAGAGTTTATACTATTGGGAGGAATCTTCTGGTTCCCTGGAAAGACAACTATGGCCGTGGTCAGTAGGGAAACTTGAAGCCCTGTGTTTCCCATTTCACAATGGGATTCGAAATACTTCCCCACCAAGCTAGTTTATTTACCACACCACTCTGTTGTAGCCTGTAGCTAAATGCTACCATTATTGATATGAGCATTAGTTTGTGTTCCTTAATTTGCCCATGTGGTATTTTGAATGAAAACAGCTCCTCCTTTAGCAGTGTCTCTATAAAAATCAGTCACATGAGCAATTTTAAGGAAACTCAAAGTTTCCTAATAGTACACAAATTCTATTCCCTTAGTGGTCACAAAATTTTTTCAATTAGACTTGAAATTAGACATCTGAAATCCACACATTTCTCTCAGCTCCTTAGGCAAAAATAACAAGTTAATAACTTAATTCACACTTGTTTTTTGTTTAGCAGCAGGGGATTTGGCATTGTATAGCAATGATTCTTCTCTGAAATAAACCAGAATTTCAATTTGTAGTTGAAACTTTGGAGCCATATAATTTAAGATCCCAAAATAAACTCGCCCAGAAAGAAGAAGGCTTCTAGGCTAATACAGCAGCCAGCAGCTAGAACATGGAATAGGCATGCAGCCTTACTGTATTTGAAGGGGCATCATTTGGATGGTCACAGTGATGCTTTTTGAATGGCGTGACATGCACATTTCACTTGGAATTACATATCCCTGCCTTGTCACTCATTCCTGCATGTCTCTATATTTATTTTACTGTAATGTAAATGTCAGAATGAGCTCAGAACCAAGCATAGACATGCAACAGATATTTACAAATAAACCTGTTGCTGTATTTGTCTACTCCACTCTAATCTCCCTAGCAGTGGCACACATGCTCCTTGCCACCTGCCCCAGTCTCTGGATTCTTGAATAAAAGACACACACACACACACACACACACACACACACACACGCACACACACACACACGATGCATGTGCGTGTGCACATGTGAGAAGCCTTCTATTTTAATATGCCTTAAACAGCACAATGGCTGGGCCACTCAAACTTTCATGTTGCTAACACCTCCTCTCTGATACTCCTGAGTTATTACTTACTAAAATTTATATTCTGTCTTTGCTACTCTAGACCCAAATTCATGGGGAGAGGCCTGAGTCAATTCTTCCCCACTTTTACATGGCTGGTATTCTGTCTTCTGCAGCTCTCAAGCCTGCATCTTATTCCTTCCCTGGCAATGGCAATTCTCCCTCTTCTGCTTTCCTTGCTCAGGAACCTAAAAGTCCCACTTCTGTCTCTCTTCCCAGCCATTGGCCACTGGCAACTTTATTTGCCAATCAAAACTGACTGGGGACAGGGACCCTCAGCATCTTACATGCAGATGTACAGGTTCCTGTGTAATTTTGCGAGCTGAAATAACATAAGTAGCATAGAACCAATCCACAACATAAACCAATTCTTACTACTAACTCAGAGCCACCTTGTGATACAGTCACATGATTGAAGTCTGTCATGGTCTGGATATGACCTGTCCCCTACAGGCTCATGCCTTTATATATAGTCCCCAAATGATGGTGCTGTTTTTGGGACTTGTGGAGCTTTTGGAGGTTGGGATCTTACTGGATAGTGAGTTATTGGCAGCTGTATACGTGGCCCCTCTGCCTGTCCCAGCTTCCTGCTTTGTGTTGATGGGAACATGCAGCTGTAGTATGTCCTCACATGGTGCGCCAAGAGCTGGGCCTGATCGTTCCTTGCTGTATTTCCTTTCTTCTCTTTGGAATTGGCATGTTTGCGTTGACATTGCTGAAAGTGTGTGACATCTTGAATTTACAGGGGCTCATGGTTTAGAGGTTGTCTGAGTCTTAGAAGAGACTGCACTTGAACACTTGAGTAGTTACAGAACTGCTAAAGACTACAGGACTTTTGAAGTCGGGCCACATTTAGTTTACATTATAAACACAAGAACCTATGTGGGCAGGAGAGAAATGTGCTGGTATGAATGTAAGATGCACCGCATAGATTTATGGCTGAACCCTTGTTCTCCAGCTAGTGACACTGTTTTGGGAAGTTGTGGAACCTTTAGAAGGTAAAAGGAAGTGTGGTCACTGGAGGTGGACCTCTAGGTTTTATAGCCTGCCCACATCCTATGCTCACTGGTCTACCTAGATTCGAGGAAGTGGCTGTCACATGCTCCCACCACCACAGAGCTACCTGCTGCCATGCCTTCCTCACCTTGATAGGCTGTACCCCTCAACGTTTGAGCCAAAATACAGGTCTCCCCCTTTGGTTGATTTTGTCAAGTCTTTGCTCCCAGTGATCTGAAATGTAACTAATACAGTGCTTTTGCCATTTTCTCCTCTTTTGGCTCCTTTCCCACAATGTTTCACATGTTTACATCTCTCTTTCCACTGTTGGCAAAAAGGGAACGAGAAGGAAACAATCTTCTGTCCCCCCGGACCTCTCTTTGGCTAGGGTCTGTTTCTCTCCCTCTTTCCCCACTCAAATTTGTTAGTGCTTCCAGCTGAATTCCTTTCCCCTCTAGTTTCTACCCAATTTAGTCAGGGCCTCTGGTTCCTCTCCTCTCATTCCTCTTTCAGTGAGCTGCTGTCTTGGCTTTAGTTGAGTCCCTGAAAGCATTCAGAATGAAGGTACCGGTTGTTCAGGGGCCCAACCCAGTGGTTCCTTTTCTGCATTTATAGGACATGGAGATCCGGCCTGTACTACACCAGCTTTACCCTATACTCTTGCCTTATTGACTTTCCCAGTTCTCTATTCTTTGTGTGTTTCTGAGGTTGTTCTCATCCTCCTTTGGAGGTTTTTGTCTAACCACTCCTAAGAATTCAGTGTTCCCCAGGATTTCACCCTATACCCTGTAACTCTTCTCTCCATGAATGCTTGAGTCAATTTTCATTTAAATTCTACCCATTGCACTTATGTCTCTAAATGGGCATGCCTAGCTTCAGGTCTTTTCCCTTTCGGGCTTCAGGTTTGTCTTTTATCTTCTGCATCTTCCAGAGATCCTCAAGTACAGTGTGTTCCCTGCTGCTTTCCTTCCTATACTTTCCCCTCTGCCATTGCTGTCAATTCAGCCACCAAGCACTGCTTCTTTTCCTTCCTACATGGTTTTCGTATCTTTCCCGACAGTGCTCCATTGTCTTGTCTCTTGCTTAGACCACTATAGCAGGGTCCTGAGAGCCTTCTCACTCCAGACTAATCTCTCTGAATCCACCCTCAGTTTAACCTTATCGTGAGACACTTACTTCTAATCTCCAAGATGACAGGCCATCCTTCTTTTTGGTGCTGTTAAATACCTGTTCCATTATAGGTGTTCATTAAAAAGTTTATGAAATGAAGGAGTGCATACAAGACCAAGTATTTGCTCTGCTTTCAAAGGATTCTTTAGAGGCTTTTGATCATCTCTAAGATGATGTTGCTGCCTTCCCATTCCTTACCACTGTCCCCCCTACAGTTATGCTCAGATAAATGCTGAACTGCTTTCACACATGAAATGCTGCACCTTATGTTTACAGCCTGCTCATGAAAACTCTCCTGTTTTAGCCTGTTAATCAGTAAACCTTTTAAGATTTCACTTAGGTATCTAACCACCTCTGATTCCTTCCTAACCCACTCCAGATGTTCCTGTCATCCCCATTTTACAGTTCACTGTCATGGTAGGTTTGTACCCATCTAATGTGTTGTTTATACAGGTCTTTCTTTGTGTCCTAGGAAATACACTGGCTAAGATATGTAGGGACATGCACATTTTGGGAAGAATGAAAAATGCCTGAATGACTGCAGGGAGCTCTTCTCATACCTTGGGTGCTGAGCCACACTGAAGCACATCCCCCAAGTGGCTTAAAATATTCTGAGGAGTATATTTTGGCATTATAAATATGAAATTATGACTATTTTTAGTTTCTTCTATTTTTCTGTTCCAGCATTTAAGTCATTTTCTAAGAAAAGGATCTAGCAATAGCTACTATTAATAACTATTGGTTTCTAAGTGACAAATATCTAAGTATATTTTTATTTTTTAAAAGTTTATTATAAATAATGCTTGTATTGGCAAGTTTGTTAGCCTTCAGAAATCTATTCTTTGCTATTGATTTTAATTCAAAATATCTTTAAAAAATTTTCAGCACAATGAGAAGTCAACTATATGGAAAACCACCTTTTTTTCCCTGTTAAAAGAGAATTGTTTACCTGTAGTACCATAATGTTGGTACTTTCCTCAACAATATTGATTGGATCATATTCAGTCCAGTGTAGATTGGAACAATATTCCAGCCACAATATGAATTGGATTTCAGGGAAATGGGGGTATAAAGTGGCACTGGAGGGGGGCGTCTGTGAAGAACTAACCCGATCATAGGAGTTAGGCCTGATCAGAAGCTCCGAGAAGGCTAAACCATGAGCCTACTACACTCAGACCACCTGACAAGGCGGTAGAGAGTGAGGTGAGGTGACATGGGATCTGATGTATGTTCTGAAGAGAAATAATTCCTGTTTGGGGGAAAATGAAACTTCTGAGGTTCATGCTCTGCTTTTTGCAGTTATCCTAGTGAAGGGCTTGCCACAGGTTAGGGAGATCATTTGTTTATTTTGTCTTTTCCTTGGTCATGAAACCCTATAGATACAGGTTTTGCTGCACTCATGTTGTGTTCCCAGTACCTAATTCTTTTTTTTTGTTTTCAGTTGAAGCAAGCTTTATTTAATACTGGCCAGGAAGATGGACTGGTCAGGTATTTACCTGGGATTCCCAGAGAATGGTGCTAAATTAGGTCAGTCAGGTGACCTAATTAGACACAAAAATTTTTGTAGACACAAAAGCCAAAATATAGGTTTTGGTACTTCCCACTTTCATCCAACTGGGGGCAAGCATATATCCTGACATACTTACTGGCTATGTACCTCATACCTTTTTGTGATCAAGCACATCTTGTACATTTGGGGAAATGAATCTTGCTTTCTGAAGAGAAAACATGTGACTTATTAATTTAAATAAACAGTGGTTCTCAGTATTCTAGGAAGTAATCCATCCTTGGGCAAGTAGGGCTTATAGATTAACTTTAGTCCCTATAGACTGTGTTAATTAAATTAATTGATGTGTGAACACTCAGCTTACTGTGGCTAGCACCATTCCCTAGATAGAGCCTCCTTTGAGTGGAGAAATTGTGTTGATCACAGATAAGCAAGCAAATAAGTAGGCATGTATGCATTTATTTATTTCTCTCTACTCTTGACTTTGGATATAATATGGCCAAGATGATTCAAGTTTCTGCCTTGACAATGGATTATATGATGGATATAACCTGAAATTAGTAAACTAAAATAATCTCCACCTCCCTAGCTCATCCTCATTTCTTTCTACCATCTGCCACTATATACTCACACCGTTTCTTCATCACTTTTGCTTCATCAAACACTTTAGAAAATACTGGCTTTTGAGTTCTGACCTCTGCAGCCTACCCAAAACCTTTAACCAATTGGGCTTAATTTGTTTTTAAGTAAATGAAAAATATTCAAGTAACTTTACCAAGTAATGATTTTTAAACAAAACAAAAGATTATTATTATTTACATCTCACCTGCAGTCTCTTTTCCCTCCTCTCCTCCCAGTCCTTCCCTCCCAACTCTCTTCTGCTACCAATATCCACTCTTCCTCTGTTTTGCTTCAGACGCCCCCCCCCTTGGTTAGCAACCAAACATGGCATATCAAGTTGCAATAACACTAGGCACCTCCCCTCATATTAAGGCTAGATCAGACAACTCAGAATGAGGAAAAGGGTCTCACAAGCAGATAACAGGGTCAGAGACAGCCTCTGTTCCCACGATTAGGAATTTCATAAGAAGACCAAGCTACACAACTGTCACATATGTGCAGAGTGCCCAGGTCAGTCCTGTGAAGGCTACCTGATTGTCAGTTTAGTCTCTGTGAGCCCCTATGAGCCCAGGTTAGTTACTTCTGTGGGTTTTCTTGTGGTACCCTTTGACCTTTCTGGCTCCTACAGTCCTTTCTCCTCATCTTGCACATGATTCTCCAAGGTCTGCCTAATGTTTAGCTCTGAGTTTCTGCATCTGTTTTCATTAGGTGCCAGGATGAAGGTTCTCTCATGTCCGTTGGGCTAGGCACCAGTATAGCAGAGTATCTCCTCCTCTCCTTCTTCTTCCTCTTCCTCTTCCTCTTCCTCTTTGTCCTCCTTCTCTTTTGTCAGTTGTATTTGGTTTTGTCCTACTCTGGGCTATCTAGTATCTAGTCTCTGGGTCCTGGTCCTCCAGGCAATGTTAGGGGTGGGTTCCCTCTTTCGGTACCCAGTACTTAATTCTTAAATGTTTATTGAGTGAACAAGTAAAGGGGGGGGGATGGAAATGTTTATGTAGGAAGTAGGAAGAGCATGATATGGTATTGAAGGGATTTTCTTTTTTTTTTTTTTTCCTTTTCTTTTCTTTTTTTTTTTTTAGGTTTTTCGAGACAGGGTTTCTCTGTAGACCAGGCTGGCCTCGAACTCAGAAATCCGCCTGCCTCTGCCTCCCAAGTGCTGGGATTAAAGGCGTGCACCACCACTGCCCGGCTGAAGGGATTTTCATAGCCAAGGGATTTGTTTAATTTGAATTAATAGGCCAGCCTCCCTGGGAGGTAGATGAAGGCTAAGAGTCCAAATGCGATGAAAGTGGATGGGTTCAGAGGCTCAGGGTAGGATTCTGAATCCTCGTGTAGGACATATGTGAGATGCTTACAGCTTAGTAGGTATGTAGTCACTGTTTTCAGATGAGGACATAAAGAGAGAGCTTCAAAAATCCCAAGACAGAATGCATTCATAGAGGTGGAGTTTCCTCTGCATGTTGGCCAGGATCGGTGAGAATAAGGTGCCTACATAGTTAGTTAGGGTAGGCTATAACTTTCTCTGCAGACCTCAGTAATTCTTCACAGAGTGGAGGTGGCATGGACACGTGTGGCATGGATATGAACATCAAATGTCACCACGTGTGCATGTCTCTTCATTGGAGCCAGTCTTATCAACAGTGTTCTGTTATTGCGTAGTGAAGATAAACTTAATTACAGACAGTGATCATTCTTTCTTGTGCAGGCTAATTTGCTTCCTGTGTGCAACTGCTCTTCTGAGTACAGTCTTGACCTTGCACGTGGCCCTGAGTACATTTTCAGTGGTGGCTGTGGGAACTGTCCAGCGTATTCAGAAAAAGTCACTTCTTCCAAAGAACTAAGGATTGGTTGATTTTGCTTGTGTTTTTTGAACAAATGTGACTTTACTTGAAGCAGATTGTCCTGTGTTCAAATATGACTATTCTTCTTTATGTTGAGCACGTTCTGAAGTCTTTCAAAGCTTCATGACTAGGAAGCCATAGTAGGTACTGGCAGGGCTGATGGAAGGTTACTGTTGATACATATGTGAATCCTGATGTTGGGGCAGGCCCAAGATGGGAAATCATTCAATGGCAGCTCTTACCTTTCCTCTTCAGGAAAGGACCAGGCCTCTGGAACATGTTGGATGGATCACAGCAGCTGATTTTAAGGCCACAGGGCAATGAGGGGCTGGCAGTCTGCCATTGGCACGTCATATCTTACTCCTTAATAGGGCTTTCTCAACAGTTCTGCTTTTCTGAATTCCTTTTCACTATAGTAGCAGTGTGTGTCATTTTCACACATGCTGCAGAAAAGCTCCTCAGGATATCATCTTCTATGCAAGAATGTTTAAAGCTGACACTAGCTAAAGCTTCTACGCATTTTTCATTATTGTATAAGCCATAGCTTTCAATTATGTGTGCACCAGGTGCAGATGGCAGTGGTGTGTGTTTTCACTGTTTCACATACAATTGGCTTTGGGTGGTATTTTTCAGGGGCTGAATTAATGAGATTTAAGGCATTCTTTTCTGTTTGCTGGAATATATACTCTTTAAAAACAAACAAACATAAACCAAAAAACCAAACTTCCCCCCCCCATGCTGGGGACCAAACATAGGATCTTTCATGTACCAAGCACATACTCTGTCAGCTGAGCTACACCCCCAGACCTGCAAAATCGGCTTTGAATGGCTCATCCTTTAGAAGGTCTTTAAAACTCACAAATACATGTAAACACATACAAAACTCTCACCTTTCTTTGTAGCTATTCTGACTTACAGGTAAACTATAATATATAAAAAGGGAGAAAAAGAAGAATGTTGGATCTTTAAATTTGATCATACATGTTTTAATTCCTCCTGTTATTGGACAGGGGTTATGGGTATTACCTCAAGTATCTCAAGTATAGTAAATGTAGAGTATTTTAAATTTAATTTTAAAAGATTACTTCCTAATAGATATTTTTAGCTAATGATGAAAAGGTTGGTCAAGACCTTAAGGTGTATTTTTTATAGTTTAATGGCATGTCTAGCTTTTCCATATGCCTCTGTTGCTGGCACAACAGTGTGGCAACGAATGAAATGAATGTATGCAAAGCAGACCTGACTCTTGCCTTGGGGGCAGAATTAGTTAATGATACTCATTCAGATACAGCATGATACAAATGGGGCATATTAAGAGGCTTAAATTAGGTCAAATTGAGTAATTGAATTTATTTCTTTACTTAAAAACAGCTTAATCAGCAGCGAGTGCTGAAAGTCTAAAAAAAGCTTCATTAACTATTAATAGGCTGTTTGTGTTTTCAGCTTCATCTTCACTTCAGTGACCATGTTTCTCTTTGCCTTTGGTACCTTTTATAGATACTTGGAGATGAAGTTCAGCCCTTCTTTCTCGATGAAGAATTTGATTATGACAATGTGACTCTCACGCCCAAGTTTACTGCTGGAGAGATAGCAACCATCCAAGAGTTGTCCAAGCAAAAGAGAGTGGATTCCAGTACAGATGTGTGTGAACTCCCTGACTGAGTCACCAGATGTCTCTGTGTTTAGTTTTATTTTGTTCATACCAAAATAACTTTAGAATAAAGCATATGCCAACTGAATCCCCCTGTGGAAATGTACACGGCTACATTCATTTGTCACTGTTGTTTATCACCAGGACACAGATTAACCAAGACTGATGAGAGATCACTCCTACTTCTGAATTCTCTTCTGTCTCATGACCATGTCCTGTGACTGGTTGGGAAGATGGAAGAGGGAAATGGGGCAGGAAATAAGGAGTGCTGAGTCTGCATGTGATGAGGGCACCGTACAAGGACATGTGTGTGCTGTCCTGAAAACTTGGAGTGTGAGTGCATCTTGTTAGAGGTGAAGGATGGCCACACGCTCCAAACATTACTAGGATTAATAGAATCACATATGTATGTAGGCCTTTGATTCTGTGTGTCCAGAGATGGTGGATTCAGTGTGGTTCACTGAAGAGGAAGGCACTGTAGAGCTGATTTTGACATCACACATGGAATTCTGGGATTAAAAAAACTTACCATTAAGTCATGTCTGATAGTTACAAAGTGCATTGAGTAGTCTCTGTCTCCAGAAGTTTAAGAACAGCTAGAGAATGTAAAATGAATTATGGGGGCTGGTGAGAGGGCTCCATAGAGGTGCTTGCTTGTCAAGACTAATGACCTTAATTTAGTCCCTTGAACCACGTAAAGCTGTCCTCTGACCTCCACAGGTGCAAGGGCAAGCGAACCCATACACACTCACCCTTCTCCTACTAATAATAAATGAAAAAAATAATTGAAAATGTACCATGGAGTAGCAACTATGCGGCCAACTCATAAGGTCACTGAGGGAATGAGTAGAGAGGGATGAAGGCACTGAAGAAGGAAGGATAAGGTGGGTAATCTGTATGAAATAATGTTATTATTGGAGAAATCAGTAACAAGTATACTTGGTATTCTTTCCTCTTTTAAGTAGACTTTACATTTTAGCATAGACTTAGGAAGTGTAGTTACCATACATTCCCTCTCTCTGATCCCCATGGTTAACACCACACACCACAGAGTATGCTCATGATGCTTGGGTCTGATTCTGTTCTGTTGATGTTCCTTTTATCTCTGTGGTAAGAACACTTGACATGAGAGCCACCATGCTTCAATGCTTGGGCATACAGTTCAATATTACAATCCATGTATACAATATTGTGGCAGATCTCTAGGATTTACCCCTTGCTACTGAAACCACACTCAGTTCTGCATGTCTTCTGTTTCTGAGTTTGACTGCTAGAGACACCCCATGGAAATGGACATGCATTGTCTGCCCTTTAGTGACTCGCTTATTTCACTTACGACAATATTCTCTGGGTTCCTTCACATGATCACATGTGGCAGGCTTTGTTCCTTCTGAAGGCTGAATAGTAAGTATCACATCATGTACATGCACCTCTCTTTATTCATCAGTCTGAACATTGTTTCTGTATCCTGGTTCTCGTGAGTCAAGTGTATGTGTTTGTGCTTGTGTATGTGTGAGAGGTTGCATGTGTTCATAGTCATAAAAATGCTGCTTACAGTTTGTACAAAAGAATTCTCTCAATTTCATACTGAGACAAAGGAGACCAAGATGATTTGCATATTTATTTTTATAGATTCAAGTTTCACCATTTATGACTGAAGCTCTATTTACAATAGGCAATAAGGGAAGAGCTAAGGACCTTAGACAGGGTCTTTTTGTGAGGAAGAGAAGTAAATGCACTAACAGTTATGGTAGAGCTGCAGCGCCCAGTACAACAGCCACTAACTTCATCCTAGTGTGCGACGACTTGAGGTGCAGCCTGCTGTGACCAAGGGACTGAGTTTTGTTATTTGATTTATATTTCAATATAAAATGAAGAACATACTTAACTCAGTTATCAGAAAGCTTTCAAGTAGATTTAGAACTTTGGAATGTGAATCTACTTTTTCAAATGTACATTTTGTAAATTGAAATGTCGGATTAGTGGTTACATAGCTACATGTATGTACATGCACTAGTAATTATTTTTGATGACAGCATAGTGTCTTAATTTAAAATATGCTGTGCATGTAAAATACATTGTAGTTTGATGAATTAATGTAAAATATTATATCCTTTTTGCATTATGGGTTTAAGTGACTTGAATTACCTGGCTAAATGAAATATATTATTAAGATTTATCATTACTCTTTTTTACTTTTTAAATGAGCTACCGGGAAACTTAAAATTCTATAAATCACAGGCACATTTATTTCAGTGGTTACTTGGCATATGGTGACCTATGTCATAAACATGTTTTACCAAGGGGTCCTGGAGCAAAACAAGTTGAAGGTATTTCTGTTTGGGAAGTACAGAATTTTATTTTATTTTATTTGCTGTGAGCCATAATAACTTAAGGCTTATTTTGGTTCACAGTTCAGAGAAATGCAAGCTGTCATGGTTGGAAGGCAGGACAGCAGGGCTGTCTTACTCCATGATGTCAACCAGGAGGTAGAGAAGGGGATGTCAGTGCTCAGCTGGCTTTCCCCTTTTTATTCAGCCCGGGACTCCAGACACTGCAATGTGCTGCTCACATTTAGGATTTGAACTACAATTTCAAGCTGGCAGTTGAGATTAGCCACCACTGGAAGCTAGGGAGACAACATTTGAGTGTGATCACGAATCAGGAGGTTTTAAGTCAGTCAAGGAGGATGTTAGAGTTGGAATAGTTTGCTTTCTCCTTATGGTCTAGAGAATGACCTATGATAGTCATATCTTCAGTTTTGAATGAGGGAACTTATTAAATATATAGCAAGCCAAAGTAAAAGAATAAACTGCTAATAGTATATAAATATCAAAACACATCAAATAAGGTGCTCATTACCTCTAGCAGAGACTGGGAAAGTTAAAGCAGTTGAAATTCCTAACTAAGCATCTCATGGCAGATCTTCAGTTTCTCTTTCCCACTGCAGGAACTTTTAAATTACAGGATGAGCAATAATAACCTCTGTTGTAAAGGATTACCCTTCAGCTGATTTCAAGGACACAGTGTTTTCACTCCTGGGCTGTTTTGCCCTCTTCTGATCTCTGCTAGAGGTTATGAGCTCCCAACCTGATGTTTCTGTTGTTATTTGTTGTCTTACTTGGAAGCTTTACATGTGCTCTGGCCAGGTGACAGGAAGGTGATACTTGCTCTGACCAGGACTGTCTCTGTTGGGAACTCCAGGTTCCTTTAAGGGGCTCCCACAATCAATTTCTGCTGGAGGTCATGAGTGCCTGATTTGGTGTATTTTGCTATCTAGATATGATTAGATATTTATTCTTATATTTTATTTTGGCTTGCTATGTTCTCACTATATGCTCACTAATTCAAAACTGAAGATATGACTTCATAGGTTATTCTCTGGACCATAAGGAGAAAGCTTGCTATTCCAACTCTGATGTTCTTCTTTTTGACTGACTCAGAATCTACGGATTCATGACCAAACTCGAATGTTGTCTCCTCTGTGACAATTCCCTAGCTTCCTATGGTGGTTAATTTCAATTACCAGCTTGATTGGATTAAGAAGTATGTAGTGCAAATCCTAAATGTGAGCAGCACATTGCAGTGTCTGGAGTCCTGGGCTGAATAAAAACGGAAAAGCCAACTGAGCACTGACAGCCCCTTCTCTGTCTTTTGGTTGGCATCATGGAGTAAGATGGCCCAGCTGTCATGCACAGAGTTGGGGGACAGCCCTTCTTCAGGCAAGGCACCTTGGAGGATACTTGGGTTTGAAATGGGAAGGGAGAGCAAAGCTCCAGTTCCCCAGCCAGCTTCTCGGTGAGTTCCAACAGCACATGGCAGTTTATGAACATCAATGACATTGCATATAGCAACAATAGTAATTTATAACAAACCCACTTGTTCAAAGAACACCTTGTTTTCAGGGTGCTTAATTTTTGCTGTTCTTTATATATTCTATATATTAACCCCATGTCTGAAATATAGCTGGGGAAGATTTTCTCTCCATTTTATAGGCTGTCTGTTGATTTTACTGATAGTTTCTTATACTTTTCGGAAGCTTTCTAATTTCACATAATCCTATTTGTCAAATTTTGGGACTTCCTGTTGTGGTATTGTGGTTCTATTTGGAAAGTTTTTGCTTGTGTGTTTATCCTGAAGTGTTTACTTCAGGTGTTTTCCCCTAACACTTTCAGTACTTCAGGTTTTACACTAAGGTCCTCGATCCACTAACCATTGTGCACAAACAGAGACATGGATTTGATTTTGTTCTTCTACAGTGGGCATCCTAGTTTTGCTGACACCATCTTAATAAGACTGTCTCTTACTCTAGAGTTTTGGAAACATTTGTCACAAATTTGGGTGTTACGCTGTGTGGGTTTATTTCAGTGTCTTCCATTGTAGCCCTTTGGTCTATTTCTTTTTATACCAATACCATGCTGACTGTCACCATGACTATATCTGTAGTTTGAAGTCAGGTATTGTGTTATTATCTCTGGCCACGTTCTTTTGTCCTCAGACTTTCTTTGTCATGTTCTCATACAAATTTTAGGATGTTTTGGGGTTTTGTTGTTGTTATTCCGTGAAGAATGTTACTGGAGTTTTAGCATCAAACCTAAAACTTTTAGTCCATAAAATGGGCTAACGAACTAAACTGACAGATTTTTTAAGGCAAAAATATGAATGGCTATTCACATATTTTTAATATTTTTCCGTATTCTTAGTCATCACTGGAATGCAAATTAAAACTACTGTGAGATTCTATCTCATTCTAGGCAGAATGGCTGCCATTAGGAAACCAAATACAACAAGGACTGGTGTAGATGTAGGGAAAGAAATCTTTTCACTGTTGATGAATCTAAACTAGTATAGTCACTATGGAAATCAATGTCGAGCCCTTTCAAAAAAAATTAAAAGTGGATCTGCCTGTGATCTAGATATATTATTCTTGGTCAAAATAGTCAAAGGACTGTATATCCTACCATGAGATATTTGTACAACCACGTTTATTGGTTTCAAGTCAGTGAACGGGGAGGATCTTAAGGTTTGAAAGTGAGCAAAGGACACAGTGCTGCATGACAAACAATTATTGAGAGCAGAGAAAGAGGAAAGCTGCCATTCAGCTGCCTTTCTCCTTCTGCCCTTTTGACTCAGTCTAAGACTCTAGCCTATGAGATGTTTACTATAGAAAAGAGATAGAATCAGCCAAATGACCACCAGCAGATAATGAGAATATAGCACACAGACACAATGAAATTTTATTCAGCTATGAAGGGAAATGAAATTAAGGAATTTGCAGGAAAACAGATCAGGCTGGAAGATATTGTGTGATATTTTTGGTGACCCAAATTCAGACAGAGAGCACATTTCCTTTCATGTGTGGATCCTTGCTTTTATTTTTGACATACGTGTATTCATATGGGAGGGACTGTGAGCTGAGACCAGGAAACTAGAAATGGACCCATAAAAGTAGAAAAATGAGGCCCTAAGGGAGGAGTATGAGGAGGAATGTGGGGAGGAGAGTGGGGAGGAGAGTGAAGAGGAGGGTAGGGAGGAATGTGGGGAGGAGTGTGGGAAGTATAATACCCATACATAACAAGCAGAAGGGGGATACATGGGAGGGATGAGTACAAATGACGATGGGCAATAGGGAGATGGAAGAGAAGAGGATATGAGGGACAATATTAACCACAACTATGTATAAAGATGAAAAAGAACAACTTGCAGGAGTCAGTTCTCTCCTACCACATGGGACCTGAAGATCAATCTCAGGTTGCCAGCCTTGGTGGCAACTGTCTTACTATTGAGCCATCTTAGTAGTCCTATAAAATAGTCTGAGAATATTTTAGAAAATGTATTTCTACATTGTAGGTGAGATACAATGCTCCTTGCAGTGGCTGAACCAGCTTTTGTAAACAAGGCTCTCATTTGCCTCTCTTACTTTGTACCATATCTTTTTATTTTTACTGTGTTCTAGGTAGTTTGTAATTATTTGCGCCTTCTCCCCAAACACTCAGTTTTATTTCTGTTTTAGCACTTTTGCTCCAGTCTCCTTTCTGCCTAGTCATTATGGGGCTGGATCCTTTATTAGTTAGGCTCCAGGTGGCAAGTGCCTTGGCAGACTCCCTGTCAACCCTACTTAAAATTCTCAGCCTGTCTTTATCACTGTGCATTCTGTGACCTGTCATAGCTCTTTTGCTATCTGATTCCTGTTAGAATGTAAGCTATACATTGTGTGTGGGCTCAGACTGGACTATTAAAATTGTGAACTCGGTCCATCTTTTTCATGGTTTGTCCATCTTTTCATGAAAAGGATCCAGAGTAAGATAGGTGCTCAATATGTATCTATTGTATAAGTATCTATTGCATGAATAGTTATTGTATAACCTAAAAGTATAAACTTATTAGCATAGAAATTTGGAGTCTATGCCAAAGATTTTGGCTAGATATTTATTGAGCACCCTTTACGTTGAAGGCTCAGGTAGTGTGCTTCTTCCTGGAGTGGTAATGGTCTGACTGTCTCATGCCCAGCATGTCAGTTCTTTTTGGTCATTGTGACGTTTTAGTGAACTTTAATCATTTCTCAATTTTTGCTTTGACTCCTTCTTATGAGTTCTTGTATTAAAGTCACCACTTTGAGTTGGAGAGATAGCTTAAGTGTTAAGAGCACTGGCTGTTCTTGCAGAAGACCTGTTTTTGATTTCTAACCCCACATGGCTGCTTACAACTGCCTGTAATTCTAGTTCCAGGATACCCAATCTGCTGCCTTCTGGCTTCCATGGGCTCTACGTGCAGGCACACAGGCACATGCATATAACATAAATAAAAGGTAAAAAATTCCCGCTTATGGACAGTTTATAAGTTATAAAGATGTCACCAGTATTCTGCACTCCAAGAGTGTAAGTTGCTGCCTGAAGAAAAAAAATTGG
Source organism: Mastomys natalensis (assembly GCA_021653895.1). Lineage (NCBI taxonomy): Eukaryota > Metazoa > Chordata > Mammalia > Rodentia > Muridae > Mastomys > Mastomys natalensis. Next base: position 40,773 of record JAJTUV010001393.1, read on the forward strand.
AAAGAAAAGCTTAAAGATCTGAGGTAAGAAGACAATTGCAATGAGCTGTCTGAAGCAGGGTGCTTTATTAGCTCACAAATATTCATGCTCATAAAAAGTTTGTAACTTGAAAGGTATGCATAAAGTCTAATTTCCTTATTATTAATTATAGTATTATAATAAAAGTGTGTGTGTCTGTGTGTGTATGCACAGCTGCATGTAAAGAACAGAGGACAACTTGTGTGAGTTGGTTGCTCCTTCCACCATGTCAGTTCTAAGGGTAGGCCATCAGTTTATGCATTTAGGCTTCTGAAGCAAATGCCTTTACTCATGGAAACATCTTAGTAATCCCTTTTATTTTCCTCATTCTTTCAGTGCAGTGTAAATCATGAGAGGTCTTTATTTTAATATGTATTAGCTTTTGAGATTGTAACATCATATTATTTACAATTCCCCTTTTTATTCTCCAAACCCTCTAATGCATCCTGGTTTGCTCTCCCTCAAATTCTGTGGGAAAATGGGGGCCCACAGTGGAGAGGCCCTGGGCCCATGTTGTAGAAGCTCGCAACCAGGGTGGTGGAGGCTCACATCCTGGAGAAAGTCTAAGTTCCTGAGGCTGGAAGCTTGGCGACAGCAGGCCTGGCAGGCCCCAATGACACGAGGAAGTCCTTGGTTCCAAAAGGCTTTATTGTCATGGCGGATGGTGATGGATCTGGATGTACCCCCCCAAACTCAGGGAAGACCTGAGTTAAGTAGGGAGGGAGAAAGGGGGAGGTTCTGGGGGAATGCTTAATTGGCTCCGCCCTCTGACCTTCATTAGTATGTAAATCTCTAGGGCCTGAGGCCTGTAGTCACACCCTCTACCTGTTCACTTTGGGAGGGCTGTAATGGCCTACCTGACTGAACAATGTAGGTCCATGGAGACTAGACTGTTTGTGAGGACCCTGGGTTCTGGGAACCTGGCCGAACTCCTGCCATTTCTCCCTTGGAGTCTCAGGGTTCTAGGCCCATGCCCAGCCAAGAACCAGGATACCCTTACGCAGTCCCACAAAATTCATGGCTTTTCTCCTTTGATTGTTGTTAAATGCATATATATGAGTATGTAATGAGCAGTGGTCTGGCTTCTAGTTGAGGGACAGTCTTAAATCAGGACGAGGTGAGATGGGGTGAAGTCTCCAGGATTCTGAAAGTATGATGGGCTGCTTCATCCTTGGTGCTTTCTAAGCTCTGTACTAGACACTCTGTAGATCTGTTTCTTTCAATATGGGGATTTTCCTCCATCACTTTGTACATGCCTGCTTTTGGTTGTTGATTTCCTAGGCTGAGCTCTAATGCTGTGCACTTGCCCTTTCTTTGCATTTTCTTTGTTCTGCTTTCTGGGAGATTCTCTTAACTTTCTAGTCTACATTTTTAATTGAAATTTGTCTGCTATTTTAGCATTTGAATTTCGCTTTAGTTTTTAATTTTTCCTCTTCCTTCTTCCTTCCTTCCTTCCTTCCTTCCTTCTTTGAAAAAAGGAAAGTACAAAGAAAGCACCCTTTTTTGCCTATGCTACGCTAGGACAGAACTACTAGAAGAGTGAAGGTCAACTCAGGGCCTGCACTTCACAATGTGGAGCTCATGTTCTTGAAGGTTGTGCTTGTGTTTACCATACTAAAACGTGCAGTAGGAAGTGGTGGGATTAGGAGAGGGCCTTGGATAGTCCTGCCATGTTGGAGGACAGTTCCAGGCAATAGATAGGTGAACTTTACAGTGTGTGGCAGTGGGGAAGAGAGAGAAGCTCTATGTTGCTGACTGTCTGCACAGGCTTGACTTTACTATATAAAAGTCTCTGTGTTTCTCTCTCTGTCTGTCTCTCTATCTATCTGTCTCTGTCTCTCTGTGTGTGTGTGTGTTGTGTGTACATTGCCTAACAGTTCCTCTTTCTTTTCCTGATATTTCTCCTGTTTTTGTGCCATGTTGGCTTGCCAGAATCATGTGTGTGTGTGTGTGTGTGTGTGTGTGTGTGTGTGTATTATACAGGCATACAAGACCATGAGTGTATGATTTGAGGCCAGGGCATCTCTCCTCATAGCTCTCCACATTACTGCCTTGAAGACAGGGTCTCTCACTGAACCAAAAGCTAGTTGTTTACTAGGCAGGCTAGCCATATGTTCTCAGGGTCTCTGTGCCTCCTTCCCTCCAACTCTCAGCTTCTGGGAGTATTCATTCATGCCTGGAATTTTTCACATGGGTGCTGGGGATTTGAACTTGGGTCTCACACTTGCAGAGCATTCCTTTGACCTGCTGAGCCATCTCCCCTGGCCCTCCATGATTTTTGGTTCTAACCTCTCTGCTATTATTTACATCTTCACCTTCTCTTATTTTCCACCGAATGTATTTTCTAATTTGCCTTTATTTCTCAATTCCAACTTGTATGCATTAATATCCTATTAATTTTAATGTTACAATCAATTTAAAACTCCTACCTGCTATCCATTGACTATTGACTTACTAAGGTTGTCTCAGTATATCTTTTCAAGATGTTTTTTTTTTGTTTTTTTTATGTATCCAGAATACAAGCAAAACTGATTGTACTTGGCTCTGTGCATTTTATTCTGCACCCCCCCCCATTTTTTTTAAATTGTTTCTGTCTGGGTGGCTACCACTCATGTCTGTTCAATGAATTTCTATTATCCTTTAAAATGCATTCCAAGGGTCACATGGTTCATGTGGTCTTTCTGATTCCCTCATTCAGGTGTAATTTTATCATTGAGGGACTGTTGGTATGATTTTGTAACACTTGCTACTTGCATTTTATTTTATAGTTATTGTTATACATTTTGTCTCATACCCCAAAGCAGGGATCAACCAAATCTTATTCTTTTCCATCCTTAGTGAACATTGTCTCTTGAGCATTGTGTTTCTGATTGTTGACTTCATTAGCCTATAACAGCCAGGAGGAGTGCTGCAAAACTGAAGCACATGAACTATTCATTCAGCCAATGGGTGTCTTGTGTCTGGCTCCTTTGTTAAATTTTATGTTAGAAACAAATAATGTCATGATTTATTAATCCATTGAATTTATGACAAAGAAACTAATGAGAAATGTGCTCACAGGCCTCACCAACATGTTGATTTATTGAGATAACAATCAGAAAAAGTTATTCTCTTCAGCACAAAAGAGGGAAGAATAAAAGTCCAGTGCTATAATTCTAATGTAAGTAAATTTTGCATGAAGGAATACAGGACAGCATTTTAGTACCAAAATAATGGCAAGTCAGTAATAAAAGTTATGGTTCATGATATATAATTATAGTACTTTTTATGTCTACAAAAGTGTGTAGTCATTGTAAAGAGTTTCTGGTTGGTTCCACTTTGGGTGTGGTAGATTATCTCCATTGTGTGCTGTCAGGATATCGACATCCCTGTTAAGATTTAAAAAGTAAATCCAATGGCTCTCCAAATTGTGTTAATACTGGCTACATTCTGGGAAAAGAAATTAGCATCAATTTTCGTTTAGATTGAAAAGTGTTTTCAAAGGATGGCTTATGTGAAAGTGGTGGTAATGGCGCTTGAAGTAATTAGGGTGTTTAACAACCAGACAGAAAAAAATCCACTAATTATTCTCATCTTCTCCATCTTTTCTTCAAGGATGTGAAGCCCTGCAAAGAACTTGAATCACAGGCAGATTAGGACTTTATAAAAAAAAAAAAACAAAAAACACAATATCAGATGTCTTTGCAAACATGTTTGACTAAGTGCTTTAAAGAGAATAGGAAATGACCAGCAACTGGTTCCTGAAGAGGCTTTTGTTCAAGAATGTTCTTTGTCTTTTGTTAAATATTTTGATTTTGTTATCATCTGTGTTGATGCACTAGCTATTGCACTCTGATCATTCAGTTTCTTTACATGCACACACACACACAAACTATACATATATGCAGGATGTCTAGATATCTAGATTTTTGTAGCGAATCCAACTTGTTTTCAAATGTCTGTAAGCTGTGTTGCTGTTTTGTTTTTCTGAAATTGGATTTGTTGACCTTTCTCAGGGAAAAACATGAAGCATTTGTTTTCATTCAACTTTATTTCCTTTCTCTTGTTCTGGCTGGGGCCTTTGCCTGTAGATTCAGCTTCTGCTTTCCCCAATCTATCAAGTGGGTCCCACATAGAAATGTGTGTTGGTTGTTGTTTTGCATTTAAACAGCTGAACACCTGGTGGCTCTTATGCAGGTGCACAGAACTCAGGAGAAGGGTTTTGATTGAGGACAAAACAAAAAACACATGCAAGTTACAGATGATGGGTTTGACAGACTCAAGATGCTTCTGAGTTCATAAACAAGTAGGGCATGGGGGCCTTAGGTGTCAGGGACAGCATGGAGTGCTGTTCATAGCATTTGCTTTTCAAAAGTGTTTTCACTAACATAATGGCTTCCGAATTTGTCAGCCTAAATGAGTCTACTATATCTTATTTAGTTGTCCTCAATTTGCGAGAATCACAAGGAGTTTTACACAGATGGCACCCAAAGTGATCACTTTGCATTGTTCTGTAATTAAGCTCTAATATGTTGTATATCAAATAACAAACCACTCAGTGGCACCATGAGGGAAGAAGAGATGCAGTAAAAGGTTTCAGAAATTCTGCTCACGTGCTCATCTTCTCCAAATAGGTGACAAAGTCACAACATTAGAAAAAAAAAAAACAGTAATTGATGAAGGTAAAAAGTATTAATAGTATGACTGAGTATTTACCACATCTCTAAAATCACCTTAAAATGAGATGTGGGAGGAAAAATAAGTGAACAAATGATTGCACTGCAGATAGTCACATTTTGGCCCAGATTCAAGTGCTCAGAGCAATACCTTGGAGACTCAGTGGTAACTTGGGACCATATTAGCTTGGTTCATTGACTCACAATATGTACTTTTCATAGCCGAGAGAACAGGTAAATAAATAAACATTCTTGTATTTTCTAGAACTCGAACTCAATATTCTTTTGGAGCAAGCTGAATGGTTTTGAGCACACGCCTCACTGAGGATGCCTGCACACAGACTCCCTGCCTGGTCCAGCTCTCCCATCAGGTGTGTTTCTGCTCCACAGATGGCACACAGATCGTGATGATGAAGTGCCATCAAAAGCAAAGGCACCCTAGAAACCCATCTTTGCAGCCCACCAAAGCAGCATCTCTGTACCACAGAGATGAAAGCTGTAGATAACAGGGGCATTCCCAGCATTCACTCTCTTGTGGGCAGCTGACGGTTAACACAGGTGGGTGTAGGGCACTACCCATCCTTTGAAGGTTGGCTGTTGGAGGGGATGCTGCCTCTCTGGGATTAGTCCTGTGCCTATGGGCCTCAGAGGTGCTTCTGAGAAGTGACCAGGTGGTGTATACCTGCCCTGCTTTTCAGAAATTCACATGTGGCTGTCAAGCTCCCACTACGGTTCAAAGGCAGCCAGTCAAGGTGGCTGGCCTTTGTGATATGTGGCCATTTGAGGGGCCACCTTGATTCTTGTTCTGCTCAGAGGCCAAATTAGACTGCTGAGCAGCTGGCTTGTCTACCTCCTCCCCGGATCTGGAAGGGAGGGAGGCTAGGAGAGAGCCGAGCTAAAGTGCATAAGAGAGAAGCAAGTATTAAATGAGTCTGCCATTCACCAAGCAAACATCATTTTGTTTAAATTACACTGTGCTATTTTATCTTGACCTGCAACCAAATGGAACTCATTGTAATACATTATCCAATACGAGATAGTTGGCTCATTAATAAAACCCTAGGAAGGAGACAGGGTAAACAATAAAAACTCACACATTAGCACCATTATGCACCATAATATTTTTCCTTCTTTTCATCAAAATTCTTCACATAATTAGATCTCAAGTAAGTCAGCAAAGAAATCCTCAGCATTTTTTATTTGCACTCTTTTCTTTTGAGAAAATTAGTTATTTTTTTCATATTATTAAGAAGCAACCAAGTACAGATTCCTAGATTGCTGAAGTTTTCCTTACGGAGAGTAAATGTTTGTTGGACACTAATGGCATGGCAGGTTTTGTCACTCAGGCAGTTAGCCATGCAATGACAAAAATTTCAGTGAAGGGAAATAAACTTTTGGGGGAGAAAGGGAAAGCCCCATTAAGGATGTTACAGTTATACTGAGACCTTTAATGTTCCCTGCTAAGACAATAGATTAGATACCCTAAAACGGGAACAAACTCAGTGCGCAAGGAACACCAGGAGTCTGTATAGCTATGGGATGGATAAAAATGTAGTTTGAAATTAGATCGGCCATGGCAAGGCGTTGTATTCATTGTGGTTAAACACTTTCTGTTTGAAGAGATCAGCTTACTTGATGGGATTGAGATGGAGTCTGGGGAGGAGACTGGGAGACATTTATAGCTAGGCATTGCAGTAATCCTGGTATGAGGTGATGGAGGAGTGAATTGAGTGTTCTGGTGCAGGTAGAGAGACATGGATGCTTCAGGACTTGTTCTAGGGAAACAGCTGATAAAGAAATAGAATTTGGTTATGAGGAGAGAAAGTAGATGAGAGAAGTTGAGTCTGAGTAAGGCTTAGGTTTCGTATATAGTAGACTTCTGTCCTTACTTCCAAGGCGAAACTTGAGATAATGAAAAACATTTAAGCCAGTTGTCTGAATAGCATCAGTGCCTGGTATAGATATAGAAGCTGGCCATTAAGTGAATGGAATTAGACAGAATAATGATTTGCATAATAGTCCTTAGAGGGGTCCACAGTCCTGTGTGGTTGGTTCTGTGAACTATTTATAAGGAACAATTCATTACTGAAATCCACAAGAGAAGTTCAAAACTGTCGAATAAGCATTTGGAAATCTGGGTAACAATTTGAAATTGCTGTAATATGCAAATAGTATTTTATTTTCTGGATCATTTTCTTTTTACTCAATAAAATGTCAATCTGAAATGGATTGTGTGCTGTTTTTTTATATCAACTTGATAGACACTCATTGGTCATCTGGAAAGAAGGAATCTTACTTGAAAAAAAATGCTTCCAAAGGATTATCCTGGAGGCAAGTCATTGGGGCAATTGCTTGACTGAGAAGGATGTGGGAAGGCCCAGCTCAGTATGGGTGGTGCCACCATGGACAGGTGGTCATGGATAGTATAAGAAAGCAGTCATGACCAGCAAGGCAGTGAGCAGCACTTCTCCATGGCCTCTGATTCAGTTCCTGCCTCCAGGTTCCTGCCTTGACTATCCTCTGTGATGACATGTGACCTGAGAGGTGTAAACTAGTACAGACTCTTTCCTTCCCAACTTGTTTTTGGTCATGGTATTTTATCACAGTCACAGAAACTCTAACTAAGACAGACTATATATTAAAAACAAGACAGACAAACACCTCATTTTTGCCCTACGAAGTTTAAGGAACACAGTTGAGGCAAACAAACCTTGCCAGTGCCTTTCTAAGTGGAAAGGTCACCTGTAGTGGCATCCTATTGACAGCATTTGGGGAAGTAGCATTTGCTTTCTGCTTTTCTTCTTTGGCTTGTTCCAGCACAAGTGGTGAGAGTCTAAGCTCTTCTAATGTCTTTAACAACTGTAGTGTCCAGGAACATAGAAAGAACAGCCTCGGAGCTGACTCAGCGAATAAATTATCTGCTATGCCAGCAAAAGGATTGAGTTTGATCTGCAGCACCCATATTACAACTGAGTGTGGTGGCATGCCTCTAATCCCATCTCTAGAGAGGCAGAGATAGGCAGATTCCTGGTGCTCACTGGCCAGCCAGCCAGACCTAATTGGTATGCTTTTGGCTCAATGAGAGAGAGACCCTGTGTCAAAAAGCAAGGTAGACAACTGAGGAATGGTGCCCAGGGTTCATTTCTGGTCTCTACACATAGCAACAACAGCATGTACAAGTTAAATGCACACAGGTTCACAATACTTGTGTATACACACATGCACACACAAGAGAGAGCGGGAAAAGGAGGGAGGGAGCGAGGGAGGGAGGGAGAGAGAGAGGTGAAGGAATCCTATAGCTTCCTTGTGAGAAAGGATACCAGTGATCTTAATAAACATTGGAAGCTTGCATATAAACAGGTCTGATTTGATCCATGTCTCTTCCCAAGGAACATTTTATAAACTACTTCTAATGTATGATTTAAGATTGCATTATTCAAAATTCTATTCGAATTGGCTTTAGAAACTATTTTGCTTCACGGTTTCATTTTAGAGATGAAGTAATTGATATCCTAAAGGTTTACTTAGTGACACAAAGCCCCGTAGTCCAGAAGCCTAGGCTAATGTACTTGCTGATGGATGACTTTTCCACTGCAAAACAACTGAGCAGTGGTCTCTCATAATGATCATTTACAAGTGCTGTGGTGTGATCAGCTGCCTTCACAAACTCACATCGCTTCAAAACTGGAGCTGGTGAAGCTTGTTTTTAGCATTGTGTTTTTATATAAACCAAAATCTGAAATCTTGTTTGGTTGAAAATTTGAGCTGGAAATACAATTGCATGCTGCAGCAGCTTACCTCAGTTTGAACATCTGCTGTTGGTTTGGGATATTCACCAAGAAAGCTTCGTGTGGTGCTTTTCATGAGGAAACCAAGAAACAGGCATCACCAATCTCCATGCTTTCGATCCATGTTCAATAAGACTTTTAGCCCAGAAGCCTGAAATACCCAAGATACAACTCACAGACCACAAAAAGCTCATGAAGAATGATGACCAAGTAGGGGAGGCTTCAGTCCTTCTTAGAAGGAGTAACAAAATACTCAAGGGTGCAAATATGGAGACAGTGCAGGACAGAAACTGAAGAAGAGACAGACCATTCCACCTGGATATCCATCCTATGTGCAGTCACCAAAGGTAGAGGTTGATGTGGATGTCAGGATGTACATGCTGACAGGAGCCTGATATAGCTGTCTCCTTAGAAGTCTGCAAGAGTCCGACATACTCAGAGGCAGAAGCCCACAGCTAACCATTAAACTGATCACGGGGTTCCCAATGGAGAAGATAGAGTGAAGGCTGAAGGAGTTGAGAGGATTCGAGACACCACGAGGAAAGCAACAATCCCAACCAACCAGAGCCCCCAGGGTCTAAACCACAAGCCTGGGAGCGCTTAGGGAGGGACCCATGGCTCCAGCTATATATGCAAGGGAGCTATATATAAGTGGGAGAAGAGATCCTTGGTCCCATGAAGACTGCACGTCGTGGTGGGGGGATACTCGAGGGTGGGGAGGTGAGGTACAGGGGAGGGTGGGTGGGGGTACACCAACGTGGAGATAGGAGGAGGGGGGAAGGGATAGTGAGTTCCTGGGAGGGAGGGGGGAAATGGGGTAAGGAGAGAACATCTGAAATGTATAAAAAATTTACAATAAAAAATTTCCAATAAAAAAAAAATAAGACTTTGTGAGAGTTTGTTTTGTTGAGGGTTACTGAGGCTATCTGGAAGGATGAGTTTGCAGGTCAAGGAAGGTTAGTTGGAATTCAGTACATATTAAATGATTGGGTATGAAATATAACCTCTGCAAACTTTGTTTCCATAGCTGGGTGGAGGATTGTTTCCCAGTGTTGTGAGAGTTATAGGATGTGAGCATTTTTTGCATGCATGGCATAAAACAAATTCTTAATAGTGGACTGCTGTAGGCAGATGACCTCTGTAATGGTGGGTATTGGGTAGCAAATGCAAGGATCAGGTGAGAAGTGAGACTACCTGAAGGGAGGACACAGTTAAATTGGTACTGATTCAAGGACCCCTTTCCCCTCTGGTGAGAGTGGCTGGCTCACCAGCGTCCTAAGCTGCTGGATGAATTTCATTCTACACAAGGAATTGAAATGGTGATGTAGCCATGGAAGTAGTGACTGTGAAGCCTAAACCACAAGTGGAGATTGGGTAGGGTGGGATGTGTGTGGGGTGTGGAATGGAGGGTGTGGGGGTAGGGATGGGGGTTTGGGTGGCCACAACAGGCTGTAGAGAGAGGAGCTATGGGAGGAAAGAAGGTTGTCAGATCAACATGGCTCAGTAGCTGGTGTTAGTTCAAACTTTGGGAGTCTGACTCTGGTTTGTTATAGGCATATTTAAGCACAGAACAAATTTGGTGAAAACTATTCTGGTGATAGCTAACTCAATCCTGCAAACACAGCAAAACATATATGTCTGAGGAACAAAATAAGCTAAATGCAGATCAGACATGACTATATTGAAACTCTTTGTAAAGTCCAAAAAAATAAATTCCATAGATTGATGGAGAAAAACTAGCTACTGGTAAGGGTTTGGGGAGGGTCCAGTGCCAGAAAACTCCTTGGCCACACAAAGCAAAGGTCGCCAGGCTGGCAAGCACATCTGTTCCAGTCTTCTGGATGGATAACATGTACTGCATTCCCTTTCCTTGAAGGAATAACCCTGTGTGCTTAACATTCCTGGCTCCCCCAATGCTTATCTGTGAGCACACAGATCTTCATGCCTCCTCCCTGCCAGAGACATATAATGCTCTGTCTTGGGAGTTCATTTGCGGAAATGAAGATTTCTGTCCTCATGAAAGTGAACGGCACTAAAGGACATGGAGATCGGAAGAAGACAGAGAAGTAAGTTAGCAATTAAGACAAAGAGAGGCCAGATTATCTACTGCAAAGGGACTAACCTGGGAGAGCCTCTGGCTCTTGGTTCTGCAAGCCTCAGAAGGCTCCAGGCAAGGACTTAGGTCTGTGGCTTGCAGTCAGATTCTCCTTGCTGCCTCAGTTTTCTAAGATGTGAACTGGACTGACTCCTACCTTGTAGGACTTTTGTAAGAATGAGAGAGAACATGGACAAAAAACATCCTCATGTGTGCTAAGTGATAACAGTATTAATTTTTTTTTTAATTTATTAATGCTCTCTGGTTCCCACAGGACATGGAGTTAGTGAGGTGACAGTTCTGGGAGATGTCGTTGGACAATGTCCTCACAGCTCCAGTGAATAGAACGGCGAGGAAGAGTTGCATTGCTAAATGGAAATCCCTCAGAGTGTTAAGGTCCTCAGATGTACCACAAGCTTCTGTAGACAAATATTGAAAATACCTCCTTTTGGAATTTCAAAATACATATTAAAAGGTTAAAAGTTTCTGGGAAGGTCTGTGGTGAAGCTCTTTAAGATTAACCCAGCTTAAAACATTTCCCAATTTTCCTCCTCTCCAGCTGCTCTTTCTCCTCCTCCTTTTCCTCTCCTTTCCCCATTGTCTCTCTCTTCAGTCCTCCCTTCTCCAAGGCTTCTCCTATATCCATCCTTTTTTTGTCACTTCTCAGAATATGCTGAGATTTTTGCTGGTTTTGGCTAAATAATATTAAGACATACTTTGGATATACGAATAATTCAACCCAGAGATGCAGCTGGTGAATATCTCCAGGTCCCCAGCATCTTTAAAAGAGAATGAACACTGCTTGGAGCACAATAGCTAGTCTAACCTTTGTCTAATTTTAGTGTGAAACCCAGATTTGTCTTGTGTGTATTAGCTAAAGCGCAGTTGGCTTTTCGAGAGCAGCAACAGTGAGGTGTTAGTATAATAGAGATCCTGACTCAGCGGTTCTCAGGTAGGGCGTGGGATTGTTCTAACCAGCTCCCCAGTGATGTAGGTTAGAAAATCCAACTTTTAAGTCTCATCCTAGGTCAGTGGAGTCACAGTATGCACATTGGCAAGCTCTCCCAGGTCAGTCCTATGCACATGGATGTGTGAAGTGCTGGTTTGTCTTATCAGGGTTTCTCGGCATTAGCTCTAAGGATGTTTGGAACCCAGTGGTTCTACCAGGAGGCTTTCCCCTGCTGTGTGGGACATTGATTTATACTACCAGGTCCTTGTAGCACCCTTTTCATAGTGTGACATACAGAAGGTTCCAGAAATTGACAGCATGCTTGAGGGACAGAGCTGACTTGGATTAAGACTCACTGGTCGTAACTGATCAAGCTCCTCTTTCTTTTCCTGGGGTCTTTGGATGTGTTTTAACTGAAGTGGTCAAATGAGTTCTGACTACCATAGTTTCTTAAGCTGCTATATGCAGAATCATCTGTGGTGACTTGTGGTTCTGATTTCACTATGTTTTGGGAGAAGCTGAGATACCTGCATTTTTTTTTTTTGGTGGGGGGTGGGGGGTCAATGATTTTTTTTCTCTTACTATGATTCGGAGCAAGTTACCTACCATTGAGCTACAGTCCACAGTCTAAAACCCATCTTTTAATTTCTTTTTTGTAGTTGTAAATAAAGGTAATAATAAGTCTTAAATATGTCAGGCTCTATTCTAGGGCAAGCACATATTTAATTCTCATAAACCATAAAAGGTTAGTATTTTCTGCGTTTAAAGGTCAAGAAATACATTCTGAAGATGCTAAACCAGTGTTGAAACCTGGCAGGGAAGTGGGGTGTGTGTCCTCAGAGCCAGTCTGAAATCAGTGTCACAGTGCCTGGGAACTAGTAAGAGGCCCACAGAGCCCAGCTCTGTCATCTTCTCTCGAGTTATGTGTGAGTGTTGTGAGAAGGAAAGATGAGGATTCTGTCATTTTCAGATTTTGCCTTTATGGCTAGATCATGGATGTTTTGGTAACTTTTCTCATTGTTATGACTAAAATCTCTGATAGGAACGACTTAATCAAGGGAAGTTCAGTTTAGACTAAGGCTCAGATGCTTCATCTGTCATTGTGCTGCAGGCATGACCGCTGGTATGGTTCCAGTGCTAGCACCAAGAGTTTGAGGTGGCAGCTTCTCACATGGTGGAGAAGGAAGCAAAGAGCTAGAAGAGTTGGAGGTGAATACAGCTTTCTCTCTTCTTCCAGGTAGGCCATGTCCTAAATTTCCACTGTTCCCAAACAAGCCACCAGCTGGGGTGTAGATATTCCAATACCCAGAAACCTAAAGGAATCAGTTGACTTCTCTTGCCATTGTTCCCCCCAACCCCACTTCTCCAAAGTGCCTGACTTCTACCAAATCAGCTCTCTTATTTTTAGTTTTCAAATGAAATGAAGCACATAGAACCAATATATCCCTACTTGTGATAACTGATGACTGAGAAGGTACATAAAGATGGATTTTATGGTACATAAAAATGACCAGCTCCATTGCTACTGGGCCAATATGGATAATGGTCATTTCCTTTCAATTTACCTTGTACAGAAAGATCATACTTCTAATAGTGGTGATGAATGGAGTGTGGGGAACATACAGTGAACAAGGAAACTTTTCTCTGAGACACAGATGGAGATCACTACAAAACTCCCAAAACCCCCCCAAAAAAAACAAAAACAAAAAAAACCCCACAACCAATCAAAAGGCCGAGTTGTGGAAACCCAGTCCCCATGGATACATCTCCAAAACACCTCTGATCTTACGTTTCAGGGAACATTGCGGAAGAAGGGAAGTGAAAAAGATTGTAAGAGCCAGAGGACCAGGGTGTTTGCTGAGACTGTAGCTCCTAGTAAGGTCTCATCAATGCAACATGCCAAACTGGATGAGGAAAAGGCCACGGCCTCAGTCCTACACAAGAACTATAGGTAATGAAGGAAAGCTGGGAGCAGAAAGGGGGTCCTCCTCAGGGAAGAGCACACCAATTGATTGTCTAGTGCCCTGAAAACTTACACACAAGAAACAGTATATGGACTGAGCAGGTTATATTTAGGAATATATATGTATATATGCATGCAATAACAATTAGAGAGAAAAAGAGGTCATTAATTTGAAGGAGAGTGAGGGGTTTATATGGAGAGGTTTGGAGGGAGAAAAGGGAACAGAGAAATGTAATTACATTATAATCTTAAAATAAAAAAAAAACTTAAAAAAATAAGGTGATTAAAAAATGTGAAAGCAAAGTCCTCCCTCAGACCCACATATTCAGAGACACATTTCCTTGGAACATTTCTTGGAATTATTTCCAGAATGACAACTGTTGAAAATCAAGCTAGTATAAGTTAACATACTGTGGCTGTTATAAATTCTTCCCATACATCTATGCATTTACTTCACCCAACTCCATAGGGCACATTCTATCATCATTCCTATCTGAAAGATGAGAAGGAGGAATGTATGACTTGCTTGAACTGATACATCTGGAAAATGGCAGAGCTGGGATGCCAACCCTGGTATCCTCATTCCAAAGTGTGCTTTTACTGGTATTTGGTTGGGATTGTACAAGTTCACTGTAGTAATGTGGGTGGTCTTTGCTGATTAGGGCTTAGTTAAACATTTTACATTAATTTTACAGAGAAAAAGTATTATAAAACACCAGTTGATTGGTAAGTTTGGAAACTGCAGAGGTATGAGGTAAAGAATTTTCAACCATGTAATTATTGTGTAAAGGTGGGTGGCCACTGCTCGGGGACCCTAAATTGCTTTCAATGTATCCTTTTAAGATTGGTCTTTCCTGACAGGATTTGGGAAGAAAGTATTGGCTCATGGATGTGCTAGAGTAGAGATCCAGGACCATGGAAACCTTTGCAGTATCTCTATTTTCAATTTGTTGTCTACATGAGGCTCTCTGCCTTCCAGCAGAGGGCACCAATTCTCTATAAGGTGACTATTACAAGCAAGCATTTTCTTTTCTGTAAGGCAGCCGGAGGTGAACAAACATGGCCAGATGCTTTTCTCCCTACTCTCTCATAATAATTTTATCTTCCCTTGGACTGCTAAAATACATAGCTCTATCTCCTCATAGAAAGAAAGAATATGTCATCATAACACCCACCCTCATTCCCCACCACATGATTTCTAGTCTTTAGGAGCTCTGGCCAAGGGTTTTGGGAAATCTGATCAGGTTTTGACATCCTCATAATGAATTCCCTACCCAAGCATCCCAGAGCCCCAGAGCCTGGGGGCTCCTAGGTGGAAATCATGATCTCTTTTAAGGTAGTATTCTAAAATGCTGCTGAGTTGAGATTATTTTGGAAAATTCAGTCTTTTAGAATCTGCATTTAAACCTGAAAGAAAAAAAAAAGATAAGAAAATCAATTAACTTCACTCATGAAAAAATTTTTCATATGGTTAATCTTCCTTTACATAATTTCTTGATTATATTTTGTAAGTAAATTGCCTTGATTATACTTTGGATGGAAAGGAATGTCTTTTAATTAATTTGAAACATGCTATAGTGATGTTGATTTGAACCATGGAATGATAAATTGAGTTGAAAGCAATACATTTCCTTGATATCAATGGGCTGCGACTGGATTTTTTTTTTTAAGTTGTGGCTGAGTGGTGGACTCAGAGTTGGAGTTTTAAAACAGACAAATGGATGAGTCCGTGTCTTGCCAGGCTGGCTTCTGTTGACTCTTAGTTGCCTGATAATTTGTGATGATTTCTCTTTGGTTTCCTCCTCTCTTTTGTTTCTTCTTACTGATAAACATGGCATGCTGTATGGAAAGCACAAAGCTAAGCAGACCCATTCTAGGAGGACACCAAGTAGCTACTTTTTATTGAAGAATTAGCTTGTTTGTTTTTAGCTCAGTTTTCAGCCTTTTAGGAAAGTTTCCTTTAAGAAACTTCAGGTAGGCTAAGTATCCAGACCAAGTTCACATTTTTACTTAATGGTTGCACCTGAGTTCAAAGGCAGAGCTGTTGGATTAAAAAATCAATATTCTCAGCTGTTTGTGTCTGGTGCTCTCTCCTTTCATAGCACTGAGGAATTTGGAGGTTTTTGTGCTCTTAGTGGCAGAGCTGGTAGTGAGGTTTAGTTCAGGTGTCCTACCTGTGAGACCCCATCGTATATATGTACGTGGGCATGTATGTATGTTTCCATGTGTATGATTATGTGTGCGTTCGTGCATGTGCACAGTAGGGGAAACTCGTGGTTGGTGTGGGACATCCTCTTTAATAGATGGTAGGGTATCTCATCCAAACCTAGAGTTACCGATGTGGCTAGTCACCCTAGCCGGTTTGTTCTGGGGGATCCCTTTTCTCTGTCCTCTGAGACTGACACTACAGGCAGGTTGCCTGGTCTACTCAGCGTTTATATGGGAGTGTGGACCCGAACTCCAGTCTTCACACTTAATGTAGTAAGTGCTTTAACTAACCACTGCAGGAGTTTTCTCAGTCCACCGGTGAATGTTAATGTAAGAGTTGAGGTTCGTAGCCTCTTCTTTCTTTTATTCCTGAGTTTTGTCAGCATGACCTTATTGACATTAAGGACTGATGGAAGAGTCAATGCAATAAACAGTATGATTGATACATTGGCACTGAACAAAAGGTTCACACTGCTTGATGCATGTGGGAGAGAAACCACTGAACATCAAGATGGTGGGTCAGAAAGATCTCTGTTATGATAAACTGGTAGATCATAAAGCTTTTCTTAGAGCAATATCTCATTTGCAAGTATGGTTCCATGTTAAAAAAAGGGGTGGTGGTTGTGGAAAGGAAATAGGAAGAAAACTCATAAAGCTCAGAGCTTCAGAAATTTCTGATTCCCCAAAGTACTTCTTATACTTCTACACTCATTTGGAGAATGTCAGAGCAAAGAACCATGATCTCATCCCAAAGCTAAGCTATGGACTCCCAGACCATATAACCATTTACATCCCTATAGAACTGCCAGTCGTCTTGTCCTTCACAATGATCAGAAGAGGGTGGTAGTGTGCAAGAGAGGTTCATATAAGATACGGGTGATCTGAGACTGCTGGGCACGTTCTTATAGCTGGAGGCATGTGACCAAATGATAGCAATCTGATTCTCATCTCCTAGGATGGTATGTCTCAGTTCTGCAGATCTCAAGGACAAAGGCCATTGGGATTCATACCTGCTCTAGCCTGTTCCCTGTATGATATGTCAGAAACTGCATGCACATGAGCAGATGTATCAGCAACAACAACCTGAGGAAAGAATGGATTTCATTCAGATGGACTTCTCATTTTAATTGCATAGCATATTAAAATATTTGAAAATCACACATAGAGTATCTAAACAGAATATTTGAAATGTTTACACACACACACACACACACACACACACACACACACACACACACACACAGTTTAAAGGAACAAGATGCCAACTCAGAACATCCATTTAATGGAAGTAGAAGAAAATAAGATAGCTATATTATTGAATGACCATTCAGAAGAATGTGATATGACAAAGACAGGAAAAACAAAACAAAACAAAAAACTCTCACCCTTTTCTCTAGCCAAGCAGATACAACCTATGACATACATGTACTCAGGAAAAGCTGTAACTAGTCCTCTAGTAAGAAGAACACTTGACAGCACCGTGTGTTCTATACAGTTCATCCCAAGTTTGCTTGGAAATTGGGGTGACCATCTGTGCCTGATAATTGCCTTTATCTGAAGGGAAGCTGTGGTTCTCACATCTATATGGCAGATGGATGGTTTGCTGTTTGGCTCCAGGTGTGCATTAAAGCTAGGATCCCATCCTCCCAGCAAAGTGGTGTCCTGTCTGCTCCTTGATGACTATATTACAAAGAGATAGCTCCCTGGTCTCGAGGAAACATCTTGGTTGTAAAACTGGCAGAGAGGCTTTTTTCTCTATTGAAAGGGTTTACACACACACACTTCAAAGAGTCAAAAAAAAAAAAAAAAAAAGGCAACCACAATTATTAGTTCTCTGAGGAATCTGCCCAAAGAAAAGGGAGGATGGCTCCTTTTTCCCTTTATATCTTGTCTCAGAATGTTCTTGCCACTACACTAGTGTTTCACAACTGGTGGATTGAGATCCCTTTGGGGATTCCCATATCAGATACCCTCTATATCAGATATATTACTTTATGATTCATTACAGTAGCAAAATCACAGTTATGAGGTAGCAACAAAATAATTTTATAGTTGGGGGTCACCACAACATGAGGAACTAAAGGGTCATGGCCTCCAGAAGGTTGAGAACCACTGCTCTAGACCAACAGAATAGGCTCACCTGAGAAGATTAGAGATGAAAGTACTTAGATTCCAGCCCAGCCCTACTAAATGTTTATTTTGAAAAAGGTCTGAGGAAGGCTGAAAATATTTGCTTTACTTGAATTAACAAATCCCTGTAGTTTTGTATTGGGTAGATAGCCTAGGCTTTGCTAGCATGTGTTACCTTTAATTAGTTCAAAAGAAACAGAGACATATGGCATAAAAATATCAGGTAAGCTTAGTATAGCCAATGAACATATCATCATGACATATAATAGAGGAGAACAAAAGTAAAAGCATTATATACACACATGAATGCATACATAATGCACACATAATGGATAACACACATATATACACACATAAAAAGATACAGCACAATACAGATTCATACATACATATAATATGTATACTTACATATATGTACATAAACATACACATATTAGGCAACATTTGTCTTCATTTGTCTGTAGAGTTTATTTTATAGTTTAATATATAAGGAGGAGTTGGCTTTTTTTTTTTTTTTTCTAAATCATGCGACACCCAAATTAAGTAAAGCCATACAGGATCTACTCAAGAAAAATGAGATGACTACTTTGTGTTCTCATCTGGACTGTTAATTAATCTGCCCTCTACTGGCAGTCTACCGGGGACTGCCTGTGTCCCTTGTTAGCACTTCCCACTTTTGGATGCAATTGGAAACTCCTGAGTAAATGTATTAGGGGCAAAATCATACCAGACACCAAATAGGTGCAGGGAAGCAGTGAGTTCGCTCAGTCAGTGAATCCACATGTTCTAAGGCTCTGGTTTCCACTCTCACATGGGAGAAAAACCTTCTAAGGATCTGTAAGAGGAGCCAAGAGGTAAGGCACTGAGTACCAGGGATGGTGTGAGTTATTTAGAGCCCTTTGGATCTCTTACCTTGGGGAATTTGGATCTCTTACCTTGGAGTCTTTCCTTGGGGAATAGTTTTGTAGCACCGATTTGATCTATTCCTGAAATGTCCCTAAGAAGTTGGCTCTCCAGGGTTGCTAAGAATGCCATTTGTAACACAATTGAATCTTCTATGGAAGTCTGCTCGAACTGTAACTGGTGATGCTTGATTTCTCTAGAGTTCTAATTGTTACCATGGTTGACACTTTCTAATGTGCTCTGCGACTGTGAGTCCGATGCTGCCATACACATCATCACTAGGTCCTGGAAGTTGTGATTAGAGTCTTGCCAAGAAGAAATAGACCAGGGCAGCATGCATTAGTTCCTGAAAGTGTGATTCTTTTTTTAATTAAAAAAATTAAAATTTATTCTTCTCCCAAATGAAGTCTCCTCTTCCTCCACCCCCAATTCCATTCCTCTTCCATTCCCCTTCAGAAAAGGGCAGGTCTCCCAGGGATATCAACCACACATAGCATATCAAGTTGCAGTTAGACTTGGTACCTCCCCTCATATTGCTGGATAAGGAATCTAGTAGGAGGAAAAGGGTTCCTGTGATGGTTTGTATATGCTTGGCCCAGGGAGTGGCACTATTAGAAGGTATGGCCCTGTTGAAGTAGGTGTGATCTTGCTGGAGAAGGTGTATCACTGTGGGTGTGGGCTTTACGACCCTCATCCTAGCTGCCTGGAAGCCAGTATTCTGCTAGCGGCCTTCAGAGGAAGATGTAGAACTCTCAGCTCAGCCTGCACCATGCCTTCCTGAACCTGTAAGCCAGCCCCCAAAAATTGTTTTTATAGGAGTTGCCTTGGGAATTGTCTCTGTTCATAGCAGTAAAAACCAAACTAAAACAGTCCCCAAAACAGTCAGAAAAGTCAGAGACAGCCCCCACTCCCACTGTTAGGAGTCCCACAAGAAGACCAAGCTACACAACCATGGCATATACATAGAGGGCCTAGATCAGACCCATGTAGGCTCCCTGGTTGTTGGTTCAGTCTCTGTGAATTTTCTTGTGGTGTATTTGATCCCTCTAGCTCCTACAATCTTTCCCTGCCTCGTCTGCAGGATTCCTGGAGCTCTGCCTAGTTATTGGCTGTAGGTCTCTCTGCATCTGTTTCCATCAGTTGCTGGATGAAGCCTCTCTGATAACAGTTGGGATAGGCACTAATCTTTGAGTATAGCAGAATATCATTTCATTGGTGGTCATGTTTGGTTCTATCTTAGGTCTTTGGGCTATTCAGCCTCTGGGTCCTGGCCCTTCAGACAGTGTCATTGGTTGGCTCCCTCTTGTGGCTTGGGTTTCAAGCTGGACTAGTCATTGGTTGGCCACTCCCACAATTTCTGTGAACCTTTACCCCAGCCATTCTTGCAGATAGGACAAATTGTAGGTTGAAGATTTTATTGGTGTTCCAATCCCTCCACTGGAAGTCTTGCCTAGTTATAGGAGATGGTCAGTTCAGAGTCTGTACCACCATTGTTAGGAATTTTAGCTAGAGTCACCATCATATATTCCAGGGAATTTTCATTGTACTAGGTTTCTAGCTCATCCTTGAAATCCCTGCCCCACTTCAAGCTGTGTATAGAGTTGGAAAAGATTTTCATCAACTCCACATCTGACAAACTCCACATCTGACAGAGGGCTAATATCTAAAGTACATAAAGAATTCAAGAAACTCATGATGTTCAATGCTTAGGCCTTTTGCTAGAGCAGTTTCCAAGCTAGCTCATCAAATTTAACCTGACTACCTTGCCTATGACCCAACACATGGCTAGCTGTATACCTTTCTGCTCCACTGTGGTCTGTGCCTGTTCCCTCTGTGTCTACCCTCTGAATCTCCCAAGTCTGTTTTCTTCTCAACCATCCCTGTCTCCCAGATGTTCTGCCGCCTACTTCCTGCCTTAGCTATTGTCTGTTAGCTCTTTATTATAATCAATCAATATCGAGATAACCTCTAATACAATTCTAGATTACTTTAGGCAGGTGAGGAAGGACAAATATTGACAAAATAGAAAACCCAGTGTTAGCCATAGAAATGAGAATACCAAAATCCTTCCAGCACTTAGCTCTGCCATACAGAATTAACAATTGAAACTACAGAGACACACCTTCATACAAAGTAAAAAAAAAAAAAAAAAAAAAAAAAAAAAAAAAAAAAAAAGCTTATTCCAACAGAGAACAATATAGCAGTTTCCCAGAAAATTGGGAAGTGATCTACCTCAGGATTCAGCTATACCACTTTTACGTATGTACACAAAGGATACTCCATCCTACCACAAGGACATTTGCTCAACTATGTTTATAACAGCTTTAGTCATAATAGCCAGAAACTGAGAAAAACCTAGATTTTCTCAAACAAACAATAGATTAAAAAATGTGGTACATTTATACAATAGAGTATTAAACTGTTAAAAAATAACATCATGAAGTTTGCAGGCAAATGGATGGAACTAGAAAAGACATCATCCTGAGTGAGGTAACCCAGACCCAGGAAGACAAAGATGGTATGTACTCACTTATAGGTGAACATTAACTGTAAACTAAAGCACAGTCATGCTACAATCCACAGATCCAGAGAGGCTACATAACAAGGAAGGCTCAGGAGGGAATTCACGGATCTCCCTGGGAAGGGGAAATAGAGCAGATATCTCAGGTGAAATGGGGGTTGGTGGACTCAGGGTAGGTGGGGACTGGAGCAGGAGGATCAGGTTGGGTGAGGATGGAGGGAGAGAGTACTGGGAAAATGTGATTCTTTCTAATGGGGGAGAAGAATCATGGGTTTACGGGCATGTTTGAAAGGTCCAGGGAAAGGAAAAAGGCTCAGAAACAAAGACCTTGACAAAGGCAATATTAGCCCTGGCTGAGGCAGCTTCTAAAAGAGAAGGCTGAAGTCTACTGACTCGTGCTCTATGGGAAACCCCACCTTTCCCTTATAACCAATTTGAAAAACAGAAGCCTGGGGACACTATGAAGAATCATTGAGGTAGTATTTTGAGGGATTCTTTCTGAGACTTGAAAAGTTTGCTCAGAGATCTCAAGAAGGATCTCATAGAAGACAAACACTTCAAGCTAGCATATAAAAGAGGGGTGTGGGTCCAGAAGAGGCCACACCCTTCTAGTTCAGACTGCAGAAAAGCAGCTGTGGACCCACCTGTAGTTGAAGGGCCCTGAAGCACAGCTGTAAGAATCTGAGGACTGAGTTCCAGAGGCAGAACATTCTGGTCCCTGGCTTGCTCTTCTGGCTCATATCTGCAAACCTATGCTTGTCCAGTCCCCCAATCCAACACAAATTTAAGTGGTCATTTAGAAGAGAAAGGGACATAAGATATTTTGATCTCTAGGTGTTATTTATATTCTGTTTGACTTATTAAATGTTGATGCTAATCTTGAAAAGGAAGAGGAAAATACATACAATCTAGAAAAATACTGGCAACATTTAGTTCTATGCTTATGAAATCTCTGGATGTCAGCTGATTTTTTTTTAAAAACAATTATCATCTGCCACTCTCAAGGGGTCTCACTGAAATAAAAACAAACCTGTGAAAACCATTGGAAGATTTTTTTTTTCCACCAGCAGAATCTACTTTATATATAGAAGATTGCACTGGAACAAGACATCTTGCATAATATTTAATTAGTAGATGTTTGCTTGGTAAACCTGATGTGACCCATGAAGTAATCAAAAATAATTATGAGCACAAACTGCATATGCAAAATCAGGACCCAATAGGCATCCTCATTCACTCTGCTTATACCCCAGGGGATAGCTGGTTCTTGACAATAGGCCTTCTGTAGCAGCCTCTGTGTGGCAGTTGCTGGCTTTCTCTTTGCTTCAGTGCCTTCCTTCCAAGCTGCAGAGAGATTTTTTAAAAAATAAATAACTTCACAATAGCAGAGGAGGAAGGGAAGCCAGAACTGGCGGAGTTCCTTTTGAGCTACTCCAGCTAGCGCCTTTCCTTGTCTCTGCTCATTTGTGCAAATCAGATCTTGCTCCTTGTCTGAGAGACAGCAGGGCCTTTCTTCCCAGTAGACAGAAGGTTCCCTGAGGCTACAAGCCTTGTCTTATCTTCAGGTGCTTCTTCTGATGCTGAGGGTGTAGTGGGCTCTAAGGATCTGGAGGATTTAGCTGAAGAGCTGTGATCATCTCGTGGGCTGACACTCTTGAAGTCTATTTTTGCTTTGCATTTACCTACATGGGAGTCATCTCTCTTGTTTATCTGTGGCATATTCTTACCAATTAGGAGGAAGATAAGAGGGATTCGAAGAGGAAGTTAATATTCCAAGTCGCATATTTAAAGTGAGCCACTTTCCCCTTTGGATCTGTGTTAAGTCAAAAGGATGCTTATCAAGAGAAGAAAAAGTTTCTCCAAACTCTTTTCCCTCTGAACTTCTCTCACAGTATTGGGAGCCTGACAGAGCTTGTGGATTTTCCAAGGACTGGGGCTTTCCCCATACGAGATGGATGGACATAAGACTTGTGACCAGGAGAAGATCATTTATAGAGAAAGCAGACAGTTCAGCCTGCTCCTTTTGCTGTTGGGAGTCAAGAAGGGGCTATCCTCAGAAGATAGGAAATAGGGAGGTGAAGAAGAAATGATTTTGTAAAAATTTTCTTTATTTTTTCCAGCGTGCACTCTATTGATGGGAGGTGTATATCACATAGGTGAAGCATGGGGTGCCTGTTTAGGATTCAGCTGTGGATTTAGTTCACAGGTTGGCCTTGTAGCTTAGTTAGTCCTGGGAAGGTCTCAGTTAACCCTTCCCAAATTCCTTTAACTCTCATGTCACCTAAAAAGTTACAAGAATTCCTCAAGTCTTCAGGGCAAACTAACTATCAAGCTCTGCAAAGCCTGACTAGGGAGGTTAGCAGACAAGGGTTGCTTTAGTGAACAAAGCATGCCATGTTGCAGAAGACCACAGAACAGGGATCCCTGCTTGGGTCTTATTTCTGCCAGCAGAAGTTCATACTGAGCTAGGCTGACAGAGCCCGATTGCTGCCAGCTGCAGACTTGACCAGCAGCAGAACAGTGTCCCTGGAACATGGTCAGAAGCCTGGTCTTTAGGAGTCATCCCATTCAAAGCAGCAGGTCCCACACTACAGTTTAAGGACTCCAGGGGCTTCCTCCCACCTGCCTCCCGAAACTACATTATCCATAGCCACGTCCTTTCTTCCTTATCCCACGGTGTCATTTTAGAAACAGGGGAAATGGCAGTCTGCAGACTTAGTCTGACACATGGAGAGTTCATCAGGTAGTCTGAGCAGAGCCATAACCAAGAAAACCGAGTTATTGAGTACAACGAACATTTCTTTTCCTTTCTTTCTTTCTTCCTTCCTCCCTTCCTCCCTCCCTCCCTCCTCCCTCCCTCCCTCCCTCCCTCCCTCCCTCCCTCCCTCCTTAATTTCCTTAATATTTGTGTGAGGTGAGGAATTTCAGATTGAGTTTATTTGTTAGAGAACTAGGCCTGACACATGACTCCCATTCTGTTTTCTACACTACACTGGTGACACTTGGGATAGGAAAGGAAAAACCTAAAAAAAATTTCACAATGATCCTTCTATGCAGAACAGATCTCTCTCTCTCTCTCTCTCTCTCCTCTCTCTCTCTCTCTCTCTCTCTCTCTCACACACACACACACACACACACATACCTTTGACTATTTTTGTTTTGACTTTAAACAAAATGGTTGCTAGGAACATGGGTACTTTATTATCTTTTATCCAGTACTAGGAATTGAATCTACAGCCTTGTGCATGCAAGAATTGTATCACTTGGTTATATCATCAAATCTCTTTTTACTTTAAAAAAATATGTTATTCTTTAATCTATTTTTTACAGTCTAGTTGTCATTTCCCGCTCTAGCCTGCCCTCTAACTGTCCTCATCCCATTCCTCCTCCCCCCACCATCTCCAAGAGGGTGTCCCTTCCCCTACCCCAAAAGACCTCCCCATTCGCTGGTGCCGAAAGTCTTTCAAGAGTTGGGTTAGGTGGTTCTTCTCTCACTGAAGCCAGACCAGGCAGTCCTCTGCTGTATATGTGTCAGGGGCCTCAGACCAGCTAGTGTATGCTGCCCGGTTGGTGGCTCAGTGTCTGAGAGTGTAGGCGGCGAAGAGACGGCGCGGTTTCCAACATGGCTGGTGCAGCGTCCTGTATAAGCCTACTGCGCATGCGTCAGCCTCAAGCCCTCCCGAGAGGGCTTATGCAAATGAGGCATGAGACCTAACCAATCACAGGCTTATGCTAATGAGACATGAGTTCACAGGCTTATGCTAATGAGGCATGAGCCTAACCAATCAAGGCTTATGCTAATGAGGCACGAGCCCCAGCCCATCCTGAGCTTATGCTAATGAGTATTGGCCCTACCAATCCTGAGAGAACAGGCCGCCTGGCCCGCCCCCTTGAAGGTATATAAGCAGTGCATTTCTGCTGCTTGGGGCCCCTTCGATGGATGAAGATTGTGCCTGGAATAAAAGAGCTGTCAAGAAGAATCCAGCGTGTCGGTCTTACTTGCCGGCCGCGCGACATGAGAGGTCTTGAAGGTTCAGGTTAGTTGAACTGCTGGTCTTCCTATGGAGTTGTCCTCCTCCTCACCTCCTCTAGCCTTCCTAATTGAACCAGAGGTTCCCCAGCTTCTGTCGATTGGTTGGGTGTAAGTATCTGCATCTGTCACAGTCAGCTGCTTGTTGGGCCTCTCAGAATACAGCCATGCTAGGCTCCTGTCTGTAAGCACACCATAGCATCAGCAGTAGTGTCAAGCCTTGGAGCCACCCCTTGAGCTGGAGCCCACTTTGGGCCTGTCACTGGACCTCCTTTCCCTCAGTCTCTTCTCCATTTTTGTCCCTGCAGTTCCTTTAGACAGGAAGAATTTTGGGTCAGGATTTTTAACTGTGGGATGGCAACCCCACCCCTCCACTTGATGCCTTGTCTTTATACTGCAGGTGGATTCTACAAGTTCCCACTCCCCACTGTGAAGCATTTCATTTAAGGTCCCTCTCTTTGAGTCCTGAACTTCTATGACCTCCCAGGTCTCTGATACATTCTATAGTGTCCCCACCTCCTACCTCCTGAGGTTACTTCTCCATTCTTCCAGCCTGTTCCCCCCAATACCTGATTATATTCTTCTTTTCCCCTCCCTGTTCCTTCTCCCACCCAGGTCCTTCCCTCCCTCTGCCCACTGTGATTGCTTTCTTCTCTCTCCCAAGTGGGATTGAGACATCCTCACTTTGGCCCTTTCCCTTGTTAACCTTCTTGAGTTCTGTGGATTGTATCCTGGGAATTCTGTATTTTTTTGGCTAATATCCACTTATTAGTGGGTACATACCATGCATGTCCTTTTGAGTCTGAGTTACCTCACTTTCTAGTTCAATCCATTTGCCTGCAAAACTCATAATTCCCTCATTCTTAATAGCTGAGTAGTATTCATTGTGTCAATGAACCATATTTTCTGTATTTATTCATCTGTTGTGGGACATCTGGGTAGTTTCCAGCTTCTGGAAATAAATAAAGCCACTATAAACATAGTGGAACACGGCCCCTGTAGCATGGTGGAGCATCTTTAGGGTGTATGCCCAAGAGTAGTATAGCTGGGTCTTCAGGTAGATCTATTTCCAATTTTCTGAAGAACCTCCGGATTGATTTACAGAGTGGTTGTACCAGTTTTCAATCCCACCAGCAATGGAGGAATGTTCCTTTTTCTCCCAATCCTCACCAACATGTGCTGTCACCTGAGGTTTTGCTCTTAGCCATTTTGATTGGTGTAAGGAGAGTCTTGAGGTCATTTAGATTTGCATTTCCCTGATGACAACGGCAGAGTGTCACTAAGCTGCCTAGGGAAGCCTTGAACTCAGGATCTCCCTGATGTAGCTTAACATATTGCCTATCTGAAACACAAAACAGAATGATTGACATACATGCCTGAGCTTTTCACTGGTTGATTGAGTAACCATAAGCAATTGGAACCCAGAAAGTACACTGATGCAGGCATGCAGAATGTTCTTTGCAGATATGTATGTTTACTGATATAAGTTGACTCACTTAAAAACCTGACATTTTCTTATAATGTCAATAATGGCTTGTGAGGTTCTTTGGTATTCACACTAATTATGCTATACAGTGCTATATAGCCATAAAGATGTGGGAGAGGTAAAAGAACAACATGTCTCCAGCTAGAGTGATTATTGCTAGAATTTTCTGAATTGTACCATCTTCTCTTTTGTTCTTTAATGACCCAGATGGGACTTAATTTCTGATGATTATTTAAGGGGCTGGGGTGATGTGAGACCTTCAGAGTCAGAATGGAAGTAGGAGCCAGGATACCATAGGTGGGCAGTGTCTGGGACTCAAGAGTAGCATGGAAGGTGATTAACCTGGAGTTCTATAGCAGTTACTATCCAGGAAGGACGCGTGCATGTGCATACATGAGTGGGTCTATGGATTCATACATGCACGCATGTATGTGTGAGTGTATGTGTGTGTGTGTGTGTTGTGTGTAGTGCATGTGTGTATGTCTCTGTGTAAACAGAATCCACTGAAGAAGAGTAAAAATTGGGAGCCTGTGGGTAGCCTGGTTACCTAGGTATTCTTATGCTGCCTAAAGTCTTGTGTGTATCTGTAAGTAGGCCTTCCCTCTTCTACTGATGGGCTTCTAAACTGAAAATATGAAGTCTGAATATAGAAGTGGCCTGGGGAGATGAGAATCTATTTCGGTGGCATTTTCTGCCTGGACCACTTTCAGGAGAGAACCACATGGTGGCACTGTTGCCTTACTCCTCACAAGCTCTTTGCCCACTACTTGATTCCAGGTAAATTCAATTGCTAGGTAATAAATTGGGAGAGGATGTTGGTTTAACCAGTGAACATTATGCTCATTTTTGGTACCACTGATTATGTTTTCCATGATAGAATACATTTCTACCCCTTGTTAGAACATGTGTAATTCCAGTAACAAACACGGACACAGTTTGAAGTCAGGTTGCATAGGCCTGGTTTTTCCCAACACTGCACTAATTGGTTTGGTTCCATACAGCCAATATCTACTTGTGAAGAGTACCTAGTGTCACACAACAAGCCACCCACCCAGAAATAAGGAAACCATCAAAAGGCCACTCAACATCACTTTGCCAAGCTGGGTTCCCAAATGAGGCCTTGTGACTTATACCGATAGATTCTCTTGGAGAAAATTCCATTTGCCAATATAAATTTCTGCATAAGATATTCTGTTTGGGGTTGTGAAGTTCTCTTACATAAATGATATTGTTTGGAATAGTTTCTCTTTGGAGTCTACCTCTGACAACACGCTTGAACTTCAGTTCTTTGGTTTCTAATCATGTTGGTAAAAGGGAGACTAAAATGAAATTGATTGGTGCGTTGGAATACCACAGGGGTTGGTGCCTTCCCAAGGATGATGGGCTTAGATCGGATGCTGAATGCCACTCATTGGTTTTGAAGACAAGGTTATGGGTGTTAGAGTGGTCTAAGTGTGAAGGAGGTGGCTCCGTGTAGGCAGTCTAGGGGAAGCGTGCCACTGCTGGAGCATCTGAAGACTTTATCAGAATTAGTCAGAGGGCTTACTAAAACAGATCTCAGGGCCCCAGGCTCTAGCTTGCAATTCTGTACTGCAGAGGTGTGTGGCCTGGGAGTGAGCACTGATAATCAATTTCAGTCCTGTGGCCCTGTGGGCCCGGGGACACCTTTGAAAGCTCCTATATACAGCCCTTTCCTCAAGTGGCTGCCGATTCTCATGTAAGCGCTTTGTATGGAATGTAGAGAAATGCTGATTTGTGGAGTGAGGACTGATATCAGGGTCTAAAGATGAGGATTCAATCACAGGTCCCATATGTGAGAGGCTGGTTATTTAAGAAGCCAATATCTAAATTCACAACCATCTGTAACTCCTGTTCCTGGGGATCTGCTCATCTGGCATCCATGTGTGCAAAGCACTCCCTTGGTTCATAGACATACACACAGGCAAGACACTCATACACATAATATAAGATATATATTTAAAGTTCATTTATGTTACTGTTTATGCAAGTAAAATAGTTGATGTAAGTCTATTTGATTTAGGGTTTTCTCCTCCTTTTTGTTTTCTCAATTACTGTGTACACCTGAGATCACCTTGTACAATACAAAGC
The DNA here is from genome assembly GCA_021653895.1 of Mastomys natalensis. NCBI lineage: Eukaryota > Metazoa > Chordata > Mammalia > Rodentia > Muridae > Mastomys > Mastomys natalensis. The sequence continues at coordinate 69,628 of JAJTUV010001393.1, forward strand.
ACCATAGCTACTGTATTAACATTACAGGGAACTCGTCAGGTCAAGCCTTCTGGTTCTCTTACGTTGTTCAGTTCATTCCACAATATCACTATTAGTTGATTAAAATCACTGTAAAAATCCCTATTTGCATAATATATCTAGAATATAGGACAAAGCCCTGGACAACTCCCAGAATTCTCTCTAGCACCTTGTCCAGAATGGCAGTGTGAACTCTGCTCTCCTCTGTAGCTCCCTCATTCTGACTCTGAGAAGACAGGGATAGAGCAGAGATCCTCACTTGCTAGGCAAGCACTCTATGTCTGAGCTACAACCAGTCCACTGATATCACTTTTTAAAGAGACAATGCTCTGGGAGTTGATTAAATGCAGTTTGGCTTAGGGAATGAGTGTGGTTCAAGTCATGGGATCATCTGGATCCATTTCTGGGTCATATTGCTCTTGACTTGAAGATATTAAATGTCCAATTACACTTCTGCTCATAAGTAGCTGTACAACCTACGATTGCTCCTTTCACAGTGACTCAGTTTTTCCTTCTGTGAAATGAGTTTGAATAAGGCCAGGCTTCATAAATCTCATCTTTTATGTGATATTGAGTCATATGTTTTATGGAGAGGACTCACAGCTCTTACCAGATTCTGATTGGGAGCTCTGCCACTAAAAGTTTTAACCTTAGGTTTTCCTGAAGAGCATACTCAAGTCTGACCTTGCATTTGTGCAATGATGCTAACATTCTCAAGTGGGCTTTTACTGCCTGTGAAATAAAGGTACCTTATTTCATATCTTAGTTCTTTCAGTGTTATGCAGACAATGATTATGAATCACACCACAGAGGGAAATAAACTTCATAAACAACAGTGAGAAGTGTGGAAAGCAAATCAATGGCCCAGGAAAGGATAAAGTCACAAAAAGACTGATTGTATCTTTGTTAGAAACTGCGTTTCAGTGCTATGCTGAGAATTGATCTGATTCCAAGTGATAGGTCCTCACTAACTCAATTCACATGAAACTGATCCAAAAACTAGAATGCCAATGTGAGGTTTTAAAATGAGAAGGAACTTCTGCCCCTCTCCAGTTGGCACTCCATCATCAGTTGGTGGTTTGTTAAGTGGAAATTCCCAGCCAAAGGAGACAGAGTTTTCAGGAATATGTCTTTTGAGTCAAGGTGAGATTCCAATTAGCAAACATCATTTGATTACACTTCCATAGAGAATCTGGGCATGCTTTCTGTTGCTTGTTTGTCTGTTTGTCAGTAGGCATCCTTATTTCTCTCTCTCTTTTTTTTTTTTTTTTTCATGAGCATGGTTCACCCTGACCCTAGATGTGCTTTAAAAAGCTAATTATTTTTGTTTGTGAAAATATTTTCAGCCATCATTGTGTGCTTTTTCTATTCACAATGCCCTTTAGATTGTTAATGCATGTTCAAGCAACTTCTGTATCTAACCTCATATAACCCGATGCTATGCATCATTATTCTTGAGTTTCTTTCAACTATTTCAATGAAATGGAGGCCTTTTGTTCAAATAAACTCTTTGTCAGTTGTTCTTATGGTAAGAGATGTGTATATGAGAAGTTTCTTAATCTGTAAACTGAAGAAGTTCCTGAGGATGCTTCTAGCCCCATGAAGTTGACCACTGGTGAGACAAGCAGATGCCTTACTAGTTTGGCGATCCTTACCACCTTGCATATCCTGTACAGTTGGATTATCAAGAGAGTTCAGCCAAGCTTGACACCTAAGGAGACATTTTATAAATATTGAATCAGAAGTTGTCATGAAACCCAAAAATTGAGGGCGAGGATACATGCTGGGAAGGTACATCTTCACAAGCTTGTTGTATTTTATACAGTTACACAAAAATATCCAAAGACATTTTCAAGGCAATCTGTTCAGCCACTCCTGCCTAACATACCTATATGATTTGATTTTGAAAAATTATTTACCCAGTTGGCCAGAAACACACAGTGGAGAAAAAGAGTTAGAGCACACATCGTAGGAGTCTAGTGACACAAACAAAATCTGAAGTAGAGAATTTCAGGAGTTCAAAACAAGATGCTGATACGTTGGCTTCTGGCTTTTTCATGCAACCATCCACTTTTTTATTAATGCCAATTTGGAAGTTCATATGTGTCACAGGTGATGCCTGCTTTCTTAGCCCGTTCCTCCTCCTCCTCTGCCTGTTTTCCACCATGATGGGCCTGCTCCAGCTCTTTAGGTTATTGCCTCCAGGCACTGTGCTTCAATTTGCTGTAAACACCAATGTGCTGGAAAAATTGCAAAATTTATTCTGTCCAAGGCAAACATAATTGACCCTGGTGTCCTATATGATCTATCCTGCCTGATATTTTCATTTTAACAGAAAAAAAATATCAAAAGAATACTTTTTTGTTTCTAGAATTTTAGAGCATAGAAAAATGATAGATGGAATTTTGAGGCAAGATGGTAGGGCCCTGGGTAACTGTAGGCCTCTGTCTCATTAGATCAGAGGCTGTCTTGCACTTCTAAGTTTTCGTTTTCTGCCTTTGTTTCTGACTGTGTAGTTGATATAAATAACACAAGGGTTCCTGCCACTCCTTTGAGATCAAGGATGCATTAACCTCTGGAGCTGTTCTATAGTAATTAAGTGATAAACTTCTCTGAGGTTTGTGTATATATTTATAGCTTTTGTCCTTGATTAGCAAGGGAATGAGCTGAGGACTTAATTATCCATTGAAGTTCCTAGGTTCAAGTTTACATCAGAAGCTATTCAGAATTGAAGGAAGGAGGAGAACTTCTACCCACTGGTGTGTGATAGTGTGTAGTTTTAATTTTATGAAAATTGGAGATTAATCCTTTTATTTCTAAATCCTATGCCAGGTTCTGCTGCAAGCTGACCTTATAGAAGGGCCTAGGCTTGTCTGGCCAGGGAATGATGGGTGACTCTTAGCCCAGTAATGCATTCACAGATGAGCCATTTGGCTTTGCCCCTAGGCAGGCATTGCTGGATGCCCTAACTTAGCTATATGGATGGGATATGGTGTGTCCCATCATTAGGAAACATATTCAGAAATATCACCTTTGTTTATAAAGAAGAGCTTTCTCTCCCCTCACTCAGTAAATGTTTAATGTAGCTGATGGATGCACTGAGAACTGAATTATATATTGAAGGAACAACTAAGGTTGACAAGAAATAGTTTTTGCCTCATCAGAGATTAAAATAAGGACATATTGCAAACAAACAGAATGATATGATGTATTTAAATGATTGTTTCAGGGAAAGGTTTTGGAAGAGGGGTTGTGTTGAGGAATAGATAGGAGTTAGCCAGATGGAGGGACTAAAGACTATAGTGGAAAGAAATAACTCCATTAAAGCTGGAATCTGAAATGTGCTCCCACAAGGCTCATATTTTCAGTGCTGTCTCTGGTGGTGAGATTTTAGGAGACTGTGGCACCTGTAAAAACTGAGGCCTCTGCCAGGAGCAGGCTGATGAGAGCAGGCACAGGTTCACTGACATCACTTTTAGATACAATAAGACACACTTAGCAAATGCAATCAGTCCAACCATCACATTAGGCATCCCAGAATCCTTCTGTCCCTGATCCTTTCCCTCTCTGGTGTGGAATTCACAATCACAAGATGTTCCTAGGTTCAAGTTTACATCAGTAAGTACTCTGTATTGAAGGAAGGTGTGCAAGTGGGCACTAAGGGAAGGACTTTCAGGGTTTCTATCAACTTGGTACCAACCTATGCTAGCATCATCCTGTTTACTAGCATATGAACAAACTCCACCTTCAGTTTTTGTCAGTATGAACTGAACCGCCTGAGGCTTTCCTTACTACAATGGACTAGAACTTCTGACACCATCAGCAAAAGTGAATCCTTTGTCCTTTAGGTTGATTCTGCTAGGAATTTCAACATAGTTATGAGAAAAGTGACTAATCCCAATCTAAAATATTTAGAGCACAAAGTTGATCCATGGAATGGTATAGAACAGGTAACAGAATGCTGGAAGATGAAATTGTAGACAAGCGTCAAAAGAGAGCTTGTAGGCAAGCAAAGAAGCTTAAAATGTACCCACTAGACAAAATGGACCCTTCAAATAATTTCATTTGGGAAGGAGATGAGTTGTGACCAAGCAAAATCTGAGAAAAAAGTGTGTGAAGGTCATGAGTGGTGGCTTGAGGAAGCAATGGTGGTGACTGAGCAGGGAGGATGATGTCACGGTCCAGGTAGGAGATGAAGGGATCCAAACTTAGACATTTGTAGTGAATGTGAAGGACAGGGGGGGGGGCAAATTGATAAGGTTATTAGTACAGATGGGACAAACAATTTTATAAACAGCTCTAAATGTAAGGAGTAGTATGGCAGTTCTGAGAGAGAGAGGAGAGAGAGAGAGAGAGAGAAGAGAGAGAGAAGATTTCTTTAAAGATTTATATAATATATTTTAGACTTTTTTCATCTTTGAGCCCCTATAACTCTTTTATTGGGAACCACATGACTTGATATTAAATTATAATTTCCCTCTATCTTGTAAATGAAAATATAAAATGATGCCCAGCAGTTATGTTATTCTTTCCCTCTTGTTGATAGTAATGAGAACATGTGATAAAGATTAGATATCATCCCTACCATGAGAAGACAGGTTTTCTTATCCCACACATTTCACTATCCTCTCAGGGAGCCAGACAGGTCATTAAAGTGCCCTGGACTCTGGTGAGCTACCACTCAGACATAACAGCCTGACACAACACAGTAGGATGTGTTTTGGATATTGTCATGAGTCTTAGATGTGGAGTAACATGGTTAGATTGGGTAGGATAAAGAGCTCAGCAGTCTGTAGAGTGAGTTGGAGAGAGCTGGAAGACCAAGGAGGCAAGCGCTTAGTTGGAATAGGAGCAATGTTGGGCTGTGAATATTGCTCTATAGGATTCTAGGAAGGAATTGTGCCTTTTCTGAGTTCTTCTGTAAGGCTTACTTGCTTTCACATTTACTAATGTCTTGATTATTTATAACCCTATTGGTAATGAGAACATGATTAAGCCTGGATACTAGCTGCACTGTGAGAAGACAGAATAGAGATGACAGTAAGGGAAGGATGGAATACAAGGCATGGACATAGATGCTATCCTGGGAGCATGTTCTCCTGGATGTCGATGGGAAGAGTTTACATAAGGCTTCCAAAAAGCAGGATACAATATGAGGAAGCTAGATGGCCATGAACGGTGAGGGGAAAGAAACAACCCTAGATTCATTTTTTTTAAAAAAAAAGCCAGGCTAGATTTTATAATAGTGGTAATAGTAATAACAACAAATTGCATTCCTTTAAGGATTGGGAAACATACTTCATTTGATCTTCATAACTACACTATGAGGAAAATGAAGCTCAGGAAACTGGTAACAAAAAAAGTCAGATGATAAGTGGTAGAACTTGGCTTTCAACCTGAGCAGCCAGGCTTGAGAATCTATGTGCTTAAGCACTGAGCTATACTCCAGATTTTATCCATAAGGAAAGAAATGCCTATAGGTATTTGGATTATGTTTCATTTTTTTTTAATTTTCCAATTATGTGCATTTCCTTATCTTCCAAATTCTAAAGCAAACTACTCCAATGCAACATGTTTCTTAAAGGAAAGGAAAGAACATTTTCCTTGTGTTTATGAATTTCAGGTGACAATAGTAAGCAGGGAGGCAAAGAATCAGAGACAGAAGAATTCTGGGATGCCCAATGTGCTGGTTAGACCTTTGGGATGAACTGATTGCATTTGCTGAAGTGTGTCTTATTGTATCTAAAGGTGATGTCAGTGAACCTGTGCCTGCTCTCATCAGCCTGCTCCCGGCAGTGGTCGGTAGCGAAAGGCAAGATGAAAGAGGAGTGAATTAGAGGCAACTGAGACCTCACCTAGTCATGCACCTGGGAGATGAAAAGGTGAGCCTTGTTTGAAATTGCATCTCCTGGGCCCACTTCAGTGCAAGTGTTTTCAGAGAGCCTCGTGCTGCACACTCTTTCCTTTATTTTAAAAGCTAAAACATTGATTTTTCTAGAGACAAGAAACTCACCTTAGTTGTGAACTAATGCCTCAGTTGAATGTAGGGATCAGTGTCTCCATGGCGTTCTAACCCTGGGCAGTGTTTCACAGCAATTACCTGTACAACCAGTTGCTATAGTTACCTATTGTCTATGCTTCAAGAGGGAAAAGATTTAGCCTTACTAGTTAGCAGAAGAAATAGGTACTGAGGTTTGATAAGAAAGAGTGAGACATGCAGATTCTTTTTTTGAAAAGGCTATATAGTCACGAAGTGGAGAGTGGTTAGCCTAGTCAGTAGCCAGAGATCAAAAACTTTCACCCTTCTCTTTCTATATGAACTGCCCTAGTTCTTGCAGGGCAACACGAAACAGCCCTGTTTATAGCAAGTGACCACATTTCCATAGTTGAAAGTGATTAGACCAGGGAGAACACCTGACCCAGGGTGGGGCAATTGAATTCTGTCTATTTGAAACTGGGACTAGAGCTTTTTCAGTCTGTCTATGGATACATGGGAAGTATTGTCCAATGTGCTCCATTTTTTTTTCTTCTGAGGAAAGAAAAGACAAAGCATATGTGCATGGGGAGAATGAGCCCACTTTCATAGGGAGAAGAAAAGCATAGACATTTTCTTTGGTTTCTGATGGTGTCTGTACCTTCAATAGACTGCAATCCTGTCTTAGACCCCTTTGTTTCTTCTTGTTCTTGTTCTTTTGTTTCTTCTTGTTTTCATTCTCATTCTCCTCATTCTCCTCCTCTTTTTCCTCCTCCTTCTTAATTAAGTTTTTATCCTCACTCATGAACACGAGTTTCTATTTCTTTTTGGTAAAACTGATACTTTGCTCCAGTAAGGGCTATCTTCCAAACTGCTGTTATGGGTTAAAGTACTTCCTTCAAATGCATGTGTTGAAGTTTTAAGTCCTAAGACCACTGGATACCAATGTATTTGTAGTCTGGGTCTTTGGAGAGCTAATTAAGTTGAGGTGCAATTGTGGTGGATGGATAATCTAGTGTGAATTGTATCTTTAGAAGGAATTAGGCTACAGATGTGAGACTGAAGACAGAGGGACAATGCCCACATAAAAGCCAAGGTGATCACCTTTAGAAGGATATTACTCTATGGCACCCTAGTCTCAAGGTAGTAAATCACAAGGTAGTAAACTTCATTTAAGCTACCCAGTCTTTTACAAAAATTCTAATATGTTAATACAACTGTCACATAATTTATGAGCTATACCTCACTCTCCGGCAGCCATGGAAGGAAACTCAGTAATGGAGTAACAGCTGGGTCTTTTCCTAATGGTGATCCACAAAGACAACAGTGAGAAGATCTTTTATTTTGGCTAAAAAGTAAGCCAATACTTGTCCTCAGGACCCTGAGTGAATGCAGTGTTAGAAGAATACATCTTCTTAATGCCCCTGCTTGGCATAAATTAAAGTTATTCAGCTTCATGTCCTTTCAAGAAAGATGCCTGCTAAGCTTTAGTGCCAGGTAGGAAAATGATTCTTCTTGTTGTTGTTTCTTCCTCCTAATTGGAATGGATGAGTGCTCTTTCTCCAGTTCTTCCCAGCTCCAGTGAAAATGAAGTGAGTCACTTCCCAGGGAAGCTAGGTATTTCTAGATTCCCCTACTTGCCCTTGAGGCCCCAGGTCAGAGTTTGCAAAGGTACTTTCATCAATTATCAGCACATTAGAGAATTATGTAAAGGAAGCTCTCTAGATCCTACTTTTAATCAGGACAAAGTATTTAGGAAAATACCGCTGAGACTCAGAAAATGTTGAGAGGAGAGGTGAAGGCCAGCAGAAGAAGATGTGGATTTAATTGAATAACTGTGGCATTTAAAAGGTCACCAGTCAGAGCCAAGGTACAAGGGAAGTACAGATAGTTTGTAGACTAACATAGCATCTGTGCCAACAGATACAGTTACTGTAAGGATCTTAGCATTTGCATGTGGGCTGCATAGCATTCTTTTTCCTTTCAAGGAGGAAAGCTTGACACTTGGGGCAGTTTTTATCCGCTCATGAAGGAGTAGCAGTGGCTACCACCCAAGCAAGCAAGGCCAAGTTAAGTTTCAGCTCAGGAAGTTATAAATATTGGAATATTTTCATTTTTTGAAGAATTTCATAGAGAAATATTTTCATAATAAAATCAGAGAATGTGCCAGGCGGTGGTGGTGCACGCCTTTAATCCCAGCACTTGGGAGGCAGAGGCAGGTGGATTTCTGAGTTCCAGGCCAGCCTGGTCTACAGAGTGAGTTCCAGGACAGCCAGGGCTACACAGAGAAACCCTGTCTTGAAAAAACAAAAAACAAAAAAGCTTAAAAAAAATCAGAGAATGCTTTCAGATTTTTAATGAAGAAATAACAAATAAGGATGACCAATGAATGGATTCATGGGTGTTGTATATGTACTACCATGTGTTTGCTGTAGATGAGAACAGAATATACAAGCAAGTGGTCTCTGGTTCCGGTGATGTTTGTGAGAGCTTTTGTTTGCCTCAGATAATCAAAAAATATCTGAGCTAAATATTTAAGAATAAAGAGTTCACATATTACTTTGAAAAGTCCCATGTTTAGCTTCTTTTGTAAACCCTATGGGCATCTCTGACTGTAGTATGGAAACTGGTGCTGGCTCATTCCCAGCCTGGCCTTAGTGGCTATTGGGGTATATGAGCCCAGGCTATATAATCTATATTAAAGAACAGGCAGGAATGACCTCATAAGTCAGCAAGAAGCCGGTGGCCATGATCAATCATGGCACTCAGGAGGCAGAGGCAAGTGGGTTTGGGTTTCTGTGAGTTCCAGGTTATCTTGGATTACAGAATGAGTTAGTTCCAGGACAGCCAAAGTCGCAAAGAAACCCTGTTTCAAAATACAAATACAAATGCAAAAACAACAACAAAAAGAAAAACAACAAAACTAAACAAAACCACAACAAAACTGAAAACAGTCAGTGAGTGCCAGAACTTTAAGACCATCTTTGTCTTATAAGTGGCAGTGGCAGGGTGTGAGTATGGCATAAGCAGGTGTCATCCAGCAGGGATTGATGTGGTACAGGGTACCATTGTATACCATGATAATCCCAGGGCAAACTGTGACTACAGACATGTTTTCTAGAGGAATGGAGTCACCTGCATCCCTGCAGAGGATGAAGTCACCCTTGCCCTAAGCTGACCTCTGAAGGAGTCCTGCTTGTTGTTCTTGACACCTTTTGGTGAATTACTTTTAGAAAGTTGGAGGGTGAGATATTTCATCAAATTGGTAGCTTACTCCTTTTAAAGAGAGGATTAGCAGTCTAGACTAAGCGACCCTTGGAAATCCCTGTTTGTCATTCTCACTGTTTTTATCAGCCACTTAAAACACAAGTGTCCAAAATGATGCTCACTCCAGCACAGCTGCCTCTTCTTGGTGTCATCTCTGAAAATAGCACCCTTCTTTGTTGAGCTTCAACACTCACTGACCTCTGTCTCATTGCTTGCCACTCTCCTCATTAAGAAAGTTCTAAGCCTGTCAGGTTTTCACTGCAGTATCTATGAGTCTTCACACTCCTCCCTGGCTTACTGATCTCCTGATGTTACTGTCATTGCTTTGACTGGTGCGGTGGTAAAGACACCCCGTTTTTCATGCTCTTCTTGCCCTGCTACAAACATTTTTATAAGACAGCAAGAGCATCTTTACAAAATCCCAACTGGCCCTCTTTCCTCTTTGTTTCCAATTAGTTCAGAAGCTCCTTGTGAACTTCAAAATCCAAACCTACATTCTTTCACTTACACATCTTAGAAAAATCTTAGTGTTAGTTCTTTAGCTTTGTATAAAAAAATTATAATATAATTACATAATTTCCAACTTCTCTTTCCTCCCCTAAACTTTCTCACATACTTCTTGTTCCTTCAATTTCATGCCTTCTTTTTCTATTAATTGTTGTTATATGCATATTTGTATGTGTATATACATATACAGTCCTAAACATATAAATATAACTGTCTCAGTCTCTATAATGTTATTGTACATTTGCTCTCAGGGCTTGCCATTTAGTGTTGATGTGCTTTTCCCTGGGACAACTATTTCTCCCTAGCTCAGCATTTCTTAGTTGCCTGGAGTTCCATTAGCTCTTTCCCTGGCTTGCAAGCTTGCTGTTTTCCTCTGCAAATCCATCTCATAGGAAAGTCAGCCACTCTAGTTCCTAGCCCAAAACATGAGTTGGAATATGTTTCTGTAAGGAATACAGAGACAAACGATTTTGCTTTTTCACTAAGTGATACTTGATTTTTAATTTGTCCTTTTAGTGCTTGCTGCAATCACAGTAGGCAGTTCCAATTTCTCCTGCTGCTTAAATATCAGCAACACATCTTTACTTAAAACCAATAGAAGTGATTGCTGCATGAGCTTGAACAGAATGGTGACAAAGTGGCCTGATGCCAATTTGAGGATTAGTCTTCCAATTCTTCCAAAAGCAAATGTTAGGACCATCCTGTTTGGTGCTTTAGTTATATGGACTGTCTTATTTTCATAAGACTGACTTCCTTTGAGTACAAGATTTTTGGTGTCTTGCAAGGTCAGAACCTGACTTCTGATCAGCCATTATGTAAAGATTAGTATAAATAGTAGAGGCACAGTGTCCCATATGACAGGCACTAACTATATGTGATTTGAATGTGTTAAAATGAAGTGAAATTAAAGTTTCAGTTTCTCAGCTGTAGTAGGAAGACTCTAAAAGACCAAAATGCATACATGATGATGCTCCTCTGTTAGCTGTGGAGGTTCTATTGGCTAACACTACTTAGATTCTCCATATAGCCAGGGTCTTTGATGTATGTGATAAAGGTGAGACACAAAAAACAGTTGAATTAAAAGAAGGTACCCCTTTGGGAACACCTATGTGGACAGAGAGGACTGAGTGGTCTCAGCTCACAGAAAACTCAGTCTAAAGACTTCACTTTAGAGGACCCAGACCATTGTGAAGGAAAGAAATGAACAGTGCTCACTGTGGGAGTAAGAGGAGAAGGTTCAATGATGTGGCACCCTTCCAAAACCTCTGTGCCTCACAGTTCTACATCTGACTTTCTGAAGCATCTTTTCATTGTAAGGGGATTTTATGCTTCTTTCTCATTCTGTCCCACTTGTTTTTTTTCCTTTCTTCTACCTCTGAGGCTGTAGATCAAAGAACAATTCTGATGTGATGCTTGGCATATGTAGGTGATCAGATTATTTTAGATTATTTGAGAGCCTGCAATTATTCCAGATGATGATGTTATGAACAGGCCATATGTGTTAAGGACTCACTGTGTTTGTCCTAGTAGCTTCAGATATTTGCTCTTATTTGATAGTTATGAAAATCTCTGAGATGGCTACAGAATGGTAGAGGTTATGTCTTCATTCTAATGCTAACACTTGTTAGCTGTCTCTTGATTTAAAAAAGTTCATGGTACGTTTTCTTTGTATTTTGGGGGATATTAGGTTTAAATAAATGACATAGGGGCCACTTAGAACAATATTTACACACAAATTTTATTTATTTCCAATATTTCTGTTACCTTTAGTTTTACTTACATGGAAATATGAGTTTAAGAATTTTAAGGAGAAAAAAAAATGATGCATTAGACAATGCCTCCCGGTAATAAGTTGTGGTAAGAAAGAAGAGAGTCTGTTGCAAAGAAGAGAAAGATTGGAAGAGCATTGGCAGTTACAAAGAGGGTAATAGGCCAGTTGAATTGTGCAGGACAATGTGACAGTAAAGCATTGGGAAAGAACAAGCAAGATATGGTCCGAGTGCATGGTTCTCTGGTGTGTAGAGAGGAGTCAGAATCTCTCTCAGAAGGATAATCCAAGCATCCCTGGTGAAAGGCACTCACAGTCCCACCCATGGTCCAAGTCCACAATTCTTGCAAGCCTCGAATCCAGGGGTTTCAGTAAGACTGTTATTCCTGTGGAAGAGGAAGTCCTTTGCTATTCCCCACATCTGCTGGACTGTGGCTAAGTAGCATCTTGAGAAGAAATCTATTGCTAAAGAGTGAGGTAAATGCTGATATGTTGAAAAATCCAGGTGTCCAGGGACTTTGTTCCTGTAGCAAAGGTATGTAGTAGTTCATCCCTTGGTGGCTAGGAGACATAGCTGTGACATTTGTGGCACCTGTGTCACTGGGTGCCCCAACCTCTGGAGCTACATAACTGTCACAAAGCAAATGGTTGACAGGACAGAAAATTAAAGTCTCAGCAGCATCCTTGGCTTCCATAGCCTCATCTACTGAGCTTAGTGTTTAACAGTGAAGAGGTGCGCCTGTACGGATCTCAGTGCCCTATTTTCCTCTTGTACTTTAATGTGGCCAGGAGATACTGCCTGAACAGTCGTCAGTCTGAGTGTGCTGACTGGGGAGTCTGAGGCATGTCAGTGAGCCTGCCTGCCTGCCTGCCTGCCTCTCAGACTGCAAGGCCAAGTATGGTCAGCAGACGTGCAGTATGCAAAGAAGGGCACTTCTAAAGGGAAGAGAACTCTAGTGGACACCTGACACTTGATGGGTCAGGGTTCAAAAGCAGTCTACATGATAGAAAAGACAAGAGTCCATTTTTAGAGAACTCAGAAAGAAGCAACTGCCACATTTCTATTTTCTTTTTTCTTTCTTTCTTTCTTTCTTTCTTTCTTTCTTTCTTTCTTTCTTTCTTTCTTTCTTTCTTTGCATCTGGACTTTACTTTTACTACATGATTGCTGTTTTCTTTAACTTTATTTATTATCTTAAGATGAAATTTTTACTTTTTATTCCCTTTATTATATTTTTATAATTTAAAATTAAGTTTTCTTTATTTGGAAAGAACTTAAAACCACTCTGGTTCTTTTATTTCCTCATTTTTAGTATTGTTTTCTATTCTTTTTACTTTCTTAATCTGAGCATGATACTCTTTGATTTTTTTTTTACCCTGAAGCTTGATTTTATTCATTTTCTATGTTTGCTTTTGCCATAAACAAAATTTGAGTATGTATATACTCTCTTTCTTGGTATTTTCTATTTTCTGCCCTATGATCACTAGTAGGTTGGAGTTGACTTATGTTTATATGAATTGTTTGTCTGTGTCATGTTCATTTTGGTTTTCCTGCTGTTGTCCTGGTGGTTAGATTTCTTCTTATTGAAAACTACTAAGATTTGGTTCCTAAAGGTAGTCTGCTTACTGTGAAAATACTTAAATGAAACTTTAGGTGATATTCAATGCAACAGCTGTACTAATCATAATCTAGAGAGAGAGAAAAAAAAGACAGTACAAGAGATTGTAACTCTTCAATTACAAAATCCAAAGATACTGAAATTGCTAAATGTCAGATCAAAAATCAAAAAATTTCTTGTAAAAATATTCAGTGATTTCAAAGATGAAACAGGCATGTGATGAGTAAAGAAAGGAAATAATTTCAAGATGCCAGTAGTACAGGAGAGAAATTCAATAACATGATTGAGAAACGCAGCAAGGGAATCAAGAACTTTCGAACAAAAACAACTAAATAATGTTGAAATTTAGAAGCTCAATTATATTAAAAAGAAAAACAGTTGAAAGCATCAGTAATAAACTAGATCTATCACAAGAGAGAATATCAGGGACGAAAGACAGGGATTGAGTACATTCTACATTTAGACAGCAATAAAGACAGAAAATCAGACCAAAAGAAGGAGGAGGAGGGGGAGGGGAAGAATTGAAGGAGGAGGAGAAGGGGAGGAGGAGGAGGGGGGGAGGAGGAGGAGGAGGAGGAGGAGGAGGAGGAGAGGAGGAGAGGAGGAGGAGGAGGAGGAGGATTATGCCGATGACTACTCCAATGATGCTGACGATGACAGCAACGATGACTGCGGCCACAACAACAACTGAACAAGTAAGGGTACAAAATCCACAAATTCTGAAGTATGCAAAAATAAACCCAACACAGTGTCCATGGAGTAGAATAAAGAGCTGAAATTCAAAACCAAAGATGTAGAGAAAATCTATTCAATGAAACTATAGTACAGAATTTACCAAATACAGGAAAAGAAGTGGCCATCTAAGCATAAGAGATTGTGCTTGTTAAGCATGACTACATAAGAATTTCTTTGTGATATGTAGTCAAAATGAGTAAAAGACAAAACAAAGAAATACCATTAAAAGATGCAAGAGAAAAATGCTAACTCACAAAGAAAAATACACTAAAATAACATTAAACTTTTCAGTAAAAACCTTCAAATCTAGAGAATTATAGAATAAAATCTTCCTTCCTCCTCCTTCCTTCTTTCTTCTTTCATTTTCTGTTTTTTGAGACAGTTTATCTGTGTAGCCCTGGCTGTCCTGGAACTGCTTCTGTAGACTAGGCTAGCCCTAAATACACAGAGATCTCCCTGCTTCTACCTCCCAAGTGCTGGGACTAAGGTGTTGCCACCACCGCCTGGTAGAATAATATATTTCAAGCCTGAAAGTAAATAACTTAGCCAAGATTACTCTATTTAACAAAACTACATTTAAAAAATTGCATTTAAAACTGATGGGGAGATAAAAATACTAAAGACAAGCATGAGCTAAGCAAACCATGACAAGATCTACATGCAGTTGATAGGTAAAAGAATCCATTTAAGTTTGCCTTTAAAGGAAGAAGAAAGCCTCAAACACGAGAGTATAGGAAATAAAGAATTTCATGAAAATATAGATGCATGAAGGAGAATTAGGAAAGCATCACTCGTGTTAATCTCAGGAAATGAGCAAGCCCCTAATATGAATAGGAGAGAAAGAAAAAAGCAAAACCCAATTGATTAGCCAGGAGACAACTAACAAAATTACAGGGATTAGAAAACCCCTTCTGAGGGAAGGGCCAACCAATGACTGTCCAAATTGAAACCTATCCCATGGGCAAGAACCAATTCCTGACACAATTAATGATATTCTGTTATGGTTATAGGCAGGAGCCTAGCACAATTGTTCTCTAAGAGACTCCAACCAGCAGTCAATACAGAGAAATGCAGAGACTCACACCCAAACATTAGATGAAGCTTGAAGAGTCTTAAGGAAGTGTTGGGAAGATTGAGGGATCAGAAAAGGACAGGGACTCCACAGGAAGACCAACAGAGTCAACTAACAAGGACTGAATCATCAACCAGAGTGATCTCTGGACTGAGATCCCTGTACATAAATAGCAAATGAGCAACTTGGTCTTCATGTGGGTCCCACAACAACTGGAGCAGGGTCTGTTCCTGAGCCTGCTGCCTGTCTGCCTGTGGATCCTGTGTCCCTAAATAGACTGTCTAGTGTCAAAGTCACTTGAAGTGAGGGTGGTGGTGGTGTTAGTGGGTGGGGGTGACACCCAGAGAAGGGTTTCCCCTTCTCAAAAGAAGAAGATGGAATGAGGGAAAGACTTGTATGATGGGGTACTGGGAGGAGAGTAAGGGCTGATATTGGGTTGTAACTTGAATAAATAAATAAATAAATAAATAAATAAATAAATAAATAATATAAAAATGAAAAAGGAAAGAAAACTCAGATTGGGACTAAAGAGCTGGCCCAGCAGTTAAGAGCACTGGCTGCTCTTCCAGAGGTCCTGAGTTCAGTTCTTAGCAATCAATCACATGGTGGCTCACAACCATCTGTAATTGGATCTGATTCCCTCTTCTGGTGTGCCTAAAGACAGAGTGCATACATGCACACACACACACACACACACACACACACACACACACACAACATTTGAAAAATTCCTCTCAATAATTTTAAATGTAAATTAAATGACACAGATTAGTTGAGTGCATAAACAAAACAGGATACAATATTTGTTGTTTTGAATAACATGTTTACATGTTTTACAAGCAAATACATAGAAACTGGGAGTGAAAGGGGAGAAATCTCCATGCCAATGAGACAGCTCAAACCAAGGTGGAGTAAGTATGCTTGTTTCTGATAAATTAGATCTCAGTCCAAAACGTGTGAGTGAGATAAAGATGATAAATCATGTTTTTAAGGGAATTATCCATCAGAAAAATATGAGAATTGCATCTGAGGGTTAAGACATTTTATAGAAAATTTCAGATATTCCAAATGAGGATGGCATGAATGTAGTCTGGAGGGAGAAAACAGATTCAAGAGACTGGACTTGGAGCTTCAAAACAGAGGTGTAGGGTGAAGGAGGTTCTTTTTTGACTTGGTGCTTACTAAATTCCAGAGTACAAAATCATATATTGGCTTCTTTATTTAAGAAGTTTGAAAGAGATAAATGAACAACACTAATAAATCCTAAGAAATATCATACACCGACTGTTAGATACATTTATAAAAACAATACATACAATATTACTGTGAGTGTTTCTAGTATTTCTGGATCTAGATACTTGGTAGATGATGCCTTTAAATATAAGGAAAAATGTGGGTTGGGGAGATGGCTAAAAGGGCAAGAGCCCCTACTGTGCAAACATGAGTATTTGAGTTCACACCCCAGCAGTGGGATAAAAATCTAGGTGTGGCTACCTACGCACCTGTAACCTTATGTTTTGTGTCAGGGTACAGACCCAAGTACCTGTGGGGCTTATGGCTGCCAACCTACCTCCTGGTTCAATAAGAGATTCTATCTGAAGCCAATAAGGTGGCAAGCAATAGGGTGGTGTCCTCTGGTAGCCTTTGCATGTGTTCGCAGAGGCACACACAGATGCATACACACATGAGCATATACCACACTCATATATCATATACTTACATAACACACATACATGCACACACACAGGACAAATGCTGGAGGTTTTTAATATGTTGGTTTTGATGTTTAAGAAGCTTTTGGAATAAAAGACAATCCAGCTGCATATACAGTCATAGTCCATCACGTCCTCCTGCACTTGTGAGAGTTATAACAAAGGGGACCATTGTCTTGAAAAAATCCTGCTGAAACAACTTTCAAAGTTTTAAAAATTATATGTATATGTATATACACACACACACACATACCCATGTGTATATGTACATATAAAGGCATCTTTACCACCCACAATCCTGACGAGTCTTAAAAATTCTTCCTGCATTAATTATGAGAGTTCTCCCTATTCACCCTGGAAACTTCTGATTCTATTATTTTTATACAAATAGGCACTGGATGCTAAGCTCATTTGTTTTCATTTTGCAGAGAAGAGGAAGCATCCTCAGCAGGTTTTACAGTTAGCATTGCCCTCTGAAGGTCACATGACCTGTACCTTTCTAATGACCTCCATCTAGTATACCTAATACAGATTGCACAGTAATTTATGATAAGTGAACCTTTTCACAGGTGTTTCATGGCTGTAAAGATTAATGAAAGCCATGTGCAAATAGGTGAATGGAAACAACTGTCGTGGAAACAAGTTTAATGCAAGCTGAAAAAAAAAAAAAAAAACATTGTAAGTCAAAATTTCCTTAGCAAATATTCTAAATTCTCTCTTTGCTTTTTAAACAAAACATTTGTTCTTTGTGTGCATATATTTTCAGGACTGGTCACTCTTCATTGGATAAAAAGTAAGGGGTCCCATTTCATATTGGTGCTTCCACATACATACATACATACATACATACTACATGTAACAATAATAAGAATAAGAGAGCATCAACTTGAGAGTGTGGAGGTATGGGAAAGATATGAGGGAGGGTAGCTGGCAGGGCCCAGAAGGAGAAAAAGGAGGAAGAAAAGCAATGTAATTATGTTTCAATTAAAGTATATTAAAACTTATCTTCTACGAGCTCAAAGAACCTAGACAATACTGTAGAAGTTTTGATGCTCATCTGAAACCTTGTATTTCCTAGTGCATTAGAGAACATCTATGATCCTGGTGTCAGGAATGAAGGATGATAAATATGTACATATTCTATTCACTAGTGGGAAGACACTTATTGCATGACTATTTGTAGAAAAACAGAGTGTATAATTTGAAAATGAGTATCAGCAGGTCTGTGATTGCAAAGAGGGCAGTTGAGGCCGACTGTATCGGGCAGTACAGCAGGACTCAGCTTTTTGAGCTTCACACAACTACTGAGCATGAGGTTGTGGGGACAAATAGTCATTATAGCCAATAAAACATTCATGATCTCTTTATTCCTGTATGTATGTATGTATGTATGTATGTATGTATGTATGTATTCATGTATGTATATTTTGGACAGTGTCTCAGTACCTAGCCAAGTTTATTCTTGAATTGGCCTTTCTGTGTTAGTATCCTAAATGCTGGAATTACAGGCATGGGCTGGTATTACTCTAGTTTGTCAACAGGCATTTACACACTCAAGTATAGAAAGAACATTGTGTGGAAGTGACTGCTTGCATCTAATAAAAGCCATAGGCACACTACAGTTGTCAGCATCCCTATAGTGAGATGAGGTATTGGGAAGGACAAAATTGAGCTTCATTCACCGTTGTTGTCTTGGATTATAAAGCTTCTCAAGTAATACTCCCTCCTACAACTCCCTGTCTGTGAGACAGATGTTATTCATCCCAGTCAGGACTCTTAAGACCCAGTGATGGTTGAGTCACAGGTTAAGTGGAGTCAGTGTATCCCAGTAACATGTGGATAGCTACAACCTGAAACATTCCCAGTGTTTTCCAAGGGAACGAATGTAGTCATATTTCAGACCTCTGAAGAGAGAATTTTGACCAATGGTACTGATGTCTCTGGGATTCTGATGAAACACAGGGGAGAAAAAGGAAACGAACTATCAGGTGTCAATAGGTAAAGGGATTCTCAGGTGACCTTGACTGGTAGAGTGTAATGCCATCTCATGAAGGAGCATATCTTTGGTCCATCCTAGCAATCTCCTTCTAACACTTGTTATTAACAAGACTTGCAGAAAACAGCCGTCAAAGCAGAATAGACTGTGCAGAATTCCAGCCCCAGAACAAAAAAGGTTGAGTGTTAGAAAGGCAGGATTCTCAATGACAGGTGATAGCTTAGCTTTCAACATAGTAAGAAATATACTATTGTTGAAGTTAGCCACTAAGAAATTTGATTCTTCTTAGAAAAGCCAATCAAAACTGCTAACATGATTAACTTAAAGTGGAAAACATGTAGATTTATGGGAACTGATTAGAGTCCCTTTCCTCCCCCCTCTTTCTCTAATGTTACTGAGGACTTGGTGAAAATTCAGTTTCTGATATGGTTCCTAGGGAGGTATGTGGGGATGGCTGGCTCAGATAGCTCTACCTCCCCTGCAATTTGTTGTTCATATAAAGAAGTTCATGAAATCTTATGTGTGCTCACAAAAGGAAGAACAAACTGTGGTTGAGGCAAGAGTCAGAGGAAGATTGAGGATTAGGCAGATGGCTTAGTGCAGTTTCCTTTAGGTTTCTTGCATTGGGTCTAACTATCTTGGTTAGAGGAGGAATGGAAATGGACCTATTAGAGTTTAGTTTGAGCCTATCTTCCAGCTGAAAAGCTAAGGACTCATATGAACTATTTTTCTAGGTTGCACTGAATTTTCTAAGGTACAGTTGGCATGTTTCTGACTGTATTTCGTATTGGTAAGATGAGTCTTACATAGTGATATTGCAAGATACCATCAATAAAAAAATAGAAAAGACCAGGTGTCATTAAGCATTTCACTTAAGTAGGAGCAGATCCAGTTTTAAGGCTGATACACCACCATGATAATAATGGACTCTGAAACTGTAAAGAAGCCCCAATTAAATGTTTTCTTTTGTAAGAGTTGCCTTGGTTATGGTGTTGCTTCACAGCAATAAAACTCTAAGACACTTGCAAAAAAAAAAAAAAAAAAAAAGGCTGACACAAGGTTAGTTTAGAACCATGTAACACAACTTATAATATACTAAGAAGGGTAACAGGGGACCTAGAATTCTTATACTAACATGTCTCAAAGACATTTTTTTATGTCAATGGGAAAACTGGGAAAGCCAAGCCAGGATGAGCATAGACAGGGAATGTGTGTCTTGGTAATAAGCATGATCCTGGGGATTTGGATGTTCAGGACCTTCATGATAGGCAGGTCACCTGGATCCTAGGTTTGTTAAAGCTCATTTAACTCCTCTTGAGTGTTTTCTCTGTGCTACTAGCCTTTTCTTCACCATTATGGCCTCCTGGAATTTCCAGAATGACCTGCAAAATACAAAGAGTCTAGTTCCTGGTAACTGTTCCGTTTATTGTTATCTGGATGCCAAGAAAAGCAAAGAGTAGTGTAATCTCTCAGTCTTTTGAGTCAGCTTTATAGAGATTATAGAAGCCTCTTTATTCATGAAGAAAGATTTTAGATGTTAATAGTATGACAAGTCAAAGCAAAGTCTATCTCTAAACTCTCACTGACTAGGGCCTCCATAGTTAAGAGTATATAAGACTTTTGGAAGTCCATGTACATATAGTGAGGCCTAGGCATGATCAGGGCCATTTAACATAGTCACATCTGTAGAATAGTATACAGAAAGAAAAAAGGAGTTATTTGCCAGATTTTAGGACAATGAAAACTTCTACTTTGTGACTACCAAATGATGGCCAGAAGGGACATGGACAAGAATTCATTATGTTCCCAAATGGCTTTATGGAATAATTCACTCCTGTATTTCATGGTTTCCATTGTCCTGGTGTGTTCTTTACCTGTAACACCCATAGCATCTGCATTGCATGACCATCTTACATTATTCTACAGGGAACAGAACAGCATAGAGATGAGGAGGCTAAGGTTGCTGTAGGACTCAATGTTCTTTAAGCTTCTCATGTCTTACCTAGAAAGTGAGTTATAAGAGTCTCCCAGCTCTTTTGTATAATTGTGTGTACACAAGTGTGAATGTGTGTGTGTAGGCCAGAGGAAAGCTCTGATGGTCTCTAGATAGCATCCACAATTTATTATTTATTTATTTAAATTTTTTGAGGCAAGGTCTCTGTGATGGCTATTCTTGTTTGCCAACTTGACTATATATGGAATGAACTTCAATCCAGAAATAGAAGTCACACCTGTGATCTGAGGTTGTGTGACCTGTGATCATGAGGTTGGAAGACATAGCTTTTGATCCAGATCTTGAGGTGAGATGACACTTGTTTTTGATCTATATTGACACACACTTGTAATCCAGATCTTGAGGTACACCTTTAATCTGGGCCACACCTTCTGCTGGAGGCCTATAAAAGGACAATGGAAGAAGGAAGGTTCCATTCTTCCTCACCTGCTTGCACTTATTTTTCCAGCACATTCATTGGAGCCTACTTCTCCAGGGTTCCAGCATTACAGAATACTAGCTGAAACACAACCTTGTGGGACTGAGAAACCACTAGAGTCTTGAACTTTCCACTCATAGCTGACCATTGTTGGGTTGATTGGACAGAAGCCTGTAAGACATTCCAACAAATTTTATACACCACCATATTTTGTTAGGAATATTATGGGGACTGAATTCAGACTCCACCTTCCCAAATGAGTGGTCTCCCTTAGCTCCCAGCTGAAGACTAGAGATTTTGGACTTTTCAAATATAATAAAGTACATTATGAAATATCTTAAGTCTGTAGGATATTACTATTATATACATAGAACTCCTATTTTCAATGATATGCAGGTATTTAGATCTTAGCAATTATGCAATTGCTTAAACTTGTATGTATGCAAGAATCACATTAAAATGCAGAATCCTAGGCCTCATTACTGGAGATGGTCATTGGGGAGATCTGAAGTAAAGTCCAGAAATTTTAATTTACAAGGTTCCCTGGATATTTATTTCTGATGTAGGAGAGTATCAAACTAAAGTTTGAGAAATCTACCAGACTACATGTCTTGTGCATAGTAAAATCTATTTCAGTATATCAGTTGGATTTTATGGAGGACAACTGAGCAACTAAGATATTTTGGAAACAAGGAGTTTGACTGTAGAAATCCAAACTACATAGTGTGAGGAAGGAAGAATTGAGAAATTGAGTTTCTGAAAAGGACATTAAGAAAGCTGGAGGATCACCCAAAGGCCCAGCACTGGTGATAAGTCACCATGTGCAGGATATCCCACAGTTTGACCGAGCAGCTGCTGAGGGAACTGCACAAGCAGCTGATGGCGAGGTCTGGGGAAGCTGCCTATGCCAGATTTACCTAAGAGCTGCTCTTGTTTGGTGGAGCCAGTGTCAGAAAGAGCAGCTGGAAGCCACATCTGCACCTGTCACCATGTCTGTCACTACTGTGGCTTCTTAATTACTGCTGCAATTTTTTGCATTTGGACAGCTCTAATTCAGATCCACATGGAGAAGCTTCCAGATATCAGTCAACAGACAGCATACCCTGACACATCTTAATACACTGCGAATCACGAATTCAGCATACTCTCCATCCTGCTGCTTCAGGGCTGAGTGCTGGGCATTGCCTCCACTTGAGTTTCTGTGTATTTCAAGTACACTTCTGAGAGAATTCCAATGGCTTTATTACTGAGAAGGTGACAACTCTGTAAACCTGAGTATATTTGTTGTGTTGGGACAATGTACACTCGGAGATATGTCCTTGAGACAGTCTGTCAGTAATAAACAATTAAGACAATACATGTAGATGCAGTCCATAAATGGGATATATTTAGAGCTTCATCATTAGGCAGCATGGTATTTCCTAGTTCAGCCAATGGAAAGAAAAGAAACACTTGTGTGAATGCTTAAGATGTATATTCCCAGTGAGCCTCAGAAATGGTCTTTGTGATGAAGCGCTAGAGCTGCTAGGTGTCTGCTTGGCAGGGAAACATAGAGGATGCCTAGGGCAGGCTCAACAATAGCCCCTGAGATATTAGCCTTAACACCCAGAGATTATAGATGTTGCCTTATGGCTATAAATGGAATATTTATTAACATCTTGTAACTTTTATATTTATAAAACATGTCATAAATACAAAAGGACCTTGAGATGGTGGGGGTGAGATGGGGTGGTTCTGGATATTTGGGTCTGTCTAAAATCTCTATCAGTAAAAATCAGAAGAGTATTAGATGTAGGGGTGGGGATGGGAGTAGATACCGTAACCATAGAAGTAGAGATCAGAGTGACATAGCCCCAAGTCCCAGAATGCCAGACACCATCATAAATGGGAAAGGGACAGGTGGTTTCTCTATGAGGGAGTCAAAGGAGCATGGCTCTCTGCTCACTCTTCAGGTTGAACTTTTATTCTCCAGAACTGAGAATGAATTTCCATCACTTTAAGCTACGACGTCTGTATTCTTATAGGAACAAAAGGATACCATATACATTCTCTCTTCTGTCATCAGGATGGCACTGGGACTCTCTGAGGTATAGCAAGAAAATGTTGGATTTCTGGTCTTTGGGATTTAATGGGTGTATGTGTGTGTTTAGGATTTATTTCCTTTGTCAAAACAAGTTTCTTTGGCTAAATTCCTCCCATTTGGGGGAAGAAAATCCCCTTCATGTCGCATACTTGTCCTGGGGCCTTCAATTCCCCCAATCTGAGGCAAATAAAACAGCTCGATATCTGATTCTATTTATTTGCAGGACTTTGTATCCTTCTTGGTATTTTTTTTGGGGGGGGGGAATGCAGTTGTGAGACTTTATTATTTCACTTTCTTCTGCTCTAGAAGATCTGGTGAGATGGCTTTGTTGCTGCTGTGAGCTGTTTCTAGTCCTGGGCCTCTGGGGGAAAAAAAAAAACAAACCCACAGCTTTCCCTTCATTTTCAAGGCTTATGAGTTAGTGTTAGTGACTGCTCGTGCGGATGGAGCTTTATTGCTTGTAGTTCCTAGGGCACCATGTTAGTTGAAGCTGCCATAACAAAGCACTGCAGACTGGGTGCCTTAAATACTACAGATGTATTTTCCCATAATTTCTGAGGCTAGATATTGAGAGGTCAAGGTGTTTCCTGGGTTGAGTTCATAGGAGGTCTTTTCTCCTTAATTTACAGAGGGCTTTGTCTCTTTTTGTCTTTCACAGACTTCCATTTTGGCTCATCATATCTTCTTCATATCTTTTCTCAATATCTTCTTCATATAAGGAAATGAATGAGTAAGGCTGCATTTCACTATGATGTTTTTATTTTAACTTAAGTGACTCTAATGGTCCTTTCTCCAAAGGTAGTTATATTTTGGGATACAGGATATCAGGCTTTTAACCTATGAATATTGGAGGAGCACAATTTAACCCTTAACAGATTCAACTTACACACAAAGGCAATTCTTGTGAAAGGCTTGTTATAGTAGCTAACTCAATAAGCACTGTGAAATAATCAATATAGCACACTTATTGCTGTCGTATCATAAGGCTATATGATTGCAATATTTGCACAAATGCAGTGTGGTAGTTCGAATAGGTTTGGCCCCCATAGATTCGTGTATTTGAATGCTTGGCCCATGGAATGGCACTATTAGGAGGTGTGGCCTTGTTGGAGTAGGTGTGACCTTGTTTGAGGGAGTATGTCATTGTTGGGGTAGGCTTTGATGTCTTCTATAGTGAAGCTCTGTCCAGTGTAGAATTCTAGTCTCCCCCTGACTGAATCAAGTCTGCTTGCTTGCTGCCATGCTTCCTGCCATAATAACAATGACTTAAACCTCTGAAACTTTAAGCCAGCCCCAATTAAATGTTCTTTATAGAGAGTTGTCTTGCTCATGGTGATACTTCACAGTAATGAAAACCCAAACTAGGACTATTATGAAGTTTTAAGTATATGCACATATCTTGGTACCTTTTAAAATGTTTGTGACTTAATTCAGGTAATGTATCTGGGTCACTTCTTTCTGTTTTCCCCAAATTCATGGATATATCTGAAATGCAAGCACATCATTATGATTTTTCCAAATTCTTCTATTAAACAGTATTTATTGAAGACTTTGTGATAATGTCTGGGTCATAACTCTAGTTTATAGTTCAGTTTAAATGTCATGATAAGGTAAGCATAGTGTGTCAATGAGATTGTAGAAAAAAGGGCTCTTTTAAAAAAAAGTCTTATTGATTGTGAATGTCACACGATGCTCCCCAATCCTACTCATCTCCCATCCCTTCGCATCTGCTCTCTGCCTTTGCAACCTACCCGCAAATGAAGATTAAACAAAATAGATAAGAAGACAAAATAAAAAACCAAAAAAAAAATCTGTTTTTGGAAGTTACAGAGTGCCCCACAGTATACACTCTTGTCCACACATCTTTACTCCTAAATGTTCATTGCAATGAGTCATAGGTTTGGTTTGAGGCCTCTGGCTTCTGCTACACTATCAATACTGGATCCTCATCAGACTCCTCTTAGATATGCTGTTGTTGCCCTGTGTCATGGACATCCTTCAGCTTTGGGTCTGCAGGACTGGCCTTTTCATATGCCCCAGTAGTTCGCAGATGGGGTAGACGTTGGTGTGGACCAACCCAAAGTCCTGGATCTGGGCCTGGGTGGTAGCTGAGTTGGTCAGCTCACCAGCTCTCCTGCTTCCACACCACCAGGGGAAGCCTTCCAGCACTTCCTCAGTCGGCTCACCCAATTCTGCAGCTGGCATGGGCTGGGTCAGCCCTTTGGGCTGGCTGACCTGTACCCACATTACTAGGGCCAGATCTACTGTGCTGGCCAGGCAAGGTGCAGGACCCAAGTGCTGCAGCCAGTGAGGGGCAGAGCCAACTCTGCACAGCCCTTGGACATTAACATTGTTCCAGGTGGCATCCCAGACCAGGAATGTCCACATGGCCTTTGGTAGTAATATGAGCCAAGGACATCAACACAGACCCCTGTTGCTGCATGACCACAGACTCAGAATGGCCCATCGTGGCAACATGGGTCAAGATGTTACCATGGCCTCAGGTGGCAGGGCAGGCTACTCATATCAAGCTATTTCTCTCCTCCTTCCCATCTCCAATTCTGCCTCTTTTCATAGTGTACAATCCCTTCTGCTTTGCTTTCTCTCTTGTCTCTCCACCACATATTTGCACACTGTAGTGGCTCCCACTGCAGGCAGACCATGAGGTAGGGAGGCAGGCTTTTGAAAAGTCTCTTTTATTCACAAATTCTTTGAAGTCCTCTACCACTGAAAAAATAAAGATATGTGTGTTCCTTCCACTTGAATCTTTGATGACTGTGATGTTGGGTTGGCCAACAGGATATGGCAGAAGTGATGCTTCCTTTAAACTTTAACTCTTCTCATGGAACTCTGATCTATGGGGAACCAGATGCCCTGCCATGGGTCTGACTGCTCTAAAACCAACATGCTTTGAGGAAGCCCAAGCTAGCTGTGTGAAGAGGTTGTAAGAAGAAAGAAAGCCAGAAAGTTTCGACTATTCCAACTAGTCTAGCCAAGTGTAAATGGCTAAAGAAAGAAGCCATCTTAGAAATTTCATTTCTTACTTAGGCAATGGAATAGTCTAGTTCTTTGATTGGAATCCAGTATGAATGCCCCCAATATGTGGCCCCAGCCAAGCCATCCTGGCTGTCTTCAGCTCATGAAGCCACTCTATACTCATCATAACACTAACTTGAAAAGGTGTAAGCCCCATAGCTAAGGATTATTCTATGTTACTATATTTTGTAGTGATTTCCTATATAGTAATATGTAATTGAAACAGGACTTTAATCTAGATAGGAAAAATAATGAAGGAACCTTACATATCACTTCCACATTAAAGCACAGGATCCCAGTAGGTACAGTGTTTTTAAGCAATAACCTGTCTGCAAAGCCTACTGTATTTCCCAAAGTTTATGCCTCTTTAGGTCTTTCGTCTTACAGTCCTAGCTTGATTGATGAATTAATTTTGATCCTTACATGAAACTACTACCTGTGTGGGGCTGTTAGTCTCCTGGGAGCTGGCACTGTAATTTGCAATAGTGGCCACCCTCCGTTGGCTCCATAGGTCATTACCACATTACTGAAGGCTGCTTACTCAGCCTTCTCTCAACTCATGGTACCATGCTAGAGTGCTACTGATGCTCAGTCTCCTCAGTTAGAGGTCCCGCCCTTCATTTTTCTTGTTGATTATTTTTCTCTACCTTTTTTGTATCACTGGGTCCAAAGATCCCTCAAAACATTTCCCCAACGTCCTCTCATAATCAGTTATGGAAAAATAGCATCACAAAGCCATTGAGAATGTGGGTTCTAGAGTAAAGGTCTGAGTTGCAATTTGTATCGACCTCTTAAGATATGACCTTGGAACCTTCAGGCTTCAGTTTCCTGAACACTAAGTAATGCAGTAATATGGTGGTGCTTATAAGAGAGTAGAAAGTATCATTGCATCATATGCACGGAATTGTGCTTGGAGTTGTCTTTAGTATTTATAACTTGTATCTTGTGGTATGACAAAATTCCACTTATTTATGAGATTGTTTACTAGGTCCTAAATTCCTTAAAGATTAGTTTTGGATAATTTGAACTGCTTTCCTAGTGTCCTGCACACTGCATGGCATACACAAAGCATTCAATTACATCTTTGAATGAGTGAATGTGACAAGAAGGTGGGGTTGATCTGAGAGGAACTGGGAGAAATGAAATGATCAAAATAGAGCATATGAACTTGTCAAGTACTTAAATATATATTAAATATTATATACATATATTAAAGATTGTTATGTGCAAAACCCATCACCATAACCATATCGGAAATGTATCGTGTTTGCATTTAATCATTGCAGCAAAACAACTGAAGTGATTCACTCAGAAAAAAAGAATTTTTTTTTTTTTTTTTTAATTTTTGATCTATTAGTCCATGATTAACTGGCTGCCTTGTTTTAGATCTGGTAGAGGCAGCATCTCATGATGGGGACATAGATGGGGACATTTTACTGGATCCCACACTTAAAAGTTCTACAAAATTCCAGTAGTGTACCTGTCATGGGGACCAAGCCATTTGCCCACGAGGCTTTGGGAGAAATTAAACATGTGAACTATAACAGGAAGCAAAATTTGCAGGAGATAGATTTCATAGAATCTAGCCTCTATTATTATGAGAATTAACAGGATAGAAAGTTGACTGAGAGAACAAGTGTAATGATTACATTTTTATATGTGGTTGTCATTTATTGCAAGTGGCGAGATGAAGAAGCTGTAAGCTAATAAATAGTACATGGTGAGCTAAAGCACTGACAAGACAGTTCCTGAAGAAATCAGGATGCTGAGGTGTCAAACCTGCATCACTAAGTAACCATAGACGGCTATAGACACAAATGAGGAACTGTTTATTTACACACAGGATTAACCTCGTTTAACAGAACATTTAAAATGGCATATGGAGAGTAATAATAATTTATTACAATAAAATAAAATGAAACAAGGTTATTGAGTCTTAGATAAAAGGGAAAATCCCCAAGGATAGGAATGAGGGTTCTTTCTCAGATGCATACTGTACAGTCCTACAAATTTGAAGAATTAGGGTATAGATTTTCATTATTATTGAATTTGCCATTTTATATGAAGACCATAAAGCTACTAATTACATGAATCATATGAGAAATAATAATGCTTAACAGCTAGCATTTTTCTTTGCTTACCTAGTATTGGCCACTATTCTAGTATGTGATAATTATTAGCCTTGTATCCTCACATTGATCATAATATGTTGGTTCAGGTACACATCCAGTACAGTTTTGAAACCATGCAGAATAATACTTGAAATCAAACATCTAGGCTCATTCCATGTTCTAAAAACTTGTCATTTATTTGAAGTATGAACAGCTCCATATTATATTAATACTATTGGAAGAGGAGGTTAAGGAGATGGCTCAGTGTGTAAGGTGCTTACTACAACAGGATGAGAACCTGAGTTCAGAGTCCCAGAACTCATATAAAAAGCTGGGTATGGTAGAACATGTGTATAACCCTAATACTGGGAGGCAGAAACAGGGGGCTTCTCAGAGCTCACTAGCTGGCCACTGCAGCCAAATTGATAAGCTTAAGTCCAGTGAGACACCCTGTCTCAAAAAACAAGGTGGATGATATTTTCTAGTTCCATCCATTTACATAAGAATTTATCAAATTCATTGTTTTTAATAGCTGAGTAATATTCCATTGTATAAATGTACCACATTTTTTGTATCCATTCCTCTGTTGAAGGGCATCTGGGTTCTTTCCAGTTTCTGGCTATTATAAATAAAGCTGCTATGAACATAGTGGAGCATGTGTCCTTGTTATATGTTAGAGCATCTTCTGGGTATATGCCCAGGAGTGGTATAGTTGGGTCTTCAGGTAGTGATATGTCCAATTTTCTGAAGAACCACCAGACTGTTCTCCATAGTGGTTGCACCATCTTGCAACCCCACCAACAATGGAGGAGTGTTCCTCTTTCTCCACATCCTCGCCAGCATCTGCTATCACCTGAATTTTTGATTTTAGCCACTCTGACTGGTGTGAGGTGGAATCTCAGGATTGTTTTGATTTGCATTTCCTGATGACCAAGGATGCTGAACATTTCTTTAGGTGCTTCTCCGCCATTCGCAATAAGTGGGAGAAGAGATCCTTGGTCCCATGAAGGCTGGGCGTTGTGGGGGGCGGTATTCAAGGGTGGGGAGGTGAGATACGGAGGAGGTTGGGTAGGGGTACAGCAATGTGGAGGCAGGAGGAGGGGGGAAGGGATAGTGAGTTCCTGGGAGGGAGAGGGGGAAATGGGTTAAGGAGAGAACATCTGAAATGTAAATAAAATTTCCAATTAAAAAAAAAAAACAAGGTGGAGAGCAATGACAAACACCTAATGTGGACCTGTGCTTCCTATGCACACATGGATATATGATCCTTCCCCTACATTTACACACCACACACACACACACACACACACACACATACACACACACACTATACAAACAAAAATTGAGAGTAAAAAGAGTTTGTAAGAAGTAGTTTTGCTTGTTCCAGACTTTTCTTGGGACTGTTATCTCAAAATATAGAGGGTTCCTTAGTCAGTAATGGAAATTGAATGAATGCTCATCTAAGGGAATTTCAGAGCGGACCCAAACTAGTACCATCAGCCTTTCTAAGATTCCTTTGAGAAGTCAGATTCTAGGTCCTCTAGCCCAGGTAGCTGCACCAAAAGCTTTTGGAATGGAGCCCATCACTCTGCATTTTCATAGGTCTCCCAGATATGCTGATTAGTTGTTTGTCAGCTTTATATAAATTAGGGTCTTTGGGAAGAGGGAAGCTCAAAGAGAAATTAACACCATCAGACTGGCCTGAAGGCAAAACAATCATCTGATCAATGGATAAATGAGAAGCATGATGATTTCTCTTATATTTTAGACATCATCAATGGTTCTGGGAAAAGGAAAACAAGCCACACACAAACAGTCCACGCAGTGTAAAATTTGTCTTGCTCATTGCATTCCTTTGTATTCAGCACAGTACCTGGTACATACATTAGGCCCTGTTAAATGAACAAATGAACAAGTGATAAATGTATATCAAGAATTTTCAGTGCCTTTTCCATGGTGCCAAAGTTGATTGCTGAATTTGACCCTCAAGCCACTTTTCCTGCCTCAGCAGAAAAGTCATCTATCTCTTGCTATTCATATACCTCTGGTCCCAGGAAACTTGATAAATACATGTGCACCACATTTCCCACTGCATATCAAACACACATCCTCAGATACTTGAAGCAGGGTTAACAGTAGAATACTGTGTCTAAAATTCATTAAGCTCAGAGGAAAAAAACGTTGTCAAAGCTAAGACATGTCTTGGCTATATATATTTAGAGTCTAGGAACTCATTCAGCTTTCCCTTGCAGGGGAAAAGAAGAAATTGGAGAAGGAAGATGTGGTAAAAATCCACAAATCTCTGAAGTTCTTTTTAGTGCCCAGAGGGCACAATGGAGCTATGTGAGCATTGCCAAGGCCTGCCATGGGGCATGGAATCACAGTCAGTTTCTACAACGGTATCTTGCTTTTCCAGCTTTCTCAGATGTCTGAGATGATTTTTTTCTTGAGGTTTTTCACTTTGGTCAGTACTTTGCTTGCAAGGGACCTGGACAATTGATTATAAGTGAAGGGATTCCACTGAATCTATATTTTTGCTTTAAGCTTCCCTCCTGAGTTTTAGACCATTATAGCAGCTGCGTATCATAGATCTCAACTGGCTATGCTACAGCTATTTCAAACTGCACTTTTCCCCAAATAGAATTTATTCTCTGTTCTCAGAAATGAGTTCTACCTTCTAAAGTGCCTATTGGGATCAAAGACACTACTTTCCATGCCGTCCCCTGTGCAGAAGTGTGGGCATCTTCCTCTAAGCTTGCCTAGTCTTAGTGGTTATGAGTGACACTGACTGGTAGCATCCTTAGTGCCAGGTGCTATGCTAAGATTTTTATGTGTTCTTACATTAACCAGAACTATAGTCTATAATAAAGATACTATTATTTCTACTTTACAGACAGAGAAAAGGAGGTGATTTCAAATGTATCCTAATGCTTCTTTTTTGCCGGAGTTTCTGTTCAGTCATATGGCAGTCTGCATCAATCATCTTTTAAATGTGAAGATTTACATGTGACATGTCCTTACATAGGAAGCTTCACTGGTAATGTCCTTGGGATATAACTGAGATTCTTGCAAAGAGTGTAACCCTCTTTGGGATCCAGTCACTTAATACCTGTCCGTCCTCATTTCTAACTGCTTCTTTGTCCTTTATCTCTATGAAGTAGTCACATTATGATGGATATGTACAATTGCCTAGAATACACATATCTCCCCAGCTTCATTAAATGCTCTCTTTATCCCACAAATGGTTGTGGGAGAACATCTTGTGTAGGAACTATTCCAGGCACTGGTAATATTGTAGAGAATAAAATAGGTCAAAACCTTCACTCTTGTGGTATCTGCTTTCTGGTAAGGAGGCCATTTTACTATAGGGAAATAACCATGTAACACTTTAATGTTCTGACTTTGAATACTCTGTGGAGAAATAATGTATGGGAAGTTCTAGTTTGGCCTCTGTTGCTGTGATAGACACCATAATCCAATGAACTAAGGGAAGAAAGGGTGTACTTCAGCTTACACTTCTCAGGTCACACTGAGGGAAGTTAGGGCAGGATCTCAGGCAGGAGGTGAAATAGAAACTGTAAAAGAACGTTTCTTACTAGATTGTTCCTTCTGACTAGCAGGATTTTACTTTTAAAATATAAGGTGTTCATAAGCGCTTTGCAAGCATCTTGAGATAGGAACTTGCCAGGAATGTTTGAGGAGCATCAGAGAGAGGTCTATGTGGCAGATACAGTAAGCTTGAGGAATGAAGGCCAAAAGAAGTCTCTAATATACTCAAGGAGGTCTTGAGTCTGGGATGTAGGCACCGAGCTTCATTCAAGTATGGTAGGCTCCATACACCACTCTAACATCTTTGTCTTGTACAGTATGATGGTAAACTGCAGGTAAAATAGGTGAAAGTTATTACTTCTGAGTGATTGTTGTGGTTACATTTCAAGATGGCTGTAGTTGGGTCAAGCTGTCTCTTTATGGATTGCTACCCAGCTTTATGTGCTCTTACCTAGAATTTTTACATGAAAAATAACTTCTTTCTTAATTTTCTCCTCCATCTTTCTGACCCAGAGTTATGTCTACCTTTTATACTACTTTCTCACACTTTTTTGTTTTCTATTATATACTTTTTGTGTATCTATCTCTCCAGTACAGAACCTGTTACTCAACTGGTAACAGACTGACAAACAATGAATGAATGAATAAGCAAGTGAAACGATTGTTTGGCTAATAGTAAACATACAAATACTTACTTGGTTGAATAAAAAGAGACATTAAATAATTATTCATTCAAAATGGCCCATTGTGTGCATAGATCAACTTTATAACATAATTTGCAGATATGAAAGCATCTTGTTGGAGAGGTATGAAGTCTTAGAAAGTCCCTTCGACCTCAGTGTCCCCATTGGAAAAAGCTCAAGGCCATTTCTTCATTGATGAGCCTTTTCTCAAAGCTCCTCTCAGTTTATGGCAGACAAGGAGCAAGCATACTTAGGGAAGCCAATAGTAGCTCAACGAATAGAAACAACACACGTTTGATCTTTTGTTTAACATTACCAAGCATTTTTGAAATCCCCACTTCAGCTTCCTGAAGGTGGAAAGTGACTGCCTGAGTCACTCATTTATACAATAGCCTTCAGCTGGTTTTCTATCCATCCACACTTCACTTAAAATGAACTTGATATAAGCAAATCTCTTGTCTCAAACAAATAATGGGAAAGTGATTTATTTAGTGAGTTTGCTAAAGCATTGCAGTATTCCTTTAACCAGCAAACCTCTTGAATGCACTCAAAAGGATGGGATGCCTTTTTGTTAAAGAAACATTTTCATGCAACTCCCAAGGGTTTATTAGCTATTAAATTTGAGCAGTTCTAACTTAGGCATTTCTATCAGATACACTCTTTTTGGCATCTGTACTAGGGAAGGTTCTGTTGGTACTGGGTCTGGACACAAAAAAGTAGGAGATGTCAGGTTCGAGCTCTTAGTCCAGACTAATCTGCTAAAGTGTATACCTCACCAGATACGGTTACTGAGCTTTCAAAATGTGGAACTAAAAAAACTGAGGTTTTAATTTAACTAAACTATAGCTTAACTTGAAAAACTGATGCTTGATTTGGTTGTTTGGAGGCTTTAAGTAAGTTGGAGATGGCTGTACTTGTTCAGCTATAAATTTTATGAGCCTTACACAGAGGATAACTTTCTGATGAAAATTTAGTATACCAATTAAGATGTACTGTAAGTACAAATTCCACACCTTTGGAGAGTTATGATTACAAAAGGATGTAAAATATCTCATTAATGCCTTTCATACTGATTACCTGTTGAAGTAATAGCATTTGCATACGTTGAGTTAAAGTATGTTAACAAAATTAATTTCTCTGGTTTATTTTACATTATAAATGTAATTATTAATAATTTCAAATTATATACATGCTTATAATATTTCTAACAGAAAGTGTTGGCTGTCTTCCCATTACAACCTTGTATCCATATTCTGTTATAGTTGAGAGCACACAGCCCACCATGTCCTTAGCCATGTTCTCTATCTATTTGGACCCATGTTAGACAGTTTAAAAGCATTAAAATACTGTCTTTTGCTTAGTCTGTTTCTATGGATACAGAGACTACCCAAACTAGAGACATTTTTTAAGTCACTCTGGATTTTGGAATCTGAACTCACAGTCCTGATGGTAAGTTTGGTGGCCATGAAACTTCAAAGTCATTCAGGTGAGATAGCCCCTCTGAAACGACTGGGGAAAGAGCCTTGCAGCTGACTACAGTGTGTAACATGGGAAATAGTTCCAAACAGAGCTGTGGAGTCTGAGAAGAAACTTAATGAGCGCATTACCCCAGTGGAGTTTTGTCAATTCTCTTTGTATATTTATCGTAACCTTCCTTCATTTGAAATAGTTTGAGAGGATTTCTGTTTATTTTATTCTTAGTTTTGAGGTTATAATTGTAACATTTCCTCCTTCTCTTTTCTCTTTTCAAAGCCTCCCATATATCTCTCTTTGCTCTATTTCATATTTTGGCCTCTTTTTTTACTGCTGTTTTCAATGTTATTGTATGAATATATGTATATACAAATATACATTCACATACACATATATGTAAATATATAAAATCTGCTCAATCTGTATAATACTATGTGTATGTATATTTTCAGGGGTTATCATTTAACATTTGTCATTGCATAATCTATTAGTGTGCTCTTCTGTGGATAAGACTATTTCTTCTGCTCTCAGCATTCCTTAGTTGCCCGGTATAAACCCTAACAACAATGTAAACAGTTGTCTTTATATCCACAGATAAGTGTAGTACTCTTCACTCATCAAGGAAACTTTGCAACTGATAGAGACCACTACAGAAAGCCACAATCAACCAAAATGCAGTTTTGGATCCCAATTCCAATGGATACATCTGCCAAACACTCCCAGCACTTCAGGCTCAGGGAACATTGCAGGAATAAGGGCAAAAAGACTATAAGAGCCAGGCAGTCAGAGAGTTAGTCTGCTGCGAGATTATGTCTCCTAGTCACATCAGAAGATATACCCATAAAATCTCACTGACATTACTGTCCAAGCACAAGGTGAACAAACATGACACCAGCAGACATGCCAAAGTGGATGGGAAAAACTCAGGAGGCCTCAACCCTACACAAAGAACTATAGGTCTTCTGTTTTCTAAAGCTGCTGATTTTCACTTGTATACATGATTAGGGAAATACAGTAAACATTTGCTGCAATAAAAAGCCATGAAAACATGTAGCACTGAGAGAAAATGAGCTGCTTGTGCAGAGAATGTGCTTTCAAAGAGGAACTAACGCAGCTCTCAATGTGGCTGAGCTCACTGCTAGATCCTGATTTTATTCCTAGGGAATCTCCATAAACTCAAAATTATTTCCCAATTAAACTGAGCCATCTTTTTTTTTGTCTTCATCTTCCTCTGAATTTGACTGGGGTTCTCCAGAAATGTTCTCCAGAATGTCATATGTGATAGTAATGGATTAAAGATGAAAGCAGATATGAGCTTCCAGATGTCTGTCATTAAACTATACAGCAAAGAGCTTTATAAATATGAAAAACAATTCTACTCTTCTCAAGAATTTTTGATTGTGAAAATTAGCTGTTTTCCATAAACCTTCTTATGTTAACTATATAGAGTTTATTAAACATATTAAAGTTTCTCTATTTTAGTCAGTAATATGATGAAGCTAAATAGATATGTCCTACACGAATGTGGTAAAACACACCTATAATTCCAGTGTTCAAGATGCTGAGGCAGAAGACTCATAAAGAGTTTAAGGCTGGCTTGGCTTTCATAGGTACACTCTCAGGATAAAACAAAACCCAAACAAAATGGTTTGAGGGAGCCCTCTGTAATCTTTAAGAGTATAAATGACAGCCTGTAGGAGATGCTAAGTGCTTACCATGCAAGTGTGACAACTGCAGTTAGGATTCTCAGCTCCTAAGTAAAAATACCAGGTGAGTGTGCTGGGATGCCTTTAATTCCATCTGTAGAAAGTGGATCCCCAGAGCAAGCTGGCTAGTGACATTACCCACATCAGGGACCTCTGGGTTTAATTGGTATGCACTGTCTCATGAATAAGATGGAAAGGCAACGATGACCTTGGGCCTCCTCTTGGACACACAAACACAATGTGCTCACATGCATGTGTGCACACATACACATACTCATGCACAACACACACACACACACACACACACACACACACACACACAGACATACACACACACATACCTTACAGGAAAATGGGAAAGAAAAAGAAAAAGAAAAAGAAAAAGAGTGTAATGATTCTACGTTGAAAATTGTGAAGATAATGAGGAGAGTTCATAGATGAACTAGTCTGGAGCTGCTTGGAAGTTTATAGTGTGTTCATAATGCCTATGTGTAAATGGAAAAGCTTGATTACAGTAGTTCGCAACTTTCCTATCAGAGTCAGCCTAGTGGATCAAAAAATAATTACATCTCCAGATGCTTGAATCAGAAGATCTGAGAAGACATCTAGAAATCTATGCTTTTGGAAAGAGCCCTAGGAATATATCTATATCTATCTATATCATCTATCTCTATCTCTATCTCTATCTCTATCTCTATCTCTATCTCTATCTCTATCTCTATCTCTATCTATATCATCTATATCTATATCTATAATCTATGTCTATCTATATCATCTATATCTATCATACAAGGAGAATCAAAGACAAGATATTATTTATTACAAAGAAATTCAGGAAATGAAAACCACTTCCCAGTTCATAGTATGAGAGGAAGTGCTACCCTCTCCTACGTCAGTCATGGATTAAACAGACTTTTTATGAGCTTTCTACTGCCACTAGGTGGTGACTGTTCAAATGTTCTTTTGCCTCCTATCCTGCCTCAGGCTTTGGTGGGAAGGTAAGAAGTGACACACTGCCACCTAGCGCCCACTGACAATAATGTCTAGATTGATTAGGTAAGTCTTGATTGATAATCATATGAATATAATCATATGAATCCCAAATCATGTATGCATTATTGATACACACATCGTGTTGTATATATATTATAAATTTTGTTATTCATGTTTTGCAGATGAGAAAAATTGGTCCAAAGGCCAAATAGTGATCTGTGGGAGAGCTGAGCATGGCAATGGGTCTTACATGATTTATGTTCCACTATATCATGTGGCCACCAGCTATACATGGAAACACCTATCCTATGTATATCCTAACTGGGCTTCTCTAAGTGTGTGTGTGTGTGTGTGTGTGTGTGTGTGTGTGTGTGAGAGAGAGAGAGAGAGAGAGAGAGAGAGAGAGATGGTTTATGTATAGTCCTTCAATTGATCATCAGATGAGCAGCTGGGATTAGGCTACTAAGTGGATGCTTCAGTGAGATATTCAATATCCTTTCAGGGAAAGTAGTCAAAACATAATGTCATCAGATTCTAAATGTCTCCATTGGTGGTTGTTGCTTTGAGGGTGTCATTTTGCTGTTAGCAGTGGCTTGTGAGATAGCTGTGACATATGTCTGTGAAGGGATCAGTGAACATCCATTGTGCAGCAGCAGGGGCTCCTAGCAGGGATGACAGAGAGTTTTCATCTCATATGCCAACTCTAATTGATTGGCGGTGGCTCTTTGGAGAAATAGACTGCATTGAGAAGGAATTGATGGGACTCTGGAAGTTTGTAGGAGTGTGTCATTAATTCATTAGTAATATCTGCCATGAGGACTAGATCATAAAGTTTTTGGACCGCGGCTAGTTTATGTTGGTTGTATTTACTGCTATGTCCCAGTATGTAGATGGTAGCTTGCTCATCAATATTTTTTGGAGGAACAAATGTTGAAGGAAAGGAGATGATGTTATAAAATTCAAGTGAATGCCATTTTTATTTGCAGGACGAGAAGTCATAGGATACCTCCAGGAGCAGTGAGTGGGTCTGCCTCAATCTCTAGGGAGTTGTTTTCTATCTCCATTTTGTTCTTCCATGATGAAAGGATATCCAGAAGGTTGGGGTGTTATTTCAAGGAGCCCCAACTGTGAGTTCCCACCTAAGTCCGGTGCTTTTGACACTGACACTGTGATTGATTTTTGCTGCTCAGTTGTAGGCTTTCTTTTGTGGGTTCACCCTCCTCTCTGGAACATCAATTTACATCCTTAGAGTATAAACTGATGATTTTTCTCTAACTCACAGCTAGATCTGATCATGTGAAAAAAAATCCCACTACCTCTTAAATGAATTCTTATTATGCTCTAGACATTGTATTTTATAATGCAATTGGCCTTTGATGTCTTTGAGACCTCCAAATATGGATTTACCTAATGACTGACTGAAAACATTTGGAAATGTTTGTACTGAGCAAGTACAGCCCCCTTTTCTTGTCATCATTCTCTGAACAATATAATATAAAAATGATTCATATTACATTTACATTGTAGTCAGTATGATGGGCAATTCAGACATGACTTAGAGTATATTGGAGGATATGGGCAGTATGGAAACACAGTGAATGTAAATATTATGTCATTCTTATATGGATTTGAGCACCTGCAGATTTTAATATCTGTGGGGAATTGACTTTTGTGGATATTGACTGTACTTTTAATCACTACAAAACCTTATAGGATAAAGATTTCTTATTGTCAAATAAAGAAACTGAATGACTTATAAGCTAATTTGGCCTCAAATTCCTGGACTACTAGGGGCTCACATTGAAGTGCTTCATACTTAGTCTATGACTCACTCATAGAGTCTGAAATCTGTGAAAACTATAGATGTCCCTCAAGCATGTTACACCCTCCACTGTCTCAGTAGATGATACATCTCTTTTATTGTACAAATAAAAACGTTTAGCTCAGCTTACCAACTCAGAGTGAATCCCTGCTGTAATTGATTCTAGAAACACGTTTGCTCTAACCACAGGGATTCTTACTTCCTTGGCCTCCTCGAC
This sequence comes from Mastomys natalensis, assembly GCA_021653895.1. NCBI lineage: Eukaryota > Metazoa > Chordata > Mammalia > Rodentia > Muridae > Mastomys > Mastomys natalensis. Next base: position 108,399 of record JAJTUV010001393.1, read on the forward strand.
AGACATCCAGTACTTGTTTCCCTTACTTCACTGTGTGTTGAAGGGCCTGTCAAAGTACCATCAATACGCTTTACAGCACATCTAATTAGATTTCTGTTCTCCAGGAAACCTGTCAATTGTTTTTTTCTTCAGTATTTGGAAATTCATTCTAGTTATTACTTTTTTGTTGTTTACTTTTGATACATAGACTCTCTACGTAACCCCAGCTGGCCTCAAATTCACAGAGCTCCACTTGGTACTGGCCCTTGAGTGCTGGAATTAAAGGCACATGTCAAAACACCAGGATCCAGGTCTTTGTTAGCATGTCCCTCCTCATTTCTAATCTAGATTTGTCTGGATTCATTTGACTCAATTCCTTGTGCCCCTTTGTTGTGGATAGCTCTGGCCTTGTATTTTGATACTAATTCCCCTTTCCTGTGAAGGTCTGCAGAGGAGGTGTGAGTCATTACACAGGTGATTTCTAGTGAACCTTCTGCCCATCTTAATTTTTAAAATAAAGGCTGGAGCCAGTGATTGGGCAGAGGAAGGGGAGGTGGAGATATACAGGTTGGTGGGAAGAGAGCAGGATAAGGACGACGGGAGGAGGACTGGAGGAAGACAATGGAGGAGGAAGACGACGAAGGAGAGAACAACTGGGAAGCAGGAGGTAGAAGGACAGATGCAGGGTCTAGAAAATTTTCAAGATATAAGGGTCTCATAGCTGGAGAACAGAGTAGTATAGGGGTATCTACTCAATCTAGGCTTACAGAATATATTCATAATTACTGAGTTGTGTTTTCATTGACCAGTCATATTTGGGTTGGAGATTTAAATATCTCCCACTACACCCCTTTGCCATGAAAAGAACTGCTGATTTTCCAACCCATTTTCACATTTTATGTAGTTAAAAACATCAGCTTTATTTCCATCACTGAATTGGTAAAGCAATAATTCCTTTTCTTACTTAAGCTTCTCTCCTAGACTTATGCATTAGTATTTTATGGTTGTCATAAGAAATGACTACAGACTCACTGACTTGGACAAAAATATGATTATTTTATTTTTCTGGAACTTAGTGGCTTACAGTTACCTTGACTTTCTAAAGTTAAGGAGGTTTCTTCTGGAAACGCTGAGGAGAACATGTTCCTTCACCTTTCCCAGATTCTCAGGGTCACTGGGGTGCTTTGGGCTGTACCTCTTTCTTCCATTTTCTAGCTTCACTCCAAATCCCAATTCCTTCTTCCTGCCTTCTTTTCTTGCAATTCTGACCCCTCTGAGACTCCCATGATCACATCAGGGCCACCAAACAATGCAAGGGGAATCTCTGTCACTCAATATCCTCAATCACTTCAGTAGAATTTCTTTTGCCATGTAAAGTGACATTTATGGGTCTTCCTGAGTAAGCTTAGTCAAGGAACCAGGATTCAGCTGACCACATATTCACAGTTACAAGTTGTTGTCAGAACTGTTGGGTTCTCACAAACCACCTCACAAACCACATGATCTCATTGATCTCAGTCAGACAGGGATAGTTTGTTGAGCATACACCCCAGGAGTGATCAATTAGGGTTACAATTCAGGCTGGGTAGCTGAACTGTGACCTTGAGTTAAGATCCTACAGGGTTTTTTAAGCCTAAAATCCACATCTGTACTAATTTATTCTACCAATCAGGATAAAGTGATTCAGGATTTCCTTAGGAACATGTCTTTGTTGTACACTTATCTGGCTTCCATTGGTTGGGGTATCAACTGTAGTAGGGGATTTGTCCTGTCTAACACTCATGTCTTAACTTGCTAACCAGGTTGTCAGTTACCCAAATACATGTCTTTTTTTTTTTTTTTTTTTCCAAATAGGATGTCAGTTCTCAAGGAGATCTTGGGAACTTAAACTTTACTTGACCCCCCCTTCTCAAAATGGAAGTCTTCTTATATTGGTGCAGCTGTCTCTCTTATGTTGGGGTCTATCCCAGGAGCAGCTTGTAAAAGCAAATATCATAAAAGCTTATATACAAATGCAGTGAGTGCTGCTGGGTGGGTGGTTAGGGTTCAAGCTTACTGTGGGTAAATATACAAAGCAGTCTACTGACTTCTATTGTGATTGGTTTCGAAGGGTACAGAACATAACAGACCATGTCATCAACTTGAGCATGAGAAAGTTTCCTAGTAACAGCAGGAACAACATATGAGAAAAGTTCCTTATAATACTAGTAATGCCACAAAATACCAGGCTAGCCAGGTAACAGTTACCTCGGCTTTAATATTTTACCTAGGCCTTAGCAAGAACATTTCATGGCAATTCTATTTAATCAGTAGCACCATCTTCCACCAATTATTTACTAAATAAGTTCCTAAACATGAGGAACAGTAAGATCAGAAATCAATGGGTCAGAATACAACATGTTCAAGGTCTCAGGGTAAAGGAAGAAGAAGAGTGGGTACTTCAGTTCTCTAGTCACTGTTCCTTCAACTATAGTGACCTTTTCTTTAAGGAGGAACATTCATTTTTACTCATGTAATTAACTATTCATCCAGTAATTAAGTACCTCTTCTGTGTAGAAAATTTTGTTCAATGTTGGGGATAAAGTGAATATCATAGTTTTGGTCTTCAAGGAATTTAGTTCTAGGGAATACTCAAGAAAGTAAAATGCTATAGACTATGGCATGGCCACCCTATCAAGGGAAGCATGTACAAAATGCAGAAGGAACTCTGAGGAGAGATGCCTTCATTTCTTCAACATCAGATGTAGGCTGGATGACAGACATGATAGTTGAATATTTCCAGCTACAGAGTGTGTTCCCAAAAGTAGGGCAGAGCAAGTGATATGATGAAGGGATATGTGTGCCAGGTTCATTACTTCTGCAAAGCAAATCTTGAGGGTTAGAGTTGAGGTGGTTTGATTGGTAGGGAAGATTGAAGCATTGACAATTTTGCTTTTGTTCTTTGAACACACCACTCCCATCTTCATTTTCTGACACAGAGTATTTCTCCAAGTCCTTAAGACTCTTATAGCATTGTCCCTAATGATGTCCTATCACTTGCCATCATAGGGACTGTCCAGTGGAGCAGGGCCAGTTGGAGTCTCCTCCAAGGTTGATAGTTGCTCACTGGGTGGAAGACCTTGTCCTGTCTGTATAGTAGGAGAGCTGGATGGCTCTGGAGTCACTGGCTGTTATCTTCCCCCACCTAGAATCTATATGTGGGAAGAAGACCAATAGAGCTGTGAGCTGCTAGGAGTCCAGAAGGGTCCTATTAATATTTTTCGATTCTCTGGATTCAGCCATCTCTAAAGACCAAATTTGAAACTTCACATGACACTCAGACCTCTCTTTTGCTTAAAATATACACTTTACATTTTCATCATTTACAAACGAAGACTGATGACATCAGCAGCTTTGCTTTTACTTAATATGTGGGGACAGCCTCCAGCTGAGTTAACAAGAGGGGCCTGATATCTAATGTCTTCAGAGCTTTTCATGACCAAGAAAGTAGGAACATCATGAGTGAGGGGCAAGACTTGGGAAGGATGTCATTTGTTACAAATAGTCACCAGGACAGGGAAGTAAGAGCTGTCTGGGGTCTGATGATGGACATCAATTGCTCTTGTGAGATTAGAATCCTAACGATCTTTCTTGTGATGAAAATACCAATACAACCCATTTTGATTGTGTTTGAGGTTACAATTCCAAATCGACTGTTTTTGTCAGTTTTTCCTTTCCTGTCTGTCTGTCTGTCTGTCTTATTTTTAATTTTATTATTATTTTTCTGAGGTTTCTTTTTGTGACAGCTCTGGCTATGCTTGAACTTGCTTTGCATGTAGACCAGGTTGGTTTTGAACTTACAGAGAACTACCTACCTCGGCTGGGATTAAAGGTGTGAACCACCATGCCCAGCCCAAATTTACTCTTGAAACAATAAAGTGCTTACTTCATAAAAAATTTCCCAGTGTCAATAACTTGACAATTTTTACCACTTCAGTTGTAGCAAAAAGTACAGTGTTGAAATGAACTTCAGTTCAGATGATGTTTCTGACAGGATCTTGCTGTGTGATTTGAGACAAATTACTTAACTCCACTGGGCTTTAGTTTCCTAATCTATCCAGTGAGATTAGCAACATTCACCTTTGTTGATGAGAATACTTCTGGTTGTATGAAATTGAAATCAATCCAAATGAAAGCAATGATAATTTTAGGCTATGGTTGATCTAACGTCTTAAACCCTTGCTTTTCTTACTGCCTACTTCTAGGTCCCATCTCCAGCACTGGCATTCACATTGGAAGCACACTCTCTTAGGTGTCCCTAATGCCTGGCAGTGCAAGACAGGCCACCTACTCCAGGAGAAGGAGGCTTTACCTGGGTGTTTCTGGTGAGTTCTTGAGATTTCATTGACAACTGCAGAGCTATCTTTGCTGTGCCCTAAACAGTCACTGTGCACAGGAAGAATCTATACGTCTCCAAGCCAGTCAAGACCCATTCTTTGAGCTGAGGCAGGTCAGTGAGGATGAAGAGGAAAGAAGATGTCTTCTCAGGCAACATTTTGACAAGAGGGAAGTGAAGAGAAGACAACACACAGCAGGCACATGCCCACAGGGCTCATTTTCAGGAGACAATAGATTGAAATCTTTGGCACAGCATTTGGCATGTGTGAAACACCTGGTTAATATCAGCTTTGTATAGTAGTTACTTTTCTTCCTCTCATAGAGACATGTTTCCACAAATGACATACCTGTAATGTAGACAAAGTTGAAAATACGACAAACAGAGCCAACACTCATTGCCAGCATTCCTCTGTAGGAAGAACAGGTAATCGGGACTGCCTTTGTGCTGACAGAAGCAGTGGCCAGCGATTCGAAAACACTTGCCAAAGTCTGTGCAGCCTTAGGACAGAAGCCATAATCCACCCTCAACCCCCAGCCCTGCTGTCTGTTCCACTTGATTGCTGGGCTCTCACTGACTTTTCCTTTTTTCAAGTTTATGTATAGGGCAGGACTCAGCAACCAAACTGACAATGATCTATGTCCCTGGGAGTCCCCAGGAAAGACTACAAACCTCCAGGGTAAGGGCAGAGGCTACATCTGGAAGCTTCCATTTGAGAAAACGCTGTCTGCTGCTCTGCCCCTGTGTGTTCCACTCTGCCACTGCAGTCAGTCTCAAACCTGTCATAATATGGGAAGCTGTCAATTAGGGAGGCCACTTCCAGCTGTGTTGTCTGGGCCCACTATACAGCACTCCTGTCCCACTTCCCCTAAATGTGCCCATTAGGGAGGGAAGGTTCCTCTTGTAAGATTGCTCCCTGATGGTGGCAGGACACAGAACAGCCAAATTTATGTCAGAAAGCTGAAATCATTTATTGCTGACAGCAGTAATAATGGGGCCTCAAACATGACCTAGTTTATTGCTCTCAGTGCTTGGTCTGAGTTGATAAATTCCTTTTGAGAGGCCAAGTGGGCATGTGGGAATCTAGAGGGAAAGATGGCAATAGGGCTATGGTGGCTATAACCTCAGAGAGTGCTACAGAGAAAGGAGCGAGCTCAGGTATGCTCTTCATTACCCATTAACAGTCACTACCATTTGTTAAAATGACAAGCTCTGGGACATGCATTTAAAACATATTTTCTGTAATCCACAGTACCACCAGGCAAATAAATATTAGTCCTAGTCCAGTGATAAGACAACTAGAGCTGGAGCCTGGGGCTGTGGAGATAGCCTAGTATTTGCCTGCCAAATAGTAAAGCTTGAGTTTGAGTCTATAACTTACACATCCATACATGTAGACACACAGATACAAACACATACACAGACACACACAAACAGACAGACACACAGACACAGGCACCCACACACCCATACACACACACACTCATATACACCTACACACCAATACACACAGACAGACACACATACACACAAAGACACATGTGTACACACACATACACAGACACCCAAGCCACCCCCTGGATTGGGAAGGTGGAAATAAATGGATTTCTGTTGGATTCCCCGCTGACCTGTTTAAAAACAACATAAATAGTGAATGTGGTACTTGAATTCTACATGTGCAAACTCACTAGACTATAGGTACAACACACACACACACACACACACACACACACACACACACAAGCCCAGAGACATTGCTCATCCAAGATCACACAGTTAGTCAATAGAGATGTCCAGTGTGGATCCAGTTCTGTCTGACTCCTGAGCCTTATCCCCTCACACACTATTCAGCATCTCAGTTACTTTCTCTTAAGTTTCATGAGATAGGTACTAAAGCAGTTTCCGTGGTACTAATCAGTAGTTTGGGTTTCTGAGGTGGGGAGAGCAATGAGCACACTCCTGAGACAGGACTCTGGAATGCTTCAGGGGTGAGGAGATGCATGTGCATACTTGCGTATGAATCTTAATTGCATCTATTATGCTGCACCCTGCATCAGTAGTAATACTTTACTAATTGTGGTCCTACATCTCTGCTGGCAGCCTGTGGTAATCTGAAGGCAATAGGCTAGAAAGAGACTAATGAGAATGATTTCTTGATCGATGGGACTGTTCTTTCTGGATTTAAAAGGACCTTGTTATGATGACAGCAGTCTGTTATCATACTACACATTCAATGAAGAGATATAAAAGTCCCGAAAACCCTAAAACATTTAAGAACCTTAGAGGGTGAACCCTAGAATCCAGCTATGTCTCATACCCTGTGAAGCTCATGGCCTCAGCTGCTTGTGAAATCTGAAAATGCCAGATGTGGCTCTTAAATGCCCCACCCTTCTCTTCCATGCGCATCCTTTGCTTACCTGAGCCTCCTTTCCCAACAGATCAGAATATGGCAATGGTGCTCATCTCTAGGAACTCACTTCTGGGTAATTCAGCTCCTAACTGTACCTCACTCTTCTCCTCTGAACAGGTAGACACAGCCACGTTCCCCTGCCCTGAAAATGACAGTGGAGCAGCATGCATGGAACGAGTTCATCTGAGGTCCAGATCAAAACTCTTCATGAAGCCTTTTGTTTAAATTTCCTTCCTTAGCTGTTTCATTCTTTTAATTTAGAACAATCCTAATGCTTGTAAACTCACAGCATTTAAATGATGCTGAAAGTGTTAGTGGCCAGCTCCTGTGTACTTTTAATACTTCCCAGAGCACACAGTATACCAAGAATAGGATATAGATTAGTGTTTAGGACGGGAAGAGATAAAGATAGGCACCAGGAGAGAGAAAGGCACAAGAAACAAGCATCTCCTTCTCAGTTTTGCAAAGAGGTGGACTATTCACCTGCTAAGAATTGGAGGAAAGTTCCAGAAAGACTGGAGCTCCTCTGATATGGTCACTCATATTATAGAACAAGTAGTCTTCTCATCAACAAAGGGCAACGTTTCTTCACAAAGAGACTTTCCAATGCCATGTTTCTGTCAGGATGTTTTCTGAAAAATGCCAGCAGACAGTGTCCTACGCATGACCCACTTCCACCCCATGTATCTTGAATGGAGCCCAGAACTGGTTTCCCACACAGATGGTCTGACAACCTGGTGTGACAGAGAGGAAATGAGCTATTTTACAGTGTGTGTGTGAGAATTGAATGAAATGAACAAGACATACTGTTCCGGAAGAGTGTCTTCGGATATCAATAGCCAGGAGGCCTTTCATCTTCTTTTTGCTTTTTGGTGACTTTGAAATGTCTCCCACTCAGCAGACACTCTGAAAAAGTCCTCTGATGCACTGAACAAAGGATGAGAAAGGGTGACAGTCATTCGTGGAGTATAACTTAGCATGTTAGGATCAGGGCTTACAAGCAGCATCCATTCTTTCTGGGCAATTATAAATCAAAACATTATTCTTGTAAATATATTCTCCAACAAGACTCTTGAATATGCAAATTATCATGAGGCAGTCCATCAGTTTTGTTGGTTGGAAGAATCATCACTTCATGTCTATGCTTCTATGCAATGGTAACCCAATGAATTTCAAGTGCTCACTTTTCAACAGGTTATTTTTATCAGTGGCATCTAACGTTTTCCCATGAACAAATCCTTAGAGACAAATGAGATACTTGGGTGCTTTTCTGACAGTGTATGTGTTCCTGTCTGTCTGTCTGTCTGTCCCTCCATCCACGTGTGTGTGATCCATTTATCATTCCAACACAGAGCACCTATTGTGTGTCAGGCACTGTGCCAGGGAAGATACGACAATGAGCAAATCAGGCCTTAGGAAGAGTTAACATTCCCTCACACACAAAATTATAGTTGTAACAAGTGCTGTGAAGTAGAGGTTTGAGGCTGTAAGAAAGGAAAGGAGGGAAATTTGCTGAGTGTGGGAACTTAGAGGTAGTTTCTACTAAAAGGCATGAATGAGCTGAGATGAAGATGCTAAGGGCCCTTACTTCAGTCAGCAGGGAAGAGCATGTGCAAAAGCACAAGTTACTAGTTCCCTGTGGCTTCCTGTATTAGTTACTCTTCTGATGTGACAAAACTCTATGGCAAGTCGAGTTTTAGATGGAAGAGTTTATTTGGCTTTAAGAGTCCATCATGGTGAGGAGGCATGACAGCAAGCAGGCATGGAGGCTGAAGCAGGAATATAAGAGATTTGTGTCTTTAACAGCAAGAGTGAAGAAGAGAGCTAACTGGAAATAGGGTGACTGCAACCTTTCAAAGCCTCCCCTAAGTGGTTTAATTCCTCCAGTAAGGATGCACCTATCTGTAACATCTCTAAACAGTTAAGTATCACTAACAAGGGATGACTAAGAGCTCAAATGTCTGAGTCTATGGGAGAGATGGTTGTTATGTAGACCACCACACCCTGTAAGAGATGATAAGACTGAGTGGCTTAAAAAAACAATACAGATATCTTATATTTCTGTCAGATTAAAGTGTGGGGAGCCTGTGCTCTTTCTGAAGGCTGAGGTGATAAATCTACTCCTTGTCCTTTGCCATGCCTACAGGCTGCTGTCCTCTAGTGGGAAGTCTTTCTCATCAGGGTGGGGGCTTCTGATTGTCTGAGCTTACATAGTGCCCATGTCCTGGTTATAAACAGAGGCAGGAAAACGGACATGCCAGTGTCATGTTTTGAAATTCCCTAAATGTAAAAAGAAAAAAGAGTGACCAAAGTGGTAAGACTTTGAAACCTGAAGAATTCCCATTTGCTCTTCTGTGAGCCCTGCAGTGTTACCCCTAGCCTGACCATGCCACACTTTTTTAAAAAAAATTTATTTATTTAGTTATTTAAATCACATCGTAATTTACTTATTTACACAGAGGTTATAAACACAAAAAGGCAGGATGTGGGGAAGGGAATGGCACCGGAGCATAGGTGTTCAGGGGGAGTAAAGATACCTTTCAGAACAGGGTATCAGCTGGGTGTAGGTTCAGGGGACTGGTCACTATGGCTCTGCCTATGATTCACTTGTCCTTATCTAAGTTGGTACTGTCCACCGAGGCTGTTTATTTATAAGACCTATGACTACTAGGTCTGGTAAATTTCCACAGAAGCTGCCTGTTTACAATAGCTTATAGCCTTCTGTTTTCAGTGTTTTTCCACAGAGACCCAAGACTTTGTGTTAGCATGTATGTATGTCAGGCCTATTGCTGACTTTAGGCCTATGGCTGATTTTAAGCCTTTAGTGTATATGCAGGGCTGCTCCTGACATTTCCTCCCTTCTCTAAGTATAAAGGAATGCCACACTTTTAATCTCACAACTCCTTCCTTGTGCCACTCCAATCTCTGCTTCCACTACTACATCCTATCATTGCCTTCCTTCTTTCTAACCATCCTGCTTCTCCATTGGTCCACAGGGACAATTCAGCTTAAGAGACACACCTCTGTGTTCTTAATTCCATCTACAAAGTTAAATTTGACATGTAAGGCAATATTAGGTTGCAGAGACTAGAAGGGGCTACTCTCTGGTGTAGGACTCTGTCATAAGTGGTGTCAGAGATTTTGAATGAATGAAAACTGCTGATGAGACTTCCTACTAGAAGAGAGCAAAATGAGGTAGAATCTAGTCTCCAGGGAACACGATGGCAGGGCTATTGGCTCTGAAGCACAGCAACAATGGAGGTTCTGCTTGAGCCAGGGAGTACATGTGAAGGGAGATGTCAGGAGGTCATCATAGGGACCCTACATGGGGCTGGCCATTGTCTTGACTTTGGAGCTTCCTCATCAATCTGTCATAGAATTTCCTTCAGCTATTGTCTAGTTAACCTCTACTACATTTGTTTCCTGCCTTGTCTAGTTGGAGTCTGCTTTGTCACTAGCCACCAGGATTCTGCTGCCACAAGAAATCAAGCTTAGGAAAACCTTGTTCTCTCTATAAGAACTCTGATTTTTCCCCAAGGGTGATGGGAAATTATTAAAGCATAGAAGTGCTGGAGGAGGGTAATAGGCTTAAATCCACTTGAAGCACCTCATAGGTGGAGAGAGAGAGAGAGGGAGAAAGAGAGAGTGAGAGAGAATGAGAGAGAGAGGGAGAGAGAATATGGAGAGAGATAGACACACATTTTCCATACCATATTGACAGTTATGGTTGGTGAGAGCATTTGTACTGATTGTAAGGAATCAGAGATAGATGGTGTAAGAGGTTTATATCAGTGCTTCAGAAGGAATGTCTAGACATCATTTGGATATTTTTAAACCATTCAACATAGCACACAGTCATTATATTCCTACAGTATTAAGTACATGAAGGAGATTTCTCATAGCCTGAGCAAGTGGCCTGTGATCTTCATGCTCCTGCCAGTGCTGAGGGGCTCAGCGTTTGGAAGCTCCTACAAGCCATTTGCAGCACACAGTGTGCTAGGGTGATCTGAGGACAGGGGATGTCTTTTAACCAGGTAATGATTGGTCCTTTTTGGTACACTTTCTCTCTTATATAGTTTCCCTCTATCTCTCCTTGGCCTCCTTGCTTAAGCCTATTTGCTCTTAACACAATGTATTGGTTTGAATCAATCAAGTGTGTGATGTGATATTTGATGTCCTGGTTTTGATGCAGCTCCGGCCGGACACAATCTTTTATCAGTATAAATCATAGAAGCTGTATGGCACTATGGCATCTTGTCACCCATCTGGTCTACTGGTGGGGAATTGCCTACCTATGAGAGACTGTAGTTCACTCATCTCTCAATTAAACTTAATAAAGGAAACCCCAGATCTTTAGAATCTAGTTGGAGAGAAAGGGCATCTGAAGCTGGAGAGGCGCTTGAGGCACAGGGAAACAGTTGGTTTGAATAAGGTCACAGATTAATTAGAATTGGGCTTAATTAAAGCTGCATGAGCATCTGGCCAGCTTTGCCAACAAAGGGGATCATCTGGGCATCTTTGAGCAGTCCCTTTCTCTGCTGGGCTCTCATTCTCTGATTTGGATGTTCGTTCCAGCTGCTACGATGGACTCCTGTGCCTGAAAGCATTATTTCCAAGTCAATTATACAGGCTTTTCTGTGGCTTCTTAGTTAGGTTACAGCACTGTTCTAATGAAGTCAAGGTCTCAGGCTCCAGCTCCATCCATGAGGAGTCTGCCCTGCAGCCTGGATTATGCTTTTCAAATGTGGAAGGAAAATAAACTACTTAGCTATGAAGAAAATCTGGTGTGTTGGCTGTGGAGAGGTTTCACCTGTCTTCTTTCTTTCCCGGTTCAAGGTCCTGTTTGAGTGGCAGGTACTTAGCAAATGCATTCCTGAAGGGACTGGACAGGACAACTTTGTGAATGAATTTGAGTATTGAGGACACCAACAGGGTGTGCTACAAGGTGGCTGTATGTATCTTTTTCTTTTCCACTTGATTCCGCATGAAGAAAGCTGATAAATGAATTCATACTAATTTGAGTGGCCAGTAGTAGCCTGGAGTGTTATCTGTAAAAGTGCTTACATTTTTGACAGTGGTAATACATTGTTTCTGAGTAGGTGATTTCCAACCTGTTTTGGATAGGTTTTTAGAGTTGGGTAGCTACTCATGTCGGGTTGTGTGAAATGTAGAGATTTCCCAGGATTTGGACTACAAAGTGCTAAACCCGGACAATCCAATGTCAAACTGGGGGTGAGCTAGTTACAATTTTGGGACTTTCCAGATAAATGAGTATGTGGGGGAAGTGTTGGATTGGGGTGGCAGTGCAAAGAGGAAGTTGGCCAGGCAAAACTGGGGTCACTGTCTCTGCAGTAACTAGATCAGCAGCTCTTGAACAATGCTCTGTGTTCTGAAACTGCATCTAAGGTTTTCCTTGAAAGGCCTCTCAAAGAATGAAAAGAAATCAATAGGGAGCCAGAACAGTGTAGATGTTTGAGTGAGAGAGTTTGAAACCCAGTTCTACCAAGCAGGTGGTTGCTGTTTGGCTGGTATGAAAATGGACACTCCAGTCTGGCGCACCGAAGAAAAGGCAGTGTTTGCAAAGTGGGAGAGCATTTGCTGTCACTTGTTTCTGCTCATAGTTTTCATTTCCTTGGGGAAGCAGGAGTCCAGTGTTAAGTGTCCTCACCTTGGAGGATTTGTCTGTGAAGCTGAGATTGTCTATAAACACTCACTTTGCTGCTGTCTGTTTTCTACAGGTTTTTGTCTAATTGGTGTACTTAATGCTAAATGCCTCAAACTGAGTGACAAGAAAAGACTGGCATTTCCTAAAAATTAGGAGGGAAATTTGAACATTAAGACCCCAAAGATGTAACAAGACCTCCAAGGACAATGGCTACTTATCTACATGGTAAGGTAAATCCAGTCCCCATTTATCTCACCCATCCCTAAATATAAGATGAAGAGATAAACCTGCCTTTTCCTCAGGGCTAGCAGGACAAACCTCTTCCTTGGTTACGAGGAAATCCCTGTGTCTCAGGTCACCTATTCTCGTCATGATCCTAACTGACCGTACAGTCCTCATTTACAGTACAAGCTACCCTGCATCTCCAGCTCCTACTTCTGTTACACTTTGAGACCCTCCAGTCATTGGTCAGGATTCCTCTATCATCAACACTTCTGTAAGTGCTATATTTTTACTCTTGAAGAAACAGGCTATCCTCTGAGGGTATCACAGTCCCAGAATTTTTGTGTGATACTTGTTTTTCTCAAAAAATCAGACAGAGTCTTTCATATTTACATCTGTAACTTCGAACTATGTTTTTCCTAAACATTAAAAATCAAAACAATGATAAAAAACCCCTCCAGTTTCCCCCCATCCTTTAGTCTGAAAATAGAATAGAGAAGCATTTCTAACCTGTATTCTTAGATTTAAGAAAGCTAGACTGGGAAAGGAGCATGCAAATTCTTTCTTTAAGGACATTAGGAGATACATGTAACTCCAAATTACAGGGAAGGAAGGGATGACAAATTTAGCAGAAGTCAGTGTGGATTCTTTCTCACATAGAGGTTATAAAGGGCCACTGATTTCAGAAAGGCCCATGGAGTGGTTATCTGGTCAGTGACATGCCTTTGGAACAAAGCCTCTTTGATCTAGATTTATATTTAAGTGCATCTAACAGAACGTCATAGATAACAGAAGTTCTTTCTCTGTCACATAGGATAGTCTGGAGGTTTACCTTACCAATTAGTTCTACTGTTATTTAGATAGGAAGTTTTCTGCTTCTAGTCCTCACTATTTTGATGCATGGTTGAGATCTAAAGAGCAAACTCCTTCACTTAAGAATTTGCTAGAACACAAATCATGAAATCCATAGTCTAAGTAGTTGTGAAGACATTCTCTACGTTTTTAGATTCTTTTGTAGAGATCTCTCACAATACCTTCCCAATGATATTTATTAAGAGTCTGATTACACACTCACAATAGCCACAGTGAAGTCCAAGAAAGATAATCTTTTGGTAGTTTATGCTATCCCTAAAGCAATGATGTTTTGATATGAGAACAAAGGAGAATGAAGGGTGGTAGTAACTAATGAACTCGAGTCTGCTCCTACTTGTGAGAGCTACCTATAGGAAACGTGCTTTGCCTCTCTGGAAAAAGAGAAAGGAGGGTAAGATGGGTTGAGAAATAACACACAAGGCACATGTTAGGAAGCACACTGCATGAGACAAGGTACAAAAGGGATATTATATGTTGTGAAAAGTCCAGGAAGCTGTTGTTACTGTTGTCTGGAGCAAGAGAAGTTAGAAAAAAAAAAAAAACACTCACAACTTTATATTAAGAGGGTTTCTTCTAGGTTCGTGGAAAGTCTCTTAGATATTTCTCCTTAATATTTATTCAAATGTGAGCTATTTAACCAATGAATAATGATTAAAAGACTTCAATATCTTTGAAATAATTGAAAAATAGGGAAAAAAAACTGAAAAGCTAGAGGTAGATAAAGAATTCTCACTAGAAAAGTCTTGCAATGGAGACAGAAAAATTATGGTCCAACTTGAATTATTAGAAAAGCATGAACAGAATGATGCTTGTTATCTCCAACCAAGCACAGGAACCGTGAGGTCCAGGAGAAGCTCCATGAGCTCAAGGAAGAGGCAGAGCTGCAAGGAAAATTGGGAAACCATGGAGTGAATGCAGCACTGATGTGGGCGCAGCACTGACGTGGGCACACTGCTGAAATGATGGCAAGGAAAAGCCCACTGTAAATCCCCATGAGCACACTTAAGATGATGACAAACTGCCGTACAGAAGGTAGACACAGGGAGTCCAATAGACCCAGAATTAGTGTTGTTCATCAATGAACAGGAATGAAGACTTCAACCCATATTTAAAAACATAACTAGAAAGGCTTCCTTAGCAGAAATAAAATAAAACGAGCTTATTTTTTTAATTGGATATTTTATTTACATTTAAGATGTGATCCCCTTTCCCCATTCCCCCCCACCAGGAACACCAATCCCATCCCCCCTCCTCCTGCTTCTATGAGGATGTGCCCCCACCCACCCTCCCACTCCTCCCTCCCCACTCAGGAATTCCCCCACACTGGGGCATCCAGCCTTCACTGGACCAAGGACTTCCTCTCCCACCTATGCCCAATCATGTCATCCTCCCCTACATATACAGCTGGGACCATGGTGGTTTACACCCTGGGGAGCTCTGGTTGGTTGGTATTGTTGTTCTCCCCACAGGGCCACAAACCCTTTCTGCCCATTCAGTCTTCTCTCTAACTCCTCCATTGGGAATCCCTTGATCAGTTCAATGATTAGCTGTGAGCATCCGCCTTTGTATATTTCAAGCTCTGGCCTCTAAGGAGACAGCTATATCAGGCTCCTGTCAGCATGCACTTCCTGACATCCACATCTGCTGCGTCTGTCTTTGGTGATTGCACAAGGGATGGGTATCCAGGTGGAATGGTCTCCAGACTGCCCCTCCTTCAGTTTCTGTCCAACGCTTTGTCTCCATATTTGCTTCCATGAGTATTTTGTTACTCCTTCTAAGAAGGACCAAAGCACCCACACTTTGGTCTTCCTTGTTCATGAGCTTCATGTGGTCTGTGAGTTGTATCTTGGATATTGTGAGCTTTTGGCTAATATCCAATTATCAGTGAGTGCATACTATGTGTGTTCTTTTGTGATTGGGTTACCTCACTCAGGATGATATTTTCTAGTTCTATCCATTTGTGAAAGATTTCTTGAATTCATTGTTTTTAATAGCTGAGTAATATTCCATTGTGTAAATGTACCACATTTTCTGTATCCATTTCTCTGTTGAAGGACATCTGGGCTGGGTTCTTTCCAGTTTCTGGTTACTATAAATAAAGCTGCTATGAACATAGTGGAGCATATGTTCTTGTTATGTTCTTGGAGCATCTTCTGGGTATATGCCCAGGAGTGGTATAGCTGGGTCCTCAGGTAATGCTATGTCCAATTTTCTGAGGAATTGAAAGACTGATTTCCAGAGTGGTTGTACCAGCTTGCGATCCCACCAACAATGGAGGAGTGTTCCTCTTTCTCCACATCCTGGCCAGCATCTGCTATCACTTAAGTTTTTGATCTTAGCCATTCTGACTGTGAGATGGAATCTCAAGGTTGTTTTGATTTTCATTTCCCTGATGACTAAGGATGCTGAACATTTCTTTAGGTGCTTCTCTGCCATTTGAATTTCCTCAGTTGAGAATTCTTTGTTTAGCTCTGTACCCCATTTTTAATAGGGTTATTTGGTTGTCTAGAGTCTAATTTCTTGAGTTCTTTGTACATATTGGATATTAGCCCTCTATTGGATGTGGGATTGGTAAAGATCTTTTCCCAATCTGTTTGTTGCTGTTTTGTCCTATTGACAGTGTCCTTTGCCTTACAGAAACTTTGCAATTTTATGAGGTCCCGTTTGTCAGTTCTTGATCTTAAAGCATAAGCCACTGGTGTTCTGTTTAAGAAATTTTCCCCTGTGCCCAAGTATTCAAGATTCTTCCCCACCTTCTTTTCTATTATTTGCAGTGTATCTGGTTTTATGTGAAGGTCCTTTATCCAATTGGATTTGAGCTTTGTACAAGGAGATAAGAATGGATCTATTTGGGCCCAGACACGGAGCAGATCCCAGGTGGCAGCTCTGCACCAAACCTCAGAAAACCCAGCAAAAGTGGGGCACCCAGAAGCTCTAACCCAGGCAGTATCTCAGGTAAGGAGACAGCAACACCCACCCCAAACAGGGAGTAATTGGGACCCACTGGGACCCGCTGGGACCCACTGGGACCCACTGGGACCCAGGGATTTCACTCCTGGCCCGGAGCACCGGTTCCTTCCGGTCTGGGCCCGAGCCTTTAGCAGATCCTGGGCTGCAACTCTGTACCCATTCTCACAGATCCCAGAGGAAATGTGGCTTCCAGGAGCTCTAACCCGAGCAATATCTTAAGCAAGGAGGCAGCAACACTTGCCCCAAACAGGGAGTAACCAGGACCCACAGGGATCCAGGAACTGATTCCTGGCCCAGAGCATTGGTTCCTTCCGGTCTGAGCCCACGCACCAAGCAGATCTTGGGCCCTAGCTCTAACCTCAGCAGAAACACCCAACCCAAACAGTTCTGACACAACCAAGAGAATAGGAAAGATAGGCTCCAGTCAGAGACAGCACAGGTAGCACCAAGGAGAGCCAGATGGCAAAAGGCACGCACAAAAACATAAGGGCCAGCAACCCAGGGCACTTGACACTATCAGAACCTAGTTCCCCCATATTAGAAAGTCCTGAACTCCCCATATTACCAAGAAAGCAAGAGTCAGATCTAAAATCACTTCTAATGATGATGATAGAGGACTTTAAGAAGGACATAAATAACACTGTCAAAGAATTCAAGGAGAACACAGGTAAACAGGTGAAGGAATGGAACAAAACCATCCAGGACATAAAAATGGAAGTAGAAACAATGAAGAAATCACAAAGGGAGACTACTCTGGAGATAGAAAACCTAAGAAAGAAATCAATAGTCACAGACAGAAGCATCACCAACAGAATACAAGAGATAGAAGAGAGAATCTCAGGTGCAGAAGATACCATAGAAAAAATTGACTCCACTGTCAAGGAAAACACAAAATGCAAAAAGCTCTTAACACAAAACATTCAGGAAATCCAGGACACAATGAAAAGACCAAACCTAAGAATAATAGGAATAGAAGAGAGCGAAGATTCCTAACTTAAAGGGCCAATAAATATCTTCAACAAAATCATTGAAGAGAACTTCCCTAACCTAAGGAACGAGATGCCCATAATCGTACAAGAAGCCTACAGAACACCAAATAGATTAGACCAGAAAAGAAATACCTCCCGTCACATAATAAACAAAACACAAAATGCACAAAACAAAGAAAGAATTTTAAAAGCAGTAAGGGAAAAAGGCCAAGTAACATATAAAGGCAGACCTATCAGAATTACACGAGACTTCTCACCAGAGACTATAAAAGCCAGAAGATCCTGGACAGATGTGATACAGACCCTAAGAGAACACAAATGCCAGCCCAGGCTACTATACCTAGCAAAACTTTCAATTACCATAGATGGAGAAACCAAGATATTCCACGACAAAACCAAATTTACACAATATCTTTCCACAAACCCAGCACTACAAAGGATAATAGCAGGAAAGCCCCAATACAAGGAGAGCAATCATACCCTAGAAAGAGCAAGAAAGTAATCCTCCTCCAACAAACCCAAAAGAAGATAGCCACACAAACAATGCCTCCACTTTTAGCAAAAATAACAGGAAACAATAATCTCCTCTCCTTACTATCTCGTAACGTCAGAGGACTCAATTCCTCAATAAAAAGACATAGGCTAACAGACTGGATACGCAAACAGGATCCAACATTTTGCTGCATACAAGAAACCCACCTCAGTGACAAGGACAGACACTACCTTAGAGTAAAAGGCTGGAAAACAACTTTTCAAGCAAATGGTCCTAAGAAACAAGCTGGAGTAGCCATTCTAATATCGAATAAAATCAACTTTCACATTAAAGATATCAAAAAGGACAAGGAAGGACATTTCATATTTGTCAAGGAGAAAGTCAACCAACATGAACTCTCAATTCTGAACATCTATGCACCAAATGCAAGAGCACCCACTTTCATAAAAGAAGCCTTACTAAAGCTCAAAGCACACATTGCACCTCATACAATAATAGTAGGAGACTTCAACACCCCATTCTCAGCACTGGACAGATCATAGAAATGGAAACTAAACAGAGGTACAGTAAAACTATCAGAAGTTATGAACTAAATGGAATTAACAGATATGTATAGAACATTTCACCCAAAAACAAAAGAATATACCTTTTTCTCAGCACCTCATGGTACCTTCTCCAAAAGAGACCATATAATTGGTCACAAAGCAGGCCTCAACAGATACAAAAAAACTGAAACAATACCATGCATCTTATCAGATCACCATGGTCTAAAGCTGGTCTTCAATAACGGAAAGACAATGGAAAGCCGACATTCACATGGAAACTGAACAATACTCTACTCATTGAGAATGGGGTCAGGGAAGAAATAAAGAAAGAAATTAAAGACTTTTTAGAATTTAATGAAAATGAAGACACATCATACCAAAACCTATGAGACACAATGAAATCAGTGCTAAGAGGAAAACTCATAGCTCTAAGTGCATACAAAAAGAAACTGGAGAGAGAACACACTAGAAGCTTGACAACACACCTGAAAGCTCTAGAACAAAAAGAAGCAAATACACCCAAGAGAAGTAGACGGCAGGAAATAATCAAACTCAGGGCTGAAATCAACCAAATAGAAACAAAGAGAACTATACAAAGAATCAATAAAACCAGGAGCTAGTTCTTTGAGAAAACCAACAAGATAGATAAACCCTTAGCCAGACTAATCAGAGGACAGAGAGACAGTATCCAAATCAATAAAATCAGAACTGAAAAGGATGACATAACAACAGAAACTGAGGAAATTCAACACATCATCAGATCCTACTACAAAAGCCTATACTCAACAAAATTGGAAAATCTGGATGAAATGGACAATTTTCTAGACAAGTACCAGTTACCAATGTTAAATCAAGAGCAGATAAACCATCTTAACAGTCCCATAACCCCGGAAGAAATAGAAACAGTCATTAAAAGTCTTCCCACCAAAAAAGTCTGGGTCCAGACGGTTTTAGTACAGAATTCTATCAAACCTTCAAGGAAGACCTAATACCAATTCTCTTCAAATTATTCCACAAAATAGAAACGGAAGGAACACTACCTAATTCATTCTATGAAGCCACAATTACGCTC
This sequence comes from Mastomys natalensis, assembly GCA_021653895.1. Classification (NCBI taxonomy): domain Eukaryota; kingdom Metazoa; phylum Chordata; class Mammalia; order Rodentia; family Muridae; genus Mastomys; species Mastomys natalensis. Next base: position 127,992 of record JAJTUV010001393.1, read on the forward strand.
ATACCTAAACCACACAAAGACCCAACAAGAAAAAAGAACTTCAGACCAATATCCCTTATGAATATCGATGCAAAAATACTGAATAAAATTCTCTTGAACCGAATCCAAGAACACATCAAAACACTTATCCATCATGATCAAGGAGGCTTTATCCCAGGAATGCAGGGTTGGCTCAATATACAGAAATCCATCAATGTAATCCACTATATAAATAAACTCAAGGAAAAAAACCACATGATCATATCTCTTGATGCTGAGAAAGCATTTGACAAAATTCAACACCCCTTCATGATAAAAGTCTTGGAAAGATCAGGAATTCAAGGTCCATACCTAAACATAGTTAAAGCAATATACAGCAAGTCAGTAGTCAACATCAAACTAAATGGAGAGAAACTTGAAGCAGTCCCATTAAAATCAGGGACTAGACAAGGCTGTCCACTCTCCCCCTACCTGTTCAATATAGTACTGGAAGTCCTAGCTAGAGCAATTAGACAACAGAAGGAGAGCAAATGGATACAAATTGGAAAGGAAGAAGTCACTATTTGCAGATGATATGATAGTATACTTAAGTGAACCCAAAACTTCCACCAGAGAACTCCTAAACTGGTAAACAACTTTAGCAAAGTGGTTGGGTATAAAATTAACTCAAAGAAATCAGTAGCTTCCCTCTACACAAAGGATAATCTGGCCAAGAAAGAAATTATGGAAATGACACCATTCACAATAGTCATAAATAATATAAAATACCTCAGTGTGAATCTAACCAAGCAAATAAAAGACCTGTATGACAAGAACTTCAAGCCCCTGAAGAAAGAAATCAAAGGAGATCTCAGAAGATGGAAAGATCTCCCATGCTCGTGGATTGGAAGGATTAATATAGTAAAATTGGCTATCTTGCTGAAAGCAATCTACAGATGCAATGCAATCCCTATCAAAATTCCCACTCAATTCTTTACAAAGATAGAAAGATCAATTCTCAAATTCATTTGGAATAACAAAAAACCCAGGATAGCAAAAACTACTCTCAACAATAAAAGAATTTCTGGGGAATCACCATCCCTGATCTTGTAGAGAGCCGCTATGCGCTGCACCTGAAGATGGTGCTGGCTGAGATTGCTCCTTGTGGTAAACAAGTCCTCATTTGGCTATACAGCTGTGCAGGGGCAGGGAATGGTCATACGTGGACTTATGGAAAGATGATACGTGGCATATGCTCATTGGCCTTGCTTAGATATAAGCCTGGTCCCCGGGGTAGATGGGGCCGCCACCACCAGAAACTACAATCCTGAGTAAACTGCCTTGAGAAGGAACCTTGTTGTCTTGTGTCTAATTTCCTGCTGGCCAGGAAGGATGCTGGACATGATCTCAAGCTGCACTACAAAGCAATAGTGATAAAGATGGCATGGTATTGGAACAGAGACAGGCAGGAGGATAAATGGAATAGAATAGAAGACCCAGAAATGAACCCCATACATAAGGTCACTTGATCTTTGACAAAGGAGTTAAAACCATCCAGTGGAAAAAGGACAGCATTTTCAACAAATTGTGCTGGTTCAACTGGAGGTCAACATGTAGAAGAATGCAAATTGATCCATACTTATCTCCTTGTACAAAGCTCAATTCTAAGTGGATCAAGGACCTCCACATAAAACCAGCTACACTGAAACTAATAGAAGAGAAAATAGGGAAAAGCCTTGAACACATAAGCACAGGGGAAAAGTTCTTGAACAGAACACCAATGACTTATGCTCTAAGACCACGAATTGACAAATGGGACCTCATAAAACTACAAAGCTTCTGTAAAGCAAAGGACACTGTCAATAGGACAAAGCGGGAACCAACAGATTGGAAAAGATCTTCACCAACCCTACATCTGATAGAGGGCTAATATCCAAGGTATGCAAAGAACTGAAGAAATTAGATTCCAGACAATCAAATAACCCTATTAAAAAATGGGGTACAGAGCTGAACAAAGAATTCTCAACTGAGGAAACTCGATCGGTTGAGAAGCACCTAAAGAAGTGTTCAGCATCTCTAGTCATCAGGGAAATGCAAATGAAAACAACACTGAGATACCACCTCACACCAGTCAGAATGGCTAAGATCCAAAACACAGGTGACAGCAGAAGTTGGTGAGGATGTGGAGAAAGGGGAACACTCCTCCATTGTTGGTGGGATTGTAAGATAGTACAACCACTATGGAAAGCAGTCTGGCGGTACCTCAGAAAACTGAACATAGTGTTACCTGAGGACCCAGCTATACCACTCCTGGCATATACCCAGACGATATCTCAACGTACAATAGGGCCACATGCTCCATTATGTTCATAGCGGCCTTATTTATAATAACCAGAAGGTGGAAAGAACCCAGATATCCTTCAACAGAAGAATGGATACAGAAAATGTGGTACATTTACACAATGGAGTACTACTCAGCTATTAAAAACAATGAGTTCATGAAATTCTTAGGCAAATGGATGGAGCTAGAAAATGTCATCCTGAGTGAGGTGACCCAATCACAAAGGAACACACATGGTATACACTCACTGATAAGTAGATACTAGCCCAAAAGCGCACAATACCTAAGATGCAAAGAATAGACCTCATGAAACTCAAGAAGGAGAAAGAAGACCAAAGTGTGGGTGCTTTTATCCTTTTTAGAAGGAGTATCAGAAGATTCAACCAGAACTCCCAGGCTCTAAACCTCCAGCCTGAGAACAGGTAATTGAGGGTGGCCTTGTTAGGCATCAGTAGAATTGGAAGACATGGTCCCCAAAAGTTTGGATTCCCTAGTGTTGGGGAATCTGAGAGCAGGGAGATGGGTTTGGGAGGATGTTTGGAGCATACCCTCATAAGAATAAGAGGAGGGGATATGGGATAAGGGGCTTAGGTGTGGGAAAGCAGAGGACCGCAGCAGTGGAGGAGTCCTGGGCCCACGAGGCTGCAGCCCGGTACCTGCACCTGTGCTGTGGAGGCTGCCTGGAGGTTTCCAGGCGGTGTCATGCCCCAATGATACGAGGAAGTCCTTGGTCCCAAAAGGGTTTATTGTCATGACGGATGGTGGATGGATTTGGATACAAACCCCCAAACTCAGGGCAGACCTAAGTTAAGTAGGGAGGAAGGGGGAGGTTCTGGGGGGCGGTTTAATTGGCTCCGCCCTCTGGCCTTCATTAGTATGTAAATCTCTAGGTCCTGAGGCCTGTAGTCACACCCTCTACCTGTGAACTTTGGGAGGGGCTGTAATGGCCTATGTAACTGAACAATGTTGCTATCCTGGGTTTTTTATTATTCCAAATGAATTTGAGAATTGATCTTTCTAACTCTGTGAAGAATTGAATTGGGATTTTAATAGAATTGCATTGAATCTGTAGATTGCTTTTGGCAAGATGGCCATTTTTCCTATATTAATCCTTCCAATCCATGAGCATGGGAGATCTTTCCATCTTCTGAAATCTTCTTCGATTTCTTTCTCCAGAGACTTGAAGTTATTGTCATACAGATCTTTCACTTGGTTGGTTAGATTCACACCAAGGTATTTTATATTATTTGTGACTATTGTGAAGTGTGTCATTTCCCTAATTCCTTTCTCAGCCTGCTTATCCTTTGAGTAGATGAAAGCTACTGATTTGTTTGAGTTGATTTTATATCCAGCCACTTTGGTAAAGTTGTTTATCAGGTTTAGGAGTTCTCTGGTGGGAGTTTTAGGGTCACTTAAGTATACTATCATATCATCTGCAAATAGTGAAGTTTTGACTTCTTCCTTTCCTATTTGTATCCCTTTGACTTCCTTTTGTTGTCTAATTGCTCTGGCTAGGACTTCCAGTACTATATTGAGTAGATAGAGAGAGAGTGGGCAGCCTTGTCTAGTGCCTGATTTTAGTGGAATTGCTTCAAGTTTTTCTCCATTTAATTTGATGTTGGCTACTGATTTACTGTATATTGCTTTTACTATGTAAAATGAGATTATAAATAGAAAGGTCATAAATCCTTTGAAAAAATTTCCCAAGTACAGAAAAGCAAGTGATATATTAATATATGATAGGATGCATTTTATGTATCAACACGTTTCTATATATACACATGTGTTTGCACTTGTGTGTGTGTGTGGTGTTGTGTGTGTGTGTGTGTATAGCAGCAATTAATCAAAAAGGAGGTCATGAATTTAAAAGACCAATGAAGGGTATATGGGAAGTTTTGGTGGGAGAAAAGAAGGGATGATGTAATTATATTATAATCTCAAAAATAAAAATATTTTATAAAGTTAAAGCATTTATTTTTATATGCACTGAATATTAGTAAAATTGCCTCTAAGAATCTCTAATAATGTTTTCCTCAAGTACTTTTTTTCTCAACAGTGTCTGCTAATTAACCTGTTAAGCATCTATTCTTATAATACAGAATTCTGATTTTCCTAGTACTGCTGTCTGTTGGGAGCCTGGTTGATAAAAAGGCTTTTTAAGAGGCCCTAATGAAAGGATAGAGAATGCCAGTTCTGTGTCCTTGCCAGGGACAGGCTTGGCAAGATCCAGACTGGGGTTGGGCCAAGGTCTCAAAGGAGTTATGGTTCCTTGGAAACTGGCTTCTACCTCTACAGAGACTGGAATTATTGTGTTTGATCTGTGGTACACTTGAGATGTTCTGTGTTTCCTTCTTTTACAACATTTATTATTATTAATTATTAATTATTATTGTTATTAAATTATTTTATTTATTTACATTCCAAAAATTGCCACCTTCCTGATCTCTCCTCCCTGGGTTCTTCACCCCATCCCTCTACCTCTGAGAGGGTGCTCCCTCACCTTTCCAGCACACCCTTCACCCCACCAGTACCCTCTTCTCTGGGGCATCAAGTTTCCACAGGATTAAGTACAGCCTCTCCCACTGAGGCCATACAAGGCAGTCTTCTGCTACACATGTGCCCAGGGCCCTGAACCAGTCCATGTATGTTCCTTGGTTTTTGGCTTAGTCTCTGGGAGCTCTGAGGGGTTAGAGCTTGTTGACACTGTTCTTCTTATGGGGTTTCAATCCCCTTCAGCTCCTTCAGTCCTTCCTTTAACTCTTCCATATTGGTCCCTGACCTCAATCCACTGCTTGGCATGTGGTACCTGCATTTGTCTCAGTCAGTTGCTGGTAAAGTCTCTCTGAGGAAAGCCATGCCAGGATCCTGTCTGCAAGCACAATATTACTTCAGTAATAGTGTCAGGATTTGGTCTCACATGGGATGGATCCCATGTCACTGGATGGCCTTTCTTTCAGTCTCTTCTCCATTTTTGTCCTTGTATTTCTTTTAGACAGGAACAATTTTGGGTTAAAATTTTGAAGATGGGTGAGTGGCCCCCTGCCTTAACTGGGGGCCATGTCTATCTACTGGAGGTAGTCTTTTATGGTCCCATCTCCCCACTGTTGGGAATTTGTGCTAATGTCATCCCCATTGAGTCTTGGTGGCCTCTCAATATCCCAGGTCTCTGGAACTTTCCGGAGGTCCTCCCTGTCCCCAAACCTCAACTGCTGCATGTTTTGATTCATTTTCCTGGCCCTTTGGCATTCCTCCTGTCTCTCCTCATACCTAATCCTGCCCCTCCTTTTATCTTCCACCCTCCCCTTTCCTACCCAGTTTCCTTCCTCCCTCTGTCTCCTGTGATTATTTTGTTCCCCCTTCTAAGTGTGTTTCAGGTATTCACACTTTGGTTTCCCTTCTTGTCAAGCTTCCTACAGTATGTGAGTTATATCATGTGTATTCTGAAAATTTTTTGGCTAATATCCACTTATCAGTGAGTACATATCATGCATGTCCTTTTGAGTCTGGGTTATCTCACTCAGGATAATATTTTCCAGTTCTATCCATTTGTCTGCAAAATTCATGATGTATTTGTTTTTAATAGTTGAGTAGTGTTTCACTGTGTAAATGTACCACATTTTCTGTATCTGTTCTTTTGTTGAGGGACATCTGGGTTGTTTCTAGCTTCTGACTATTACAAATAGGGCTGTTGTGAACAAGGTGGAACATGTGTTCTTGTGGTATGCTGGAGCATGTTTTGGGTATATTCCCAGGAGTGGTATAGTTGGGTCTTCAGGTAGAACTATTTCCAATTTTCTGAGGAACCATTAGATTGATTTCCAGAGTGGTTGTACCAGTTTGCAATCCCACCAGCAATGGAGAAGTGTTTTTCTTTTTCCACATGTTTGACAGCAAGTACTGTCGCTTGAGGTTTTGATTTTAGTCATTCTGATTGTTTTAAGGTAGAATCTCAGGGTTATTTTGATTTGCATTTCCCTGATGATTTCTTTAAGTGCTTCTCATCCATTTGAGATTCCTCTGTTGAGAATTCTCTGTTTGGCTCTGTACCTCATTTTCAGTTGGCACTATTTTGTTTTTTAGAGTTTAACTTCTTGAGTTCTTTGTGTATTTTGGATATTAGCCCTCTATTGGATGTAGAGTTGTTGAAGATCTTTTCCCAGTCTGTCAGTTTGTGAAACATTGTTTGAGTATCTTCTGCTGACTTTGCCCTGTTATATGATAGTTCTTTGCTGACATTGTCCCATTTTTGCACTGCAAGCTTTATATAAAATGCTATCTTTCTTAATAGGCTTGCTTGCAAGAGTCATCAGCTTGAGTAAGGCCTCCTGATCCCAAACTTATCTATCTTTATTTTCTCACTTCCTAGCCCTTTCTCTCAGGACAGTGTCACTCAAGAACAATCTCCTGGTCTAGTGCAGTTGTTCTGCTGTTCACTGACCTTCAGTTGTTTGAGGGACAAATGTCTCAGACATTTGACAATGTCTGGAGATGTTTTGTTGTTACAATAGGCAATGAGATGTTATGTTCTACTTAAATATCTAATGATTACAAAAGTTGGCCCTCTCATCAACGAATGATTTGGTCTCAAGTGTTCATAATGTTCAAGTTAAAAACCATGGCTTCAACCAGGAGCAGTAGATGTCACCAGAAATAAAAAGTGGATAGTCTATGAGGTGGACATTTGGTCTGAGTTTAATCAGCCATCTTGGGCCATAGGGATTACAGTTTAGTAGTGGATTCCACTTTAGTAATGGAAAGGGGAATAGAAAATAGGACCCTGGGCCTTGACAAATTTCCTTCTTTAATGTACTCATTAATTTACTGAATATCTTTGCTTGTCTATGCTGGATACTGGGGCTTTGTAGGCAGTTGTGAGCCTTCCCCTTCACTCTGAGTGAAATGAGCAACCACTGCAGAAGGGACTCTTTCTGACTTAGCACTGTGAAGATCACTCCTGCTTCTGACAGGAGCTTGACTGGGTTTTGGAAAAGGAAGTCATGCAACCTATGATGGCTGTTCAGACTAAAGCAATACTATGACAGTTGTCTAGTTTTGGTGGGTCTGAGATGGTTGACTTATTCAAAGATTTGGTATATGGTCTTAAGCATAAATAGGAATGAAAGGTAGTGCCAAGGTTTTGATCAGAGCAAAAGAAACATGTGGCTACTATGTATGAACAGAGGAAGGAAGCTGTAGTGGACAAGGTTATATTTGGGTAAATATCATTATAGATGCTTTTTAGAACTATTAACTAGGTGGTTGTAAGTTGGAGTGGTTAAAAATAATTTTTTTGCAATCTATGAAAATATCAAATTTTAAGCTAGGCATGGGGACTCATGCCTTTAATTCTAGCACTTGGGAGGCAGAGGCATGCAGATCTCTGTGAATTTGAGGCCAGTCTTATTTATAAGGTGAGTTCCAGGGTAGCCAGGGCTGTTATACAGGGTTATCATGTCTCAAAAACAAAACAAAACAAAACAAAACAAAACAAAAACAAAACAAAACAAAAATCAAATTATGAGTCAATTTGTGTAAACTTCTAGTTCAGAATAGAATTTTGGGCTGTGTTTATATGTGCTGGGTCAGAAGCATGTATTTGTTGCTTAAATGTTGACTAGATCATATCATCAATGCCATTATGTGTGTAGAGAGGCTTTTCCATGTAAACTGACATGTCATTAACATTGCTTTCTTTTCCAGAGTGAGGACACATTTCCTTATCTTCCTCAAAGATTTGAGAGAGAGTGAGAAGGTTGTATCTGTAGACAACAGCCTAGTTTAGTTATGTTGGTTGAACTGCTTCAGGATGGGTCTGCTCTCTGCTTGGCAAATCACATGAAGTCATGTTCAATTGGTGGAAAAATGAATGGCATTGGACTCATTTCAATTACTTTGTTTTCTGGCTGTTTACAAACACTTCTGTTTTTATTCTTTCTCAATTTTATTTTTAGTATCTAAACCTATCTTTATTGAATATAGCATCTATACAGGGAAAAACGCATGGATAGTGAATATTGAACAAGAGAATATACGAATGTAAGCATCATCCAACTCAAAAGCATAACATTGTTTACTAGGCCTCCAGAAGCTTCCATTACAGTTACAAGCATAATTGTAGCTGCCATCCTGATATCAGAGTACATTTTGCTACTGTATTATGCTATTAAGGGGTATTTGAGAGTTTGTTTATTCTGATATTCATGAATAATGTTCTGTTCATATTTGTTGTCTCTGTGTGTGCTCATATGTGTGTACTGTGTACATGTATGCGTGTGCAGAAGCCAGAAGTTAACCTTGGGTATTATTTGTCTCCTGCCTTTATCTTTTATGAGAAAGGGTCTCTTGCTAGTTTGGAGCCAAATAACTTGGTTAGGCTGGTCAGGGAGCCCCAGGGACAGGTCTGTCTCATATTCTCAATGCTGGTATTACATGTGAGCATCACCTTGCCAGGCTTTTTTATGTGGATTCTTGGGGTTAAAAATAGGTTCTTGTGCCTGTAAGGTAAGTACTTTATTGACTAAGCTATCTTCACAGTCCTTTGTTAATACCATTCAGTGAACATTTGTATTTCTTTTGTTGTTTTCATATCTACCTGGAGACTAAGTTCCTGGGTCAGATAATATTTTTGTGTTCATATGTATGAGATACAGTCAGATTCTTCAAGGACATTGACCCAATATATCCTCTTACTAATAGTGTGAGATTTCTGGATATCCACATGCCCACCATTTTCTGTGTGTTACATTTGAATTACATTGTGTTTCTAATTTTCATTTTAGTAAAAATGTATATTCAGATATATGTTGGCATGTGTATTGGCCATTTGGATATACTCTTGCTGATGCATATGCTTACTTAATTTGGCCATTTTTGCATTCAGGTATTTCTTGTATTATTATTACGTACTGTTTATATGAGTCTTTTGCAGGATATTTATACTTTATATTATGACATGTATGCATTTTGATGAGCAGAATTTGAAAATTTTAATGACATCAAATTTGTTATTCTCTACTGTATGCCTAGTGCAATTTTGTTCTGTGTAGGACTTATATGCTTACCTTGAGTTTGCAAGGGTTCTGGTCTCTGTTTTCCTTTCAGGATGTGCTTCCTGTTTTTTTTTCTTCATTTGCAACACATTTGAAACTCAGTGTTGGGGATTCAGTCTAGGGCCTTATGCTTATAAAAGATCTACTCTATCAGGAGCTTCAATGACAGCTATGCAATTGATTTTTATATATAATGTGTTATGTTTAATTTTTTTTATGGTGCTGTGGATTGAACCAAGTGCCTTTTACATGCTAGGAAAACATTTGGGCTTAGCTACACATTGATTCTCTTGCTCCTTTTTATAGGTGCACAGATAGATAGATGACTTAGACTTATGTGTTGAAATGACCACACACTTTTCTTACTGCAGCATGGTACTGACTTTGTTGTAAACTTATTATTGTTGCCATGGAGTCAGCATCCCTTATTTAACACCTCTGTCCTTGCTCCGATAAGCCACTGTTGATCACTTTCTCCTCATAAATGTCTTGGTGTGATAAGTCTTCCTTTTATAGGTGTAAAGTCTTCTCACTTTTTATTTTCATTGTTGTCTTTGGTTATTCGAACTCAGTTTTTCTTGAAAATAAAAACATTAGATGGGGAACACCCAAAATTGTTGCTAAAATCAGGTGTTGATGTAGCTAGCATTGACTCTTGAAATCAATTGTGGAAAATTGGCAGATTTAAATTATTAAGTTAGACAATATTCATTGGTTTAGGTATTATTAAACTTCTCTCAGTAGTTTTCTCTACAGAAACTCACTTGCCTTCTGTCATATCTATGGCATATGATTCTTTTCATACTATGGTAAGTAGTGTGTATTTGAGAATTTTATTTGATCTTCTTGGTCTAGTCTCTAGTCTACCTGCTGTAGTCTTAGAGAATGAGGAGTGCTCTCTCCATTTCTTCTATATTGGAAGAAGGAAAAGGTAAGGGAGAGAGCCAGAAAGCAATTTACCCTACAAGATAAAATCTACGATTATGTAGAAAATGGACTGGCCGAGGCAGGCTCCTGGGAGGGCACTTGGAACATTGCCATGGAGATGACACTCTACAAAGTCCCAGACTTGATTAGTGACTGTGTTACTGTGAATATGTCATTTAATATGGCTTGCTGAAAATAGAGAGATAAAGAACTTTTTTTAAAGCACATTTTAATTGATAACCAGCTCCCATTTCTTTGTGTTTTGGCTGAGTATCCTTTATGCTTTTGATTTTCTTGCTGCCTGAATTCTTCCATACCACATCCATAATGAGATTTTCACTGCCAATGAGGTCATTTCAGCTTCAGAGACAACTGCTTCTGACCTGTCACAGAAAGCAGCACTCTTCTCTGCATCACACAGAGAACCTTTAAGAAGCAAAGGGTTCTCACCCTCTTCTCTCCAGCCAGTTAATTATTCCTAAGTTGTCAGCTAACAATGACAGTATGCAGTAGTCTGTTTTGTTGAATACAAACTTCAGTAGATGTTGTTTCTCAGCTGGATGGCTTGCACAGATGTGACCTGGCGTGGAATAATCAGAATGGGTTAGGCAATTTCCTAAAACATATGAGATGCTGCTAGGGAAATGATGTAGTATGGGTTTCTTATAGCACTGAGTCAGGTCTGTCATCATATACTCGTTAAATTCCTTCCTAGCATCTCTTCCTTCCTAGCATCTAATCGCCCTTTGCTTTATGAGGGATTCACATGCTCATCTAGGGCATCTCTTCCCCTTCAGTTACTCTGACCCATGGCTTTGGATGCGGCTGGCTGTAGCTGTATGGGGCAGGCAAGAGGTAGTTTGGCCAGCCAGAGATCTGTGTTCTCTTTATAGTGGTCATTTATGGTTGTGCCCTAGAACATTTGTGTTTCTTTAACAGAATATTTGAAAATTGACAATTTATAATAAGGAAAAAATTAATTGTCTCATGATTGTAAAGGCTAAAAAGTTTAAAGACAATCAAAGTGCAAGAATCTGTGAGAACCTTTTTTCTGTGTCACCTGTGATGGGAAGTGGAAAAAAAAACATGGAAGGGAGAGGAAGAAGAGAGGGGAGAAAGGAGGGATATAGAGTTTAGAATTTTTTTTTTAAATTTGGCCTTTTATAAGCAACCTGTTTCTGTGATAACGAACCACAAATTGACTTCTATAAAAGAATCAAATAACGAGAACAAACCCATCAGGAGCCATTTTGGTTTTGAGCAGGGTCTTTCACTACATCCTGAGGTTCATTAAATTGACCGCTAAGTGGCCAGCAAGCTCCAGAATCTTTCTACCCCTGCCTCCTCAGTGCTGAGATGATATGTATGCATGCCTAGCTGTTTATGTGAGTCTGTGAGACCAAATTCCAGTTCTTATGCAGTGCAGCAAGAAAGCGATTTATTGACTAAGCTATTTTTTTTGTTCCATTTCCCAATGCAGCTAAATGTGATCGTGGACAGGTATCTTTATCAGAGTGGATCTTAGTTTTCTAACCATAAAAATAAGACAAATAATACTTGCCCCACTTGGCAAATGTGAAATCAAAATGATATCAATGTGCTAAAATGTCAAATAAACGTAATATATTTGTATGATTATCCTTCACAATTGGAGAGTATGGAATGACTTTGAGCATTTCTGTGTTACTAACTCTAAATAAAAAGTTAAATACATTTATGGAACATTAAATGTTTATACTTATAATCTAGGTATTAGCATACTTTACCAAAAGCAGACTTATTTTGCCAGGTTTTAGTTTGCCAAGATTTGTCAAACAAGACAGAGAAGGTCTATACAATTAATTTTTTTCATGTGTATGTGTAATTTGCCTTCTTGTGCAGGCACTGCATACATACAGTACCCACAGAGGCCATATTATATGATATTGGACTTACAGATGGTTGTGAGTTGCCAGGTGGATGCCAGGAACCAAACCTAGATCCTTTGCAAAAGTTCATAAATACTGAGCCATTGATCTAGGTGCTGATTTTTTGAATTAGAATCTCTTTTATTTATTCTTTGGAAATTTGAAACAGGTAAACACTATGTCTTAAGAATACCCTCCCTTATTTCATCCCTTACCACTCCTCCTAGGCACACCTCAACATGTCCCTGAGGCTTATAATTTTAATGACATACTAAAGATCTGGCTTGTGGGTACCTATTTGTAACCCTATCACTTGTAAATTGTTATAAATTCAAGGGCAGCCTGGGCTATGCATTGATGCCTTGTCTCAATACCCTCAAACCACCATCTCAAAGATATATAAAAGGCAGGCTTCTCACCAGATTAATTATCCACCTAGAATAAAATAATTGAAAAACTAACAATAATTTTAATGGGTTCTAGCCTACTCGGCATTTTTCTTTCCCAAAATCCTACTGAATTTCATTTTGGTTTAATGTTCATCCCATTCATGTCTCTAGGAGAGACTAATATTCTTAGGATGACAGCTATTAGTTCATGGATGGACAGGTATTCTGATTTAAGAGGATTCCTTTAGATTGAAGGGGAACTTTCGTTTCCCTCCTACCAAATGTGGGCAGGGTAGTATTAATTCTGTTTGTTGTTGATAGCATGAGGCTGCACAGTAGCAGCAGCTCTCAGGGGAGGCTGGAGGTGAGGAGGAGGAGAGGTCAATGGCAGACTTGACCCAGGCTTATCTGTTATTAACTCTTTGTGCTTTGGGTTATAATCATTTCTGCATTGCCTTCCAGTCTATATTTTCTATTGCTTGAAGCCAATGATCTTTTCAATGACAGCACATATTTTACAGAGCTTTCTGGGAATCCTTGAGCAAAATTACAGCAAAAACTATGTCTTACAGTACTGTGTTCTCATCTTCATTACTGTGGATTTACACCACTTTCTCTTCCTTAGGGAGACCAGAAAGAACAAGTTATTAATTACTTGGGTTCAGAATCCAGTGAGGATCAATCATCAGTGTATGACTATGCCAGTCTGTTAATGTCATTAAAAACTTAATGTATTTGAGGGCTGACATGGACAGCCAGACTGCAACTTCCAGGAAACAGGCTTGCCAGATTTATGAATTGAAAATAAAGGGTATCTGGCCAAAATTCAGTTTTAGAGTAATAGTCCTTTAGTATAAGACTTGCTTCTACTAAGTGGTGTTTATTGTTTATTTGATGTTCTATAGGTATATTAATTATGAAAGAACTTTTTATAACATTACAAAAACCAGATTTGTAAATTAAGCAGGGAAAGTTTTTTTCTCCTTCAACCTTGTAGGCCTGAATGTATTGATGGTGAAATACACAACATAATTAAGTTTAAAAATCTTATTTTTAAAAGGTTTTCTACAAATTTATAAGATAAATTTTCTAATGAGCCTTTTAGGTGTTGAAGCATGGAGACTTTCATAATATCTCACATGTTTCACCACACAGATAACCTTCCCTTTATACTTGGGCAAGTACACCAGAGCTTGAACCATTCTTCTATTGTTTCTTCCCAGAGAAGTGTAGGTTTGAACTAAATTGTTGCTGTGTGTTGAAAGTCTATCAGGGAATTCATGATCAGTTAGCCAGGGGATGATTTGGCTGTAGGCAGAGATAGGCTAGAACCAGGACATAGACAGGAAGTTGGACAGAACATTCAGGGAATGGAAAGAGTAAGTTCTGGGTCATTGCTACAAATCTGGCTAAAATATTCAGGTGACTGAATGACCTCTTAGGTCATCCATGAAGAATATGGTTATTCATGTTGCCTTAGTCAAGATATAGGGTAGGAAGCAAGCAATTAGAGTTTCTGGTAATTGATTCCCTTCTTTCTTAGAATAGCAGATTCCCCAGTTTATCATTCCTTGTTGTTGAAGAGTTTTGAAGTCTCTGAAAGGTGCACTTAGGTTTCTAGAGTGATATGTCAGCTGACAATGCAAAAACGTGCCCAGAGAATGAAAGTGGGGTTCACAGCAAGGCTGACCTCCTGCCTTTCATTCCCATAAGAACCATAGGCAGTTTTTTTTTTTTTTTGATATTTTATTTATTTACAATACAGATGTCATCCCCTTTCCCCATTTCCCCTTTCTAGAACCCCCTATCCCATTTTCCTTCCTCCTTTATGTTTTTGATTACATGCAGGTATTAAGATCAGTTCTAGGTTGAGGATCTAGCAATACAATAGACGCAAATAGTCAAGGAACAAGCAATACAACAAACACAAATAGTCAGAGTAAAAGCAAGGTCAATTACTTGAACACTACTGTGATCACTGTTTCTAAGGGCTCCTCAGGATGACCAAAGTATCTGAGCCTACTTCCCTGTCCTAGCCCAAGGTCGTTTTCATGTCTGAAGCCTACTTCCTTGTTCTAGCCTAAAATTTAGATTCCTGTCTGAAATTACTTCTTTGTTCTAGCCTAATATTTAGGTTCCTGCCTGAGATTACTTCTTTGTTCTAGCCTAAGATTTAGATTCCTATATGAAATTGCTTCTTTGTTCTAGCCTAATGTCTGATTCCTGCCTGAAGCCTACTTCCTTGTCCTTGGCCAATGTCATATGCCTGCCAAGCATCCCATTTCCTTGTCCTTGGCCATGTCAGATTCTTGCCAAGCAGCCCCAAAGACTCTCCGCCTCTCCCCCTTTTTTTTATTTCATTAGCAAGACTGAGACTGTCTTAGGTCGTTCTGACAAGAATGCCTTCCTTACCCATCATGGAATTTTCATTATCAAAAGCAATGTACTTCTGGTTTAGGTTGGTAAGACTCTGTGCAGAATCTTACCCGTCCTTGACTTGCCAGCCTGTTAATTTAATAACTCTGTCTGGGGGTCCATTTTCAGGTTCAAGCCATGTACTTGGCTGCCAACATGTAGATGTTGTTGAAGAAAAGCTTTAACACAATGGGCAGGAATAAAAGTATTCCCAGGAAGAAAAGGTCAAGCTATATATGCCATTTATGAAGCTTGACCAAAATAGAAATACTGACCTCTGGCCATCGGTAATTTTATCTTCAATATCTACCACATCAACGCTCATCAGAGCAGCATTCTTGAAATTCATAAGCTTCCTATATATCATTAAAACATCCCATGGGCAGTTTTTAAGACTGTGCTTGTATATCCTCACCAGAGAACAGCAGGAGAGAGGGATCCAGGAATCCAGGAATTCAGGGACCACTTAGAAAGCTTGCATTATGTAAGAAATACTGAGTAAGATGAGGATCAGAAGGCAAATTCTTCACCTGGAGATACCAGCTTGGGTGTGGCATGGGAAGTGCTGCCTGTGTTTCTGGGACACAAAGGAAGGAGACAGCCAGCACATTACTTTTTCTGTCCCTGCTTATCCCTGATGGGATTCAATATGAACCATTGTCCCTATTAATAGGAGCCATGGAGTGAACAGGCAAAGAGGCATCTTTCTCTTCAGTTAGCCCAAGGTTCTTTTTAAATTCATTTTTATTCACTTTAAATCCTGATCACTGCACTCCCTCTTGGTCACTTCCTACTATAATCCTGTCCACCAAACTCCCTCACTTTCTTCTCTGAGAGGGTGGAAGACTCTCCTGGGTGTCTTCCAACCCTGTATATCAAGTCTCTGCTGGGCTAGGTGCATCCTCTCCCACTGAGGCCAGATAAGGCAGTCTAGCCAGAAGAACATATCCCACAGACAGGCAACAGTTTTTGGGACAGCTCCTGCTCCAGTTGTTTAGGACCCACATGAAGACTGAGCTGCACATCTGCTACATATGTGTGGGGTGTCTAGGTCCAGACTGTGTATGGCTTTTGGTTGGTGGTTTAGTCTCTGAGAGCCCCAAAAGTCCAGGTTAGTTGACTCTATTTTTCTTCCTGTGAAGTTCCTATACCCTTTGAGGCACTCAATCCTTTCCCCAACTCTTCCATAACACTCCCCAAGCTTCATACACTGTTTGGCTGTGGGTATATGTATCTGTCTGAGTCAGCTGGTGGGTGGAGGCTCTCAGAAGGCAGCCTTGCTAGACTCCTGTTGGTAAGCACAACAGTATCATTAATAGTGTCAGGGATTGATGCTTGCCCATGGGATGGTTCTCTAGTTAGGCCTGTTAGTGCTTGGCTATTCCCCAGCCTCTGCTCTATTCCCTGTTCCTGCAATTCTTGTAGACAGGCTAAATTTTTGGTTGAAGACTGGTGAGTGGATTAGTGTCCCTATCACTCCACTGAGGTTCCTGCCTGGCTACAGGAGGTGGCCTTTTCAGGTTCCATATCCTCAATGCTGTGAGTCATAGCTAAGGTCACCCCAATTGATTCTTGGACACCTCCCCTATCCTAGGTCTCTGGCATTTCCTGGAGACACCACCTGGCAACTCTCCACTTCCACTGGTTGCAGACTTCCATTCATTCTCAAGGGGGTCAAGGTTCTTAGCAATAAATCTCTACAGAACTTCCAAACTGCTCATGGAAGACTTACTTGCTTCATACTCTCAAGGATCCAATACCAGCTTTCAATTGTCTGTACCACACAGACTATGCTTACCCTTGTCAATTCCTCCTAAGTTAAAAAGAAAAAAAAAATCCTTGAAGGAAGGATTAAGTACTAAAATAACAAGTAGTTTTCTTTGATAGTCAAAGGTTCAAATTCACTGAACTCTAGACTCCTCAGCATACTGCATCCTTGAATCTGTTTACCAACTGACATTTATTTTATTTCTTTTACAGATAAAATGTGAATGAGTCTCTGATGATAGCCAGGGGGACTTGAATCTTTGCATGACCTTTCTCCTGCTTGTGGTATACAGCCAACTTGGTTTCTACAAGATGGATGTCATGTCTGTAGCCCTTAATATAGAATCAAGGGATTTCAAAGAGCACAAAACTTTCACAAATGTACTTAGAAAAATAGTTCAGCAGCACAGACTCAGGGAGTTGGGAGGGAATTCTCTGAGTAGAGCCCTTTGTGTCCATGTTTGCATTTAATCATAAGTGATGGCCACCTTCAGTGAAAGTCTGCTCTCACACAGCTTACTACCTGCTGGCATCTTTTTATGTGTCTGCAACCTCTGCTAAACTGGCAGCTAGTGGAGGACTGCACTTGGTCTCCCTCATCTTTGTATCCCAGACTTCAGTACAATTTTATTTCCTGGAGCTAAATTTTCTCATAAGGACAATAAAGATGCAGAGATGGAGAGTCTCCAGGCGAAAGCATGGGGCTTCAGAGCTTGTGTCTCATTTGTAGGTCTGGCATGGGGGAAGGCACATGTTATCTTTTTGGCACTTTGAGGATGTATATAAATAAATGGAAGTTATGGTTGCTGGTATTTAAAACTACATTTTCGTTGCTGCTACAGTAATCTATAGGACATTGATTGAAATACAGTAGGCATCTGATAAATATTTTTGTTTGCAAGAATGCACTCATTATGGAGTTCCATTGGTTTTGTCTTGTGTGAGGTCTTTTTATAAAAGTTCTCATTGAATCTTGATGGGCATTCCCCCAGGCAGATCATGAGACAAGGACTAAGCAAGGCTCAGAAAACTGCCCATTTCTCTAGTTCATAAATCATAGAAGTGGGATCAGATTCAGTTTGGACTAAGTTGGAAGCTTGTCCGCAGTCCTGCAGTCTACCTCCCTGGCAATCTCAACAGATGCCCTCAAGGCCATTCAGGTCTGGTGTATTTTTGTAGGGAAGAGGTGATGCTGAGGGGAAAGAACTATGAAAGAATAACAATCCTCACTGTATAAAGGTCCCTGATGTAACGTGAACACTTCTACCTCTTAAAAAAAGGTGAGCACTACAAAGGTAATAAAGATTTAATCCAGCTGAACACTGTAAAGCCTTCCCGATGTTATTATTCTGCAAGGAGCAACTCGGATTCTCAGAAAAAAAATGAATCACATATATTTTTCTGCAAATAAGGAGTAAGCAGGTAGTTACTGGCTGGCGTGTCTTATTAGCAAGCTTGTGGCATTGATACCCTCTGCATACCCTTGTAATCTTTCCCCAGTTATCAGCACGTTTGATCAGAACCAGAGCACTCGGGATAGCCTTTTGTTTCTTTTCCATTTTATGATGCTGTTGTTATCACATAGTTTATAGTTCCCCTCATATCCACCACATAGCCTGACATAACTCAGCTGCTACGTTGCTTTCATTAATCTAAGGCCTTTTGAATTGTGCTTTGAGCTTTCTACTGATTTGACCACAGTGGAATTTTTTTTTTTTAAAGGGAATTAATTAGAAAAGCTTTACCTAGTTTAAAAGCTGCCAAATTGAACCTTTGATATCACAATATGGGCTTACCCATATTGTAAATCATTGTCCCAGGCCCTGACTTAGCATCATCTAGTAATCTATTTTGTGTGGACATATTTGTGTGAATGTGCATTTCTCTCTTCTTCTTCTTCTTCTTCTTCTTCTTCTTCTTCTTCTTCTTCTCTCTCTCTCTCTCTCTCTCTCTCTCTCTCTCTCTCTCTCTCTCTCTTTCTGTCTCTGTTTGTCTCCCTCTGTCTCTGTCTGTGTGTGTGTGTGTGTGTGTGTGTGTGTGTATGTGTCTATGTGTAGGCTAGAAGTCTTTGCTATCTTTGGTTGCTCTCCATCTTGTTTTTAAAAATAATTTAGTTTATGTTATGTATGTAGATGTTTTGCCTGCATGCTTATCTGTGCACTATAGTGCATGTAGTGCCTGTGGAGGCCAGAAGATCATCCTGGATTCCTTGGATCTGGAGTTTGAGATCACTGTTAGCCACCTTATGGATGGTGGGAAACCCAGGTTCTCTGGCAAAGTAGTCAGTGCTCTGTAACTTTAATTTTTTCAAAACCTATATTTAATGATGATTCTTAAACACTTTAACCTTTCTTTTAGCCCACTACCCACCAGAGGTAGTGGAAAAGAAGGGATATGGGGGAAGTGGACCTGTTTAGAAAGGCTCTTTGGAGCAATTCCTGTCTGTGTTGTCTGGAAATCAGCAGTGCACAGGTTAGAAGCAGCAGCTCAATCCACTCGAAAACACTTTACAGATATACCAGCAGTCCGATTCGGTAGAGTTAGGTTAGCAACAGTGGTGGCATGACCTAGGAGAGACAGTCAGGCCTCAGCCTCAGCTCGAGTCAGCAGGAGGGGCCAGGAGAACACCAGGAGAAGTTCTTAGCTGTGCCTCTTTCAGAGAAGCAAAGAACAGCGGAGACCGACAAGTGTTGTACAGCTAGCTCTATAAGTAGACCTAGCTCAGCCTCTCTCACTGTTCGTTGAGTCCTATTTATACCCTCCAAACATCACGTGCCCTCCATGGGTGTTTCCACAGCATCTGTATGTGTCTATCTCAGCTGACCTCACTCTGCTAATCAGCCTGAGTCCATGGAAATGGCAAGAAGCACACCACCAGAAGTTTTTTTTTGGTGAGTTTCTCTCTATGGAGATCCCACAAATGCAGCTCAACTACTCAGTGTAAGGTGGACCATCACATTCATGTTGTTAGCAAAGAACCTTTCATCACATGTCCTTTCACATGCTTGCTTTAGCAGAACATCCTTTCACCTGTGTCTGCTTCAGCTAAACATTCCTTCACATATTTGCCCATCCAACCAACTTTCCAAAGAACCTTTCAGTGCTCTTAACTGCTGAGTCATCTCTCCATCCCCTCCACTATATGTTTTTGAGACAAGGTCACTCACTAAATCTGTTGTCTCTGCCTTCTGGGCTTTGGGTTACAGTTGTATGATATGGCATCCAGCTTTTCATCTGACCTCAGATGCTTGTGCTTGGGCAACTTCCCAATCCTCATGTGTTGTTTCTTAAAGATACCAAAACTTCTAATTTCTCTCACCCAGTGCTTCTACTTATTGGTATTCTGTATTGTTCTTCAGAGTGCTTCTTTGGTCATACACTGAGGTTATGTATGGTTACCTTTAATATACACTTCTGGCATTTTATCTACATCATATGCTTGGGAATTCTATTTTTAGGGTTGCCAAGCTGATTGTTCTCTTTTTTGTCAATAGCCAACCTCAGTAATCTATCACAGCCCTATCTCCTTGAATGTGATTGTTTTATGAGACTTCTCAACATAGCTCTCTAGATAGCAACTACTCAAGGATCTGGGAGCAAGACACTGAAATGCATCAACAGCCAGGGTCACCCAGAGGTCCAGTATTAGGTATTTGAAGCTTTTAATTTCAAGCAGAGTTCTCAGAGAAGGATCCAATGTCATTGTCAGTGAGATATCAAATGATATCATATTTAGTTGGTAATTTTTTCTTCCTTTGATCTAGTAATCTTTTCATTTTCTATATCTGTATTTCCTTAGGTGTTTCTGGGAGTTTGCCCATAGGATAAACTTCAGGCAACCTTTGACCTTCAAAGCAGATTGGTTGCTAAGGTGTCTGTCTAAGGACTACTATAAACATTTTTGGATTCTGTAAAACTCATGATAAAATCAATTCTTAGGCAGTAAAAACACAGCACTCCTCTCTTTCCTCCTTGTTATAAAGGTTGTCTTGATGATGCAAAGGGCTGAAATTAGAAGATTCAGGAGAAAAGAGAAGTTCAATACTGATTCCATTAGGAATAAGGATCTTGACTGAGTTTCTAGGTATTTTTGGTGTATCATGGGAGAGTGCTCACAATATCCTTTTGTAGTTGAGGTCTAGTAATGAATAAAAATAGAATTAACCTAATTTCACCAGACAAAAAGCAGGCCAAGACTGACTGATCAAAGCACTTCAGTACACTAGGCTTATAGATCTTTCTTGCCAGACTTGACTATTGTTATCTCTGCCTGTGACATGATTATTAAGTAATAAGCATAGCTTTCCAGATTTATTGGGATTACTTTTCCTTGTCATCCTTCAGGTGATTAAGATTGTGTAGATACTGAATGTTGGTCCTGGTGATAGGGACTTCTCTATGATTCTGTTGTGCCTTGTTCAGGAGCCTAAAAGACCAACCTATGAGCCAACTCTGATGCAATCACATTAGGGTTTCTTTATTATAAACTAGAGTTTGAGCTTACTCATTGCTGGCCGACAGGATAGTTGGGTGAATCAAGTCCAAACTCTTGTTGGAACAAGGTTTTATGGAAAATGGAAGCAAGTGAGGGGGTGTCCATTCTGGCAAACATCTAATTGAATGACTATTGTAAGCCAATAGGTGGGTGCTCTGAAGCAAGACCATATTCAATCGCAAATGGTCTGAAAGTACATCTGAAACAATCAGACTAATCTTTGATTAATGTTGCTAGGAAGTAGCTAGGGAGTAACTCTGGCCAAGGACAAGCCATGGAGTCCTTTCTGGCACTTGGGTGCAGCTCAGGTTCAGCTGCAGGCCAAGTTCTCAGGCCTTTCTTCCTGTTCTTCTTTTTCTTTTAAGATGGAGGCTGGTCCCATGATGGAGTAGGTTTGGCCTCTCAACTTCATTGCGGTCTTCCTTCTTTCCTATCTTTTCTGTCCTATAGGGAACATAATAGAGATAAAGACCATGGATAGTTTTTATATTGGTTTGCTTTTTGTTTTGATATTTGTTATGGTTTCTCTCTCTCTCTCTCTCTCTCTCTCTCTCTCTCTCTCTCTCTCTCCCCTCTCTCTCTCTCTCTCTGTGTGTGTGTGTGTGTGTATTTGTGTAATATTTTAGATTACTGACTGATAAAGAAACCCTACCAAGACATGTTGATGTAATTATTTAAATCAGCCTCCAGCCATGCCGACTATCTAAGCTACAGAGAGCAATATCACATAATTTGCTTTCAAGGAATTTTCAACATGTGTACTTGATGGAGTGAGATAAGCACAAGACAGTTAAGTGACAGGCTGAGAGAACAACAGAATGAATGCATTGGAAAATAGTAATTTTGCAAACACATTGTTTAGATAGCAAGTGCTGATGACTCAGGAGATGGAAATATTATCACAGGAATGAAATGTGTTGGCTTGAACTCGAGTGTGTCCTTCTTCAGGCATTTGTACTAAAGCACAAGCCCTAGGCAAACAAACTTATAGACATAAAGTACAATCCTTAACCAGCATTCAATTTGAACCATTGACTCCTCAGTAAACTGATGCCTTAAGATCTCAAGGTGTGAGAGAAGGTTGGTTCCCAGTTGAAGTGTGTTGACTATTGTGATGGGAAATTGGCTTTTTTTTTTTTTTTAAATCAGAGCAGAGAAAGCACTTTTGGCAAATGAGAATAGAACTAATGTTGACTGCAAAATCAGATGCTCATTTAGCTTTCTGGCTGAGCTCTGGCCCCCACAAAAGGAGAAAGATCTTTCCTTTTGCTTACTTCATAAGCAGTTTCAGTGAACAAGAAGAATCTCTAAGTTATGTCACATCTGCTATAAGGCAGAGTAGAGGAATAGCCTGAATAGAATGAGCTTGGTGGTGTTAGGCGAGGAAGGAAGAGTTCTCTTTGGAGCTCATAGGGATGGTTCTTCAGTTGTGTCCCTGAGCTAACCAGGAGAGTGTGAGAACTTGAGTAAGAACTAGTAATTAATCTCTTGAGACACTTCTGTGACAGATCAAATTCCACAAAAGGTGTTTGTTGGCATTGTATATTGCTTAAAATTGGTATAAAATTGGCATCAGAAAATAGCCCCTTTGATAGCCAGGAAGGTCTGTAGTGCTAGTGTATTAAATGCTCTCATCAGGCTACCTTTGTCTGCTTTTCTTGTGTAATTTAATTTTGTTGTACAGACCTCAACTACAAAGGATAAACTGTGAGTAGTCCCTGTCATATACCATAAATATCAAGAAACCAAGTCAATATTATTATTTCTAAATAATATTGTATGTGGTCATTTGGAGAAATAATTTATTTCTTGTTTGTTTAAATTATTTTCTTTTTCTGGACCAAATAAAATAGTTAGGTCCATAAAGTAATAATATTCCTTACTTGGTTAGCATTCATTAAACATAGCATTCTGGTAATTTGCATGAAATTATCTTGATCCATCTTTAAAAATCACCTCTTGAAGTAGGTACAGTCATTAACATCTTAGAGATAAGAAGCTAAGACTTGAACAAAATTAAGCAATTCTCTCACTGTGATAAGAAGCAGAGACAGGATTCAAACTCATGTGGTCTGACTTTTAAGTTTTCACTGCCACTAGTTTCAGCTAAGGAGCTTTTCATTTCTCTTCTAGCAATAGCAGACAGCAACAACAAGAACAAAAATGATAGCAATCCACAATACTTTGCAATAATAATTTTAAATATTAATGACCTCATGTCTTCAATACAAAGACACAGGTTAGCTGAATGGATTAAACAAAATCCATCATCCTATTATCTATGAGAAACTCATAGACCTTCAACCACAGGAGCCATCTAAAGTGAAAGGCCATGGAAAGTATTCAAAGCAAACAGAATCAGGATGTGAACAGGCATCAGTATTCAATATCTGAGAAAACAGACTTTAATAAAAATAACAGACATCATCCTAATCAAGGGAACAATTAACCAGGAAGATATTGCTATCCTAAATATGTGTTCACCAAACTCGGGTTCACCCGATTTCATAGAGAATGTATTACTGGAATTAAAGGCAAAAATTAACTCTAACTCAGAAATAATAGGCAACTTTAACACCCTGAGTTCTCCAACAGAGGGTTACCTGAACAAAAATCAAACAGAGAAGCAGTAGAATTGAAAAACCATGCATCAAATGGACCCTTCCAACATTAAATACCATGGGTTCTAAAACATTTTCAGTTTAATACTGAAAGCAATTACCATCAGAGGTATGCATTTTGGAGGAAGATTTCATTTCACTTAAAAAAACATTGTGCTATCATTTTTAGGTATAATTTGGTGTATTATAAGAAATGATAATGCTTTTGATATTCACTTATATTTTAGGTGTGTTTCCAAGTCAAAAAACCCTTTGCAATAGGATTTCCATTTGATATTTATATCTGTCTGTTAGGGAGGAAGAAGCCAGAGTAATTGTTACCATTTCCGTTTGAGAATTAAAACATTTAGCTAGGCTTACTTACTTACTAAAGATTGTATCATGTCTGAAATTTGATTTTCCCAGTATAATATCATATACTGACATTGTATCAGCAGGGTAATCTATATGTGTTCCTTGATCATGCTTAGATTAAGCAGAACTAAGAACTTGAAGATAGTTTTCTTAGTGAAGTTCCGAGTGATCTCTCATGTTTCCCAAGAGCATTTGAAAACTCCTGTGTACACACTGTGGGACAGAGTGCTTTGGAAGTTGACTCATACTGGCCTGATGGATGGGTGCTGCGTGAGAGGCATATCTCCTGAGGAAGAGCAAAAGAAAGCGACCATATTGATGCATGGAGTCCTTGCTGATTCTCCACAACGGAAGTCCCTCTATTCAGTAGTGTCCTTGCAGGAGAGGCATGTGGAGGCATGGCAGGATCTAATCTAGCCTGGCCACCTCTTCTCAATCACAAGGAGAAACAAGGTTACTGAATTCCAGAACAGCTGATTTCTCCACAGCAGTTCTGATGGATGGTTTTGCTGACTCCAAGCACATCATTTTTATGTTATGATATACATTGTGCTTTCCTCCTACCAGGAGGGGCTGGAGGCAAACCATGCCTTCCCATAAGGCTTTCGTTCTGTGGCCTTGGAGATGGACACTTGTTCTCCCTGGACTCTTTCCGAGTGCTCCAGGGTTGGCCGATCTTCTTTCTGGATGTACCTTCACCTGGCAAGTGTTCCCTTCATCCATCAAAGAATGCAGGGTGCATAGAACGCCCTGAGGATCTACTCTGATTCTCTGGGAAGTATTTGCCAGAGTTCATACTGTAGCTTGGCGGAACAGATTAGTGGGGTGAGCCAACCCTAGATCTCATAGTACCCAAAGGGGCGGTGATGAATGTGCCCGTTATTCTGAGGTCATCTCCACCTCCAGCCCTACCCCATGTATCCTGGAAGCCTCAGAGTCATAGGGTCTGATTTATTCTTGGCCATAACCGGGAGGTCCTTGTGTAGATGCAGCTGGTGAATATAATTTGGCCCTGAGCTCTGACAGCTTTGATCTCTACCATTATTCTTCTCTTCCCTGGACCCATGAGGCAACTCTCTGTTAACTATATTTAGGCCAGAGGCAAGGACCAGGTGGCATTTCCCTTTCAGGGTTGGAAAACCTTGACTTATCTTTGACAAAGTGTTGTTTGCCAAAGTCTTAGACATTGAAACTATTGCCAGTTTTCTCTCACTGGCCTGGCCTGGAAGGAAAGATAGCCTCACTCACTCAAAGCTTTGTGCAACTCTGGCTGGCAATTTTGGTCACATCTTTCCTTAAATACAGTTGTTAGTGATATCTTATTAAATAGTGATGGCTACTTATATGAGTCCCTTATTTTGATATAATACTTTATACTTTCCAAAGTCCTATGGTATTTGAGTCTCACATGTTTTATTTAAATATATAGACTTGTTAAATATTCTATTCTCGCCCCCAAAGCCAACAACACTCTACATGCATAGCATATCAATGCATTAAATTTTTTTTTTAACTTTTCATCACTTTCTTTCTGCCTTTTCAATTTTCTTCTCATCTACCCAACCTTTGTGTTGGCTGTTTCCTTATGAATTATGGATTATCAAGTACCCAAATGATTTAAGTATCTTAATGATTTAAATTCATGCAAAACAAGGCAAAAATAAGTGTAGAGGTGTCCAGACACTCAAAAGCCAGTTGAAAAGACTAGGTGCCGTTAGAACATGAGTTTCTCTTTGGAAAGAGTGGCAGTGTTATACTTGACAGAGAAGAAAAGACCACAATTGTTAAAAACACAGTTGAACTTTTTAAAAACACAAGGAGATAAAAGACCCAGCACTGTACTAGACGTACAGCTGCTGCTGGGAGGAAGGATGTGACATCTGAAAGTATGTCTGGTACTATTAAAATGGTTGTTCAGTTCTTGGGTATTAAACAAAAACTAGCAAACTATTCACTTTTCAAATATGCAGTGGTAGGGGTTTGCTCTCATTGCACCCCCAGGGACAGAAGCATCCAGAACCATATAAAAAAACCTGTATGTCAGGAATCTGTTGGACATGTTTATCAAAAAAATAAAATTATGTGAGAATGAGGAAGAGATTTCTCAGGCTTAAATAAGTTCAAAGTCTTAGCTCCAAGGTTACAAGTGTTTGCTGCAAACTTACTTGCTAGCATTCATAGTCAGTGTACCAGTGAGGTGCCTAGATACAGAGCTCAAGAGGAAAACTAAAGCCAAAATGATTTAAATCTACTAAAAAGGATAGGCAACCACAGCTAATAAAACAATGTGGTGAGTATGAGTAGCATAATTAGAAATTCTTCTGCTTTTCAAGAAGGCATGAACAGAACGGTGCCTCTCATTGGAGAACTTCCCTTATTCCCCTCCTGTGGTTGTATAGAGTGTAATGGACCTTTCATGGGTAATGTATGAATGGGAAGATGCTACATTC
Organism: Mastomys natalensis; assembly: GCA_021653895.1. Taxonomy (NCBI): domain Eukaryota; kingdom Metazoa; phylum Chordata; class Mammalia; order Rodentia; family Muridae; genus Mastomys; species Mastomys natalensis. The sequence continues at coordinate 154,665 of JAJTUV010001393.1, forward strand.
TTTGCTTGAGTGTAAACTCACATATAATGAAATCTAAAACTCCATGCTCCAAAAGGTGTGTCTATCATTACTTCTTTCTTGGAGACCTCTCAGGCTCTCTTGTAGATAGAGTTTTCCAGGTACTGAGTTAAGGACTGCTGTTTTGAAATTATGCCAGGAGCTAGGATATATTTGTTTTTATTATGTAAAAATATAATATGAGTATATGAAAACTTAAGATTGGGTGAATTCAACTGCAGAACTTCTTATAAAGGTTTCTTTTCAGTGAAAAATGGCTCCATCTGCACTTACTGAAGGAATTTCAACTATACAGAGACACTTCCAAATGAGATTTCTTGTAAAAAAAAATCAGAACTTAGGCTATAAAGTCTTTGGCCTTTAGAGTTGCTATAGGTTTTAATGTATAAGAAAGGCACATTTTGTGTAAATCTAAAAATGGGCAGATGTCATATTTTTATCATGATGCTCCTCCTTATAATTCCTGTAAGATGTTTGAGGAATTACATTGATTAATACATGTGTGCATAAATTGGGATGGGTGTTAGAATTAAAAGAGCATCTTGCCTTAGGACTTTAGCCTTAGTCTTGGATTAAACTTAATTAATATATTAGCCAATTTTCTTGTAATAATGCTATGTAACAAACTACCATAAACTCTGTGAATTCTGACAACAAGGCTTTATACTATAAATACACTTACTCATGGCCTGTAGGTGGGCTAGGGCAATTCTACTTCAAGCTGCTATTTAACTAGAAGGTTTGGCTTCAGGTAAGGTTTGGGTCTGCCCCATGCATTTCCATATTGTCCCAAAGTGAAGCACTTACCATATTCTCAGGATCTACATCGGGTACTTAAGGAGAGCAAACAAAGCTGTTGCTTCTGAGAGCTCTTTGCAACTAAATGCTCTTGTTCAACTCACACTCCACTGGCCAAACCCCACATCAGTGGAGCAGAGAAACACACACTCTACTGTTCTTGTTCCCTGCCAAGCCTTGATAAAGGATTGTACACCCGAAAGAGTAATCCGATACACAATATGCTTTCCTTTACACTGTGTGGTTTATTTCAACATTTATTAGTTTAACAGGATTGACCAAAAGCAAACAAACAAACAAACAAAAATCAAAACCCAGCCTTCACTCAAAAAGCTTTCATAATTTCCCCAATTCAGACTCATTGACCATTTTCATTAGAACTTAACCTGAATTATTGCTTTAGGATTTGTATTTGTTAAGATTCAGTATTTATGTATTTATTTATGTATTTTGTATAACATATGCTCCATGTCTGCTTGTATGCCTGCATACCAGAAAAGGGCATCTGATTCTATTATAGATGATTATGAGATGCCATGTGGTTGCTGGGAATTGAATTCAGTACCTCTGGGAGAGCAGCCAGTGTTCTTAAATGTTGAGTCTTCTCTCCAGCCCCATAGAATTTTTATTTTAACATTAGCAGCAGATAATTTCAATGAGCTGTTAGATTTCAGTAGTTTGTCTGTTTAAGTGAAGAATGTAGTGCCTACTCAACATTTGTATTAATTGACTTACGTTATCATCTGCTTGTTAATATCTTATTGAAGCTCAAGTGTTTGGAACCAGCTCTAGTTATACTATAGCTCTCACAATTCTGTTGACCCATATTGAAGCTTTTGGTTTCTTTTGTGATGCCCTTGACCTCCAGAATGCTGTGCACTCACCCTACTTGTATTAGTTATTTATCTGTCTTCTTGTTGTAATAAAATACCTAGTAAGAAACAAGAAATTACAGAAAGGTTGATTTTTGGCTCATGGTTTAAAAGGTACAGTCCGTCATAGCAGGGAAGGTAGGGCAGCCAGAGTTTGGGGTATCTGGACACATTGTATCCATAGTCAGCAAGCAGAGACTGATGAATATTGGTGCTCAGCTAGCTTCCTTTTTACTCAAGTCATGGACACCAGCTCATTGATTGGTGTCATGTACATTTAGGGTATGTCTTCCCACCTAAATTAACCTAATTCAGAAACTCCTTCAAAGACACAGCTAGAGATGTGATTTCCTTGAAGATTCTAAATTCTATTAAATTGACAGACAAGATTAACCATCACGCTCCTTTTAAGTTTAATTTTCATTGTTTATTTTGTATTTTTAAATTTTATATGTAAGAGTGTTTTGCCTTCATGTATATATTATGTACACCATATGTGAGCCTGGTGTCTATAAGATGTAGGCAGAGAGCATTGGCTCTCCTGGAACTGGAGTTATGGAAGGCTGTGATCTACCTACGGGTGCTGGAAACTTAACCCAATTCTTCTGTAAGAGCAGCACGTGCTCTTAACTACTGAGCTAGCTCTTCAGCCCCATATTCCTCTTTAAAATTTCAACCTCAAATCATTTACAGTCCAAAGTTTCCTCCCAAGACTTTGCATTTCTGTATTGATTCTTGTTTTCACCGAAAGTAATTACACATGTGTCTCTACCTCAGATTAAAAGCACTTTGATTCTGGAATAGCTTGCAGGAGTCACTTCTGTGCCACTTTAACTGGTTGGAAGTGTACCTTTCCTCATTTTCAAAACTTAACTGGGGTTGCCTCCCCTTGCATGCTGTGTCCACCTGTCCTTTACTGCAGGGCCCTCTCTCCCCTTTGTGTCCTTGATCATGGTGGTTTAAGACACTGTAGGCAAAAGCTTTGAGTTCTTCAACTTCCCCTCTTCTGGTCTCACGCTGTCTGTGCAAACCTCCCACTTGCTCTTTGATTTTCTCAATTCCAGCTCCATTTCTACCATTTTTTCTCTGGTTCTTCACTTCACTAAGCATATTGAGACAGGGGAGTATAGATTTCTTTGCTTTTAAGCTTTTGGCTTTACTCTTCCCTTGAGAGCTTTCTCTATATTATTTTGAAAAATATCCCACTGATCCCTACCCAGTGAAAGAGGGCGAGGCCTTCTTGTTCTAGTTTTGATCACAGGTTTTAATCATCTTTGCAAACCTCATCCTAATATAACTTGGGCTTATTCTCATTGTGTCTATATTTACGTTATATCCTCCATCTCTCTAGCAACTAATTCTTGCCAATTTCCTTATTGTGACCTGACAGGGTTATAGTTGTTCTATTTTACTTTGCAGTTTACTACTTCTTCTACACACATGAATCTTAGTCATTCTAAAGGGCCACCTGCTTCTTCTGGTGAATTCCTCTCTGATTCTATCATCCTCCCAATAGATTCTATAAAGTTATCTTTCCAAGATCACTGCAGGATGACTCTGTCCTTGTCACTGTCTACAGGAATAAACTCTTTCCAATAACATACTTCTTGCTGTCAGTCGAAAAACAACTGTTCCTGTAGATTCAACCTCTGTCATGTTTTGTAGGAAAAACAGTTGTGAAGAGAGATCAGGTGTCCCCAAATTTAGCATAAATGGTCTTCAAACAAGGCTAATGATAATGCAGTACAACTGTCTTTTAAGGCAACTCCTTCCCATTTTATTTCATTTCATTGAAAGAAGATTCTTTTCTCATACAATATCTCCTGATGACAGTTTCCCTTCCGGCTACTCTTCCCAGTTAATCCCCATGTTCCTTCTTTTCTCTATTCATTTCTTTTCTTTCTCTCATTAGAATAGAACAGACTTTTAAGAGATAACAACCAAACTTGATAACATATACTAAGATAAAACAAAATCCACCATACTGAGGCTGGATGAGGCAGCTCAACAGAAGGAAGATAACCCCAATATCAGGCACAAGAATTAGAGACCTACTTGCATACCTACTCAGGAGTCCTATAAAAATTCTATGTTGATAGCCATAATGTTTACATGGATGGCCTGTTGCTGACCTGTGTAGGCTCTGTGTTTGCTGATTCAGTCTCTGTGACTTCATATGAGCTTGGCTTAGTAGATTCTGAGGGCCTTGTTCTCCTGGTGTCCTCCATACCTTCTGGCTCTTCCTGCCTCTTCTGCAGGATTCCCTAAACTCTGAGGGGAGGGTTTGAAGGAGACATCCATTTAGAGCTGCATGTTCCCAGGACTTTCTGAATACTGTCTGGCTGTGGGTCTATATGTCTGTTTCTGTCTGTTACAAGAGGAAGCATTTCTGGTGGTGACTGAATAAGACATTGATTTATGAGTATAGCACAGTATTATTAGAAGTCATTATATTGATATTTATTTTTTTGACTAGTAGTGTTTGGGTTTACTGTAGGTTCCTGGGTTACCTTGGTCACCCAAGCAGTGTCAGATATGGGTTCCACTTCGTGTAGTGGGCCTTAAATCAAATCAGACATTTGTTTCCTTTTGAAAGGTTCTTGCTCAGGAAATATTTTCAGATTCCTTATTCTTATGACATTTCTAACTTCTGTCTTAGGTGATAGAATGTTCTCAAGCTATATAAACCTGTAATACAGGCTTGAACCCAGAAGTTAGAAAGTCAAATCCAAAATATTAATGAACGAAGAATAGGTGAAAGTGTCAGAGACACCCTCACTCTCACTGCTAGGAGTCTCACAAAACATTAAGTTAACAACCATAACATATATGCAGAGGACATAGCACAGACCCGTGTAGGCTCCGTGATTACTGCTTCAGTCTCTGTGAGCTCCTATAAGCTCTGCTTAGTTTATTCTCTGGGCCCTGTTCTCTTGGTGTCCTTAACCCTTCTTGCCCTGACAATTCTTCCTCCCCCCCACTTCCACAGGGTTTCCTGAACTGCAAGGGGAGGGACCTAGCTAGTCATTCATTCATCAGTTAATTCAAGTACAAAATGAAATTGCTGTTCTTTGAAGAATTATCTAGAACAAAGAAAAAAAATCAGGTACTGTTAAGAAAACAGGTGTAAGCAAACAAAATCAAAGTTTAAGAGATACAAATGCTAATATGATTCTGTTATTCATGAAAACAATCTTGCTGCCTTGTTCATCATTGTCATCCTGTTACAAACACCTGGAGTAGTGTAGTTTAAAGTTTCCGGCTTGCCTTTGCTTCCGCCTAGTGGATGAGCTGGCCTTCCCCTTAAGTAACATTCCTTGGAGTTTGTTACTACATCTCTGTGAAATAAAGATATAGAAGAAAGTGAACAAAAATGTTCTGTACTCATGAACAACTCCTGATGGATGCTTCTGTTCTTTATGCTAAGCCACCATCTGCTACCAATTAGGTCCCTACTGTCTGAGCTATGATTCTCTGGCTCTCAGGATACATGAACAAATGTTTTGAGAATCTGGGGATCATCAAAACTACATAGTATTTGGTATTTGGCACTTTCAAATAAGATATTTATCTATGTAGTAAAATAGAGCAAAGCATATGCTGAAGCTTTTATTTGACTTCTGGTTTAGACACAAATCGGTTCAATGAGGTCCTCTACTTATTCTGATGGAGATCTTGATCACAATTGGTATAAGAATATGTGCAAGGTAGTATTTATTCATGATGTAGCCATAAGAACTTTGTTTTTATAGTTAGATGGTAACTCTGTTCAAACTTTATTTAATTTTTCTCTTCAGAGAGTTAATGTTTTTTCTTAACTATCCTCCTTCTAGTCTTTAATTAGTTCTTCACTGTAACTAACTCTTCTAATTGCTTAGATTCCTTTCCTTATGAAATGATCTGTGCTGTAGACCCAATAGTCTGTATAGTGTCTTGACCATCAATTATTTTTTCTGAGATAGAGAAAACTGGATTCAAGGAGTTGTCTGTCCTAACAGGAGTTCTGTAGACCAGGCTGATCTTAAATTCACAGAGATATGCTTGCTTCTGCTTCCCAAGTGCTGGGACTAATGTTGTGTACCACCACTGCCTAGGTCATCTTGTGCATGTCCCTGTCTTTGCTTTCAACAAGCTTGTGTCACATGAGGTTTTACGTTTCTGGACATTTCCTTTCACTTAGAAAAAGCTTCATCTTAGGAAAAGTTTCTTGTATTCAGGTCACATGACTGGTAAGTCTAAGTCCTTTGCAACTGTTCCTGAGGATTCCTGAGAGTTTCATCTTCCTTGATACTTACTGTTTCCATCCTTGGTCACATTTTTAAAGCTTTTCTCTGATTACTTCATTTCATAATACACATTCCATGTTGCTTTCTTATTCATAGATCCATAGGATGGCCATGAAGTCTGTGCACTGCTCAAGCCCAGGGGAAGCTTTCTTTGTTTTCTATGATGTGAATGCCATGCTATGTAGTTGAACATCATGGCACTCTTTCTTGTACTGCTTCATCCTAAATATTATCAAAGAATCCAATGATAAGGATGGTTTGTATAATAACAGAATGAGAAAAATTTAAAAATTAGTTGATAGCTATAACTTTGTACATCGAATTGAAGTTTTATACTTTGATGTTGTGTATCTCAAATGGTCACACTTGTCTAAGGCCCCCAGTTGGCTGCTGTGGCCAGTATCTCAACTAGATCAGAATTCCCCCTTTTCTCCAGTTTGTTGAAGAAATAGTAAATCAGTTATTAACTGAATACCACTTCAGAGTTGCAATTTTCTCAAAGTAGACACCACCTTCTTTGGTTCTTTGAACTCTTCCTCTCCCTTCATCTTTTTTTATTCCTCCTTATCTTCTCTCCCTCTCCTTTCTTTAACATTTTCTTTCTTCCACATATACTTTTCTACTGGTGCTATGTGTCTGGCTTAACATAAGGTTCAAATGACCCATCTTGAATAATGATACAATGCTATAATACATATATAATACATATATAATGATACAATGCTATGACTTCAGGTAACCTCCACTGTAGCAGGAAAGTAACCCATATACTCTTCATGTTGGATAATGATAATCAGTATGATGAACAAAGTAGGAAGAGGATGGATGGTGCTAAACTTCAGATTCAAATTAGCATTACCTGAGGACTTATACAATTGTTTATGCATTCAGAGATTCACAGTTTTTGATGTGGTCTGTCAACATAAGGTCATTAGTAAATTTTACAGATCATTTTTAATATACTGGATGGGGCATTTGAAACCAGGGGTGTGCAGGGAAGTACTGTGAAGTTTTTTCTTTCAGTAGGTTGCTCTGTGAAGATTTGGTACTATGACACTCAGAAAAATAAGGATGGTTCAAATGAGATTCTCAGGATAATCTTGGTCTCTTAGAAAAATCTATAATTTCAAGACTCGAGAATAAGTATACTGATTGGTAGTGGCTGAATATTTACAAAACTACTGTATATGTTTCTTTTATTTACAAGATGTAATTGTCACGGAGGCTTACTACTGAATGAGCTCATCCTTTCTAGCTCTTTCTAAACTCTGGGTGGCTGATTCAACTCAGTTGTTCTGGCTCAAAACTTCTTTCCAAGGTGAGTGATTCAAACTAGCTTCTCTCAGCTTCTCATTGAATTGTTTTTCTTGGAAAAACTGCCTCTGAATTACACAAACTAAACTCTGTGAACTGAATGGAACTGAACAGAACTGCATGAGCTCAACTGAACTCAACTGAACACAACTGAACTCCACTGCAATGCATGAATCTCACTGAGCTGCCGTCCACACCTGACTCATTCTGTGCTGCTCGTAAGTAGCCTTTCTTTCCTGTCAATTCTCATGAGAGTTGACTAACCCTATCTCTGACTCAGTCTGTTAAATCTTATTCTAATTTGTCATGTTGTCTCTTCAATTAGATATAACTTTCAAACATGACTGCTTCCTACTATATACTAACTTTACCTTCATTGTTTGGGATTAAAGATGTGTACAAATGGCATGTCTTTATTCCAGTCAGGAGGATTAAAGGTGTGTCATTCTAGCTATATCACACAGACCTAGAAAGTTTTTGGTTGTGAGCCATTGCCTGAGCAGCCATGTTGAGCTACAAATGCTTTCAAACTACCAATGTGACAGCCATGAATGGACATTTGGGAAAAGATGGCTCCAATATAATCCTGTGACTTTTGACAGCTGGTATCAGCATACTACACACTTAATAGTTTTTGAGAGAGAGAGAGAGAGAGAGAGAGAGAGAGAGAGAGAGAGAGAGGCAGAGACAGAATGAGACAGAGAGAGAGGGAGAGACAGAGCTATGTGGAGGCCCTACTCCTTCAAAAAATTTATTGGGAAGTTCAGAGCCTACTTAACTCAATGTCTTCTAAAACCTTCAACCTAGCAGCAAGTAGACAAGAATATAAACTAGTCTTTTCCCACATGTAGTTTGGCATCTCGGATTCTAGAAACAACGTCAGACTTCAGAGTTTCTTGTTTTCTCCCTTGTCTTTTAGGTTCTGTCACCGACAGCATCCTGTGTATCTTATCTTCTACTTTACCCAAACAGACTTTTGGTTCACCTCTTTTGGCTAGCTCCTCAACAAACTCTTGACACTTTGAGTAATGACTTTGTGTTAGTTGTCCTTGGGTCTCCATTTTGATAGTAGACAATAAGATCAAGAAACAAAAACAAGTAGTCCAGCAGAGATGGAAAACTTGCAAACTTCTAAAACAGTGTCTCAAGGTAAAAGTAAATAAATACCATTTCTTTCCTCTACTGAGCAAATTAGTGCTTTTTGGACATCTTGAGATGACATTAAGTCAAACAAACAGGTTCAACAATGAATAGAGTCATGAACATTGTAAGATATAATCAGAAGCATGGGGGAATTACTACAGTAAATGCTTCTTCAATTGTACAATACAGTTTTTACTGTTAGGAAAATGTGTGTGCTTCCCCCCCCACCCCGATCCCCAAATCAGACAGAATGTCAAGTAGAAGTTGTAATTTGGTGATGTGCTTTACATACAGATTAATCTATTATTGGTCTAAGTGAGAATTTTGATTCGGGAAGATGATATTTATCATCTGATTGCTTTGCTCACATAATCCAAGTGACTTTGTAACTTTAATTGTATTGCATGTTCTGGAAATATTGCCCATGATTACACCCTGTTTGAAATAATTAGGTGGTAATTAACATTACAAGTTTCTTTTAAAAATACTATCATTAGAGAGATTGCTAAATGAATTACCTGGCACAGAGGACTCAATTTTCTTGGCATAAATTTCTCTCTCCACAGATGGGGCAGTGGTTTTCAAAGGCATTCACAGCCTGTATTTGTTTGAAGTCACTGTTGTAATGAATGAGCATAAATTTATCAGCTCACCACAACACATACTTGTCACATGTGTTATAGGACAGTCTGTCTGATTTTTGTCTTTATTAAGAGATCCCCAGTGATCATAATCAAGGTACAGCAGGACTACATTTTTTCTTGCACCTCTTAGAAGATAGTGTATTTTCTTGCTCACTTCAGTTATAGGCAGAATTCTTTCCTATTGCAGGACAGAGAGAGGTCCTTTAATTCTTGCTAGAGACAATACTTCTATAACCTGGGTGGTGACCCTCTCCATCTTCAAAGTTAGCATGGACACAAGCAAAGACAGGTTGAGTTTCTCCATTGCTCTATCTTTCTCTTGTTCAGTTACATGGGTTCCAGAGGTGAGTATGGGGTTATGGAGATAGAGATGGTGAGCATCAGCTGCTCATACAGTCTGAGCCATGGAGTGCTTCATTCAGTACACCAGTCTTTCTCAAAAGTGGTAGTAGGATAGTAGTCTTTCTCTTTCTTTTGGAGTATTGACTAAAGGCATTAGAGAGGGACAAAGGGATAACAGAGTGCTTTGATGTTTATGCTGTGTGAGATGTTATAATAGACAAGGAAAGAGAAAAATATTAGTTGGTTGACATTCTGAAGAGGGAGTGTCTCAAAGTAAACTGTTAACATTTTTTTTATATATTGGCTTGCACAGTAATTGAATTGAACATTTAGTTTTTGGAGAACCATCTGTTTAGTTGTGTGTTTATCTCTTGCCAGTTAAATATCAGCTCATGAAAGCAAATATTGTGTCTGTCTTGTATCCATACAACAATGAGAAAACTTCACGTGGTGCTGCCCAATAACTTTCTAATAATGATTATTTACTAATTATACCCAGTAGCTCCAAATGTAGCAGTGTAAGGGGTACAGCGGTGAATAAAGCAGACATGGTTCCTGTTTGCCTGATGTTTGACATTGAACAAAGAATTTTATAGCTTATTCACTGTGAAGGGATATAAAACTCAAAATGTACATACAAGTAATGGTACATTGACTTTCTAGTTTAACTTAAAACATACAGCTATACATTAATAGTTAGCTAGAACTTCAGTATATTTTCATTGAGTTGTTTTAACTCAAGTGGATCCAATTCTTCATCTTCCTCCACATAAACCATACCCCAAATGCATCAATGACTGCAAGATTTTTGATTTTCCTATAGAGAAAGAACGCAAGATAAGGGTTTCACATACTATAGCCCAAGCTACACATGACTCATAATTTAGACCTGAGCTTAAAAAAAAAATTAAAACATTTCTTAAACTACTAAAAAATTTAAAGAATAATATTTTATGTCAAGTAAAACTTAATGAAATTCAGATTCTGGCATCCATTCATAAACATCAGTAAAACACAACCACATACAATTATTTATGACCCATCTCAATTTGTTTGCAGTACCAGAGTTGAGTGGCTTTTGGCTTTGAACATGTAGCCTGAAGACCAAAAGCCTGTGAAAACCATGGCATTTGCTCCTTAATCATTCAGAGGAAACACTTGTGCTGATCTTTGCTTGAGATATATGAGAAGCAATTTAGTGCAGAAACTTAGTCTTCTTCCTTCTCCATATTTTCTTAGAGTGTGTGTACATGGAGATAGTGCCGATGGAAGGCTTATGGCAAACTTTTTGATAGAGTGCTTATGGGTAATTTGATGATTCCATCTTATCACATAAGTTCAAAAACCTCTATTGACTTTTTTTACACTCCCATCAAGGTACATTGTGTTTAATTAAATTATACAATGATGCTAATGGACACAGACTGACATGGTCCAGCTTGGAGATGGGCACAGTGAACTCCCAGGGAGCAGACATCTCTGTGGGAGAGAAAGAAGTACGCACTGTCCTAATTAGATCGGTGAGTTTGTCTCTCCCTCTCTGTCTCTGGAGGAATGGAAGGATTGGGTTAATGTCCTGAGCTTTCAAACTACATGTTGGTTATAATATTTAAAATTAAACATAAAATGTCATATTTTAATTAGATTCCTTTTTTCAAGGTATCATGTTATATCTTTTATAAAAGATAATATCTAGAATTTTGAGTTTGTGCATTATTAATTTGGATTTTATGTTATAGGATTTTAAGTATCTCATCTGAGTGACTTTTGCCTATTGAAGAGCTGTCTCCTTGTCAGCATCACAGCTTCAGAATTTTTGGAATACATAAGAGCATTCAAACAGGAGCTATTAGTTTTGACTGGTACTAGGTAAATTGATATGCCAAAGTATAGTGTGACTAGAGAAAACCTAGAGGTACCCCCAAAAAAGGTTGTGTGGAAATGATTCAAGGGTGAGATCTTGATAACCAACATCGGTATGGGAGCACATAAAGCTAGCTGCCACTCAGATTTCTGGTCCTCGAGGTCAAGGAGTAGGAGTGCACTGCTAGCCACTGAGCTCCAGACCTTACAGTGCTGAAAAAACCTTCATGTTTCCTACAAAACCTGCAAATCCAAGAACCACAGCATCACCCTGGAATGAGCAGCCCAGCTGAATGGAAGTGTCACCAATTTGAGAGCTGGGCTGCACAGAGAGAAAATGAGCAGAAAGCTCAGATGCACATTTCATCCATGCTTTAATAAAAGTGCAAACCTGACAAAACAGAACAAAACAGAGCATTCTTCCTTGCCAGAGTTCTTAGAACTCTGCTTTATTTTCATACTCACCCCCATCTTCCAAGTAAATATCAAAATGAAATATGCTAGTGTAGTCTTGCTCTGTTTGGAACCAGTCAGTAATTGCTGTCATCTTCCCTGCTTTCCATAGAGAGAATATTCTCCTCTAATTTCTGGAATTCCAGAAAAAGAAAGCACAGCATTCCCATTAATATTTTAGAAATATGCTCAGCTGTATGCTTTCTTTTCTGTCCTTTAATCCAACATTCTTTTGGTGGATAGTAATTTCCATTTACTAAAATAAGGAGCAATCATTGAGAAGTGCAACAACAGACTTAAAAGTTTCCACCTCAGCTGATAGTATGCAATAAAAACAAGGTTGAGGTGGATAAGGTGCTGCTCACAGTTTAGAAACCTTGTCTTTTCATATTTTAGTGCTTCTTTAGCCCTGAAATGTCATCTTATCTGTGAGTAACCAGCTTGTTTTTATGTTATAAGGCCCTGGGATTCCAGGGTACAAGGCAACCTCCATCCATCTTTTCTAATTTGCCTCAGTAGATACAATATGAAAAAAGTGTAGCATTAAGGAAGGATCTTGCCTTTCTTTCTAGTTTCTCTCTCCAGAGTCAAGTTAAAATGGAATGCAGTCATTAAAAGGTTATCTAGTGTAACAAGCTCCCTGCCAAAGGCAGAGCAGAAGGCTCTATTCCTCTGTGAGTTGTTTTATGAAGTAGCTCATGGCTGACAATCAGTGAACTAAATCCTTCGACAAGGAGAGATTTACAAGGACTTGTCTACAGAGACAAAATGTTTCTACAGACTTGAGCAGAGCTGGGATCAGGGATTAGCAGCCCTCCACATAAATACAGCTTGGGGCTTCAGAATTCCACAGCTGGGGATTTCAATAGCCATTCACTGTAAATATGCTTATAGAACAGAGGTCTAAATACTGAGCAGGCTGCAGACAAAAATCCATGTGGCTTCCGTGGTCTGTGGGTAAGTTAACAAAGTAGTTTTTGGACACAAATCCCAAGCAAGTACCATTTCTCTTAATCTCTTTTTTAGTACTTGAGCCTCTTTCCACTTCATGCTCCTCCCAGGATTATTTATTTATTTATTTATTTATTTATTTATTTATTTATTTGCAGTTTCTTGTCTTCTGGCTCTTTATTGGCCATTGGCCCTTGTGACTGATGACTTTTGGGCAAGACTCCTAGATACTAAAAGTGGTGATAACATTGCTTTATTCTCATGAATATTTAACTATTCAACTTCACATATTCATGTATTAATTTGGTTAGGATTAAATGAAAAAATGATAATCATATAAATTATTCAGATTCTTAAGGGCATGGAATAACATAACTTTGAGCTATGGTAGAGACCACGCAATTCATCTCTATCATTTTTTAGAAGAGAAAACTACGTAAGCCCCAAAGAGAGAAAAGATTTATCCAAGGCTACAAGGATTGTGTGGTCCCTTTGGGGGCTATATATCCTGAAGGAATAAATGACCACTGCAGTGTCAAAATGTAGTAGTGATGTAAACATGTGCTTTGAAATCAGAGTTCCTGGATTTGGATCCCACCTCTGTAATTTGCTAAGTGTATAGCTAAGGGCAGTGAGTTTAACTTTCAGTGTCTTATTGTCTGCATCAACAAATGGAAATAAAAAAAAAAGATGATGCTTCATAGTTTGTTTCACTTATAGATTAGTAAATAGATGTGAGCTACATACAATAATAGTTAGGAAGTTCTAAGTGCTCATGGAATGTTAGCTAGTGCTGTGCTTGTGGTCTGCTACTATGACCTATTACCTGATTTCCCCCAACTCAGTGTTGAATCTGAACAAATAAAAAAATCAAGAGAAGTGTACTCAGTTAAATGTTGCCATCTGAATAATTGAAATAAATGTATGTGCAGACATATAGCATATAGTCGCTTAAGACTATTACATGTGTATTGTTTATTAACAAAGATCATCCAAGTTGTTCCATAATTAAGAATAAATGCAACTGTAATCAAAATGGTATAAAAGCATAAAGGAAGAGGGGGTATAGGATAGGCGGTTCTAGGGAGGGGAAAGGGGGAAAAGGGGATGATATCTGTATTGTAAATAATTAAAATATCCAATAAAAAATTTAAAAAAGGAATCAATGCGCAACATGTTTCTGATTGTTGTTTTGTATTCATTTAGTATTCCAATTTGAGTTCACATGTTACCTTATGGGACACCCATGGTGATATGGATTATAGCATGTATGGGGGATTGGTGATTTGAATGACAATGACTTCCACCAACTTATATGTTTGAATGTTTGGTCTTCATGAGTGGAACTGTTTGGAAATGATTAGGAGCTATGGCCTCATTGGAGTGGGTGTGGCCCCGTTGGAGTAGATGTATCACTTGCAACATCCAGGAAATGGGGTCTTCTTTGAGGTTTAAAATTGCCTACAGTTCCTTCAATCCTTTCCCTAACCCTTCTGTAGGGGTCCCTGACCTCAGTCCTGTGGTTGGCTGTATCTGCATTTGTTTTAATCAGCTGCTGGCTCTCAGAGGACAGCTATGCTAGGCTCCTGTCTACAAGCACAATAATAGAGCACAATATAGTATCAGTAATAGTGTCAGAGTTTGGTGCCTGCTCATGGGATGGATTCCTAGACGAACACTGCCAAACTATCCTGGATCCCTGGGAGCTTCCAGAGACTAAGCCACTAATCAAAGGGCATACAGGGGCTAGTCTGAGCTTGCCCCACCCCCGCACATATGTAGCAGGGGGCTGCCTTGTCTAGCCTCAGTGGGAAAGGATGTGCCTAATCCTCAAGAGACTTGATGTCTTAGGGAGGCCCCCCCACCCCCAGAAGCAAAGGGAAGAGTGATGGGGGAAGACTTTTATGACAGGGGACTAGGTGGTGGACAACGTTTGGGAAATTAATAAATAAAATAGTAAGAAAAAAGAACAGCAATAAATAAATAAAATACAAAAAAAGAAAAAAAGAAAAAAAAAAAAAAGCTTATAGTCTCTCCAGCTTTCTCTCCCTGACCACTGCCTAAGGATGTAAAGCTATCAGCTACTGTCTGTCAGCTACTGTCTGCTTCCATGATGATAATAGACTAATTCTCTGAAACTGTAAGCAAGTCTCCTGATTAAATGCTTTCCTTTATAAAAGTTACCTTATTCATGGTGTCTCTTTGTATCAATAGGACAGTGATTGAGACTTAGGAGATGGCACTTCTTTATTAAAACTACCTGGAGTCACAAAGCAGAGAGATGCTTCATCTTGTCTTTGTGCTCAAAGTGAAACCCATGTCATGATTCTGCAGCATGAACTTAATGTACACTTAGTTACTTTCTCAATGTTTTTGTTGGGAATGGTATAAAACTGATTGAGTAAATCTAACCAAATCCACCAATGCCATATAACAGCACCATTTTATTCTAAAGAGCTTTTACATAAAATCCTGCAGCTGGCATGACTTAAAAGATATTTAGTAACAGGTTTGTTAATTATCACAACAATTGGAATAAACTTAATGATCGCTGAGAAAAAAAGATGGAAGACCATGGGGCTTTAAAAATGAATGCACTATAGCAATGTACAATAACTTAAATGAAAATTGGTAACCCTTTTATGCGTTAACCTTAAATTCTCCAAGGTTCTACATAAATAAATTACTCGTAAGCTATACAAGTGAAATAATTTAAGCCTCTGATTATTTAGGAGCATATATAAATGGAATAAGATATTCTTACTATATAGTGCATGTTAATGTATTTACTTTTAGGTAATAAATAAATGAATAAATAAAAATAAAAGACCATGTACTGCTCAAAGGCAATATTGTAATATTGATGATATACCTTAGATACAAAGGCATAAAACAAAAAATATATCTCAAAAAGAAAAATTTTAGAGTTGCTCTTTTGCAGGAAGATTCATTATGAGCAAAGGGGGAAAAAACAAAACGGATGTCTTGGGAATGGGAAACTTACTTAAAACTCATTTTTTTTTTTAGGGGTCTTATTGGATAATAAGTCTTCTCCTCTGTAGCCTTTTAATCCCATGATTACTGGCCAAGGCATTGCTGTTTGTATTTGAGTTCATGGGGTAAGGTTATGAGATAGTCTTGAGAGGACTCTTTTTAAAAGAGATAAAATTTGGGCACATTTCCATTCCCTCCAGTCCTGCTGAAACCCTGAGTAGAAAAAAAAGACATTGCATTCAGAGTGTTCATTCTTCAAATAAGTGAAAAAAGCCAAACTCATCCTTTCTTCTACCACTGACTTTGCTTTCATCTCTGGTGTTTGTTTCCTTTCTTTAGTGGGTAAAGAGAGGGTGAGTCCCAAAGCAGGAAAGGCTAAGAGAAGATGCAGACTGCTCAGCCAAGAACCATCTGAAAACAGCATGGCACGTTTGAAGCATGTGCCTGTGTTTCTTTGTTCCCCAAATGCCTCACCTTTGTTGACTTTCAGGTAGAATTCCAGCTACTGAATAATAACAAAGAATAAACTTGCATATTATAAAGTGCAAGAGTGGGCTTCCAGGAAGCACCAGAATGTGCAGGCTGCCTTTATCTCTTCTCTTTATCTTTTTTTGATAATAAAGAAGTACCGGTGAAAAGAACGCGGGCTCTGAGCTCTTTCTCAGGTTTTGACTTGTGAAAGAAACTCTGTCTTTTCATGTATGGTAGGTGTCAATTCGCATGTATTTTCCAATCTCATCAAGAAAACTGTCCTTCAAAGAGTGCAGGAGATTAGTCGCTGTAGCTCCTTGGGGATGAAGGGTAGCAAGGGCTCTGTCCAGCAGAGGATTGCAGTCGTTTTAACAGAACTCCCTCTTCCATGTCAAATTATCAAAGAAAAATAAAGCTATTTAAGAGGGTTTATTCTAGACTTTGCAATTCTCGGAGCACATGACTTTCAATAACAGGCTACAAAATCATAGAGCTAAGAATAATGGGAAAGTGTCAGGATTTTTTTCTTCTTATGCCAGGTTGTTTCAATGACATAGAGGATAAATTTTTAAAGAGTCAATTAAGTCAATAAAATTGATGAATCGTTCAGTCATTTTTCAACCAGACTTGAGATCAAACCTTAAATGAGAAAACAGTACTTGGTGGCTAGCTATCTATTACTTTGCTGTATAGATAAAATTAAAAGAATTAAATGTTATTCCATACATAGAACAAATTTTATTACTTGATACATTTCAGTTCAAGTAATTTCAGATTTCTCTTTTGGAATTAAAAAAATTTAAACAAAACCATGTAAATGTAATTGGGCAAATACAATAATGACATATTATTAATATATGGTTGAGTAAATTTGTTTTCTAAATGCTGTAGTAAAATATTACCTCTGACTACTCTAATTTATTATCATTTGTGCCTCTACTATTAAAATGATCAGATAGGAAAAGAAGTAAAGTGACATAGTAGAGTAATTTCACTACCTTCTATTCATAAAGAACAAATCCATTTCTGTAAGTAGCTGTCACCTTTTTCATGAGTTCCAGAATCCTATACTCCACTTAAATATTGTTAAAATAGAGTATAATAAATATAATATATTCAAAGTAGATGACATCACAAACTATCAAGTTATTACTGTTTCAAACCAGATATTATGTTTTCCTTCCCATCTCGTTCTATCTCATATGAACTGTTCTATCTCATATGGGATTTGTTTATTTCTCTTCATGTTCTATCGATTCTGCCCATGTCTGAGATGACTGTCTTTCTTTTCTGGATCATAGCCTGCTTTGCATTTTTGGTTTTCCATCCTCTTTCATTCCTCTAGAAACTAGAACAGATGTTAAGAATGTATATAAGTTTTATGCTGGATGCTTTCTTAAAGTCTTCCGCCAGCAGTTACTAGAGTTAAGTATAATAGTTAATCACTGTTAATGGTTTGAGAGAAAAGTATTTCCCCCAAAGGCTCATGTAGAAGTCTTGATAATCAGCTGATAGATTCAAGCCTTGAGTGGTGACTAGGGCATCAAGGCTCTGACTTCATAACTAACTGATCAATTTATAATGTCCTGCCATTATTAAAAGTGATGAAAAATGAAAAGTTGTGTCTTATAGGAAGTAAGTCCCTGGGGATGTGACCATGAAGGGTTGTTCTGGCCTGCAAACCCTTCCTCTTTCTTTCTACTTGCTGGCCATCACAAGGTAGTCAACTCTGGTTCCCCACACGCTCTTGCCATGCAGTCCTTTACTCCTCCCCAGAAACTATGGAGCTAGCAGATCATGAACTGAAGGTAGGAGGCCCAATACATCTTTCCTACTTTAGGTTGTTTTTCTCAGATATTTTGTCACAGTGAGAAGTGCTATCTAATATGTTCTACTTTCCCAGTGCAAAAGAACACGTGTGATCAGTTTCATGTTCCCTTCTGTTTCCCTTTCACGAACTCTCTCCCCTATTCATTGTCCTTGAGCCTCAGTGGCATTGTTTATGTTTCCAGATGTCTGAGTTTTACCTGCTCTGAATGGCATTTGCTGTTTATTTTTATTTATTTTTAGATGTGATGCTTCTAGATCTTTCTATCATAAAATCCTCTATTTCATTCAGGGCTCTGCTCAACTATCATTTTTTTTTTCAGTGAGGCCGTTCATGACTCATCTATTCAGCTTTGTGTCCCCAGTTACACAGACAGCATTATAGAGATTAGTTATACCCTCTTCTTAGTAGTTAGCAATGTTTAAGTGAATGTAATTCCTCTGTATTCATTTATCTTCAGACTACACTGTAAGCTTTATCAGTAGAGGAATATGTTCTTTGTTGTCAACTATTTTATCTCCTGAACTAGCTCCAGTGAAAATTGAGTGTTTGTGGATGTCTAGAAAACCCTTCACTGAGTTCATTTGATCCTCACAATAACCCTCTGGGTAGACACTGCTATTGATTCTTTCATGGGTTGATGTCTTCATATTGCATGTCTTAGAGCCTTGGCAATCTATAATGCATGCTTTAAGAAAAACATTGTTCTCATTTTATAGATAAGGGAACTTCAGAGACCACAGAGGTCAGGCATCTTTTCTTAATGCTATAGTGTATGTGTTTGGTTACACATGCATTTCGTCTAGAAAGAGTTTTATTGATGTATAAATTGACAAAAATCCACATATATTTAAATTATACAACATCATGTTTTGATGTATGCATTCATATGAATTTTTTTTAGTTTTCTGTCTCCCAGCTATTTGCAGAGCCACTAAATTATTGGACATTTCTCTGGTAGGAAACTCTAAAATGAATAAAAATTAGGTAGTGCTGACTTTGAGAATAATCCCTCCTCAGCCCATAATAACTTATGAAGATGTTGACTAGGTCGATGTCTGTAGTGGTTTGAATATGCTTGGTCCAGTGAGTGGCCTTGTTGGAGGAAGCATGTCACTGTATGGATGGGCTTTGAGACCTATCTCTTAGATGTCTAGAAGATATGCTTCTCCTGGCTGCCTTCAGGTCAGAACTCTCAGTTCTTCCAGAACCATGCCTGGCTGGATGCTGCCATGATTCCCACCTTGATGATAAGGGACTGAACCTCTAAACCTGTAAGCCAGCTGCAATTAAATGTCCTTTATACGAGTTGCCTTGGCCATGCTGTCTTTTCACAGCAATGCAAATCCTAACTAAGACAATGTCCAAGGATTGACTCAAAGATTATTTCTATTTCTAAACATTATTGTAATATGGGTTCCATTCATGGCTGAGTCAAAACAATGTACTGGCATATGAAGGTTAAAAATGAAATTTTTAAATTTTTGCTTAGGGCCTTTGTTATTTTCTTCCTTGGTTCTTTCCACTCAGCTGAAACCTGTCATTTTCTTTGTAAGTAGCAAGCTTTTTGAGTATAAGAGTACATCGAAGGTGATAGCAAATAGTCATTGTCTGGTAAGGTTTATGTTTAACATCAAACTCAGGCTTTGAGCTTTCTAATATTGTGAGCCCAGAGAATTACTTAATTCTCAGGATTCTCATGTGTTAAACAGATATAGAAAAATGTATCTATCAACAACACAATTTCTATACCCAAGGCTTGGGGACCATCACAGAAAATGTGGGAGAAAATTGGTAAGAACTAGAAGACCAGGATTCCCAATGTCAGTAGTACCTTCTAGACCTGACAAGGATGAGATTTCAACAATATTGTTACACAAAAAAGTCTTACACAATGACCACAACAATAAACATGCCAATAAAAATGGGGAAACATCATAAGACCCCAATCTTAGATGAAGCAAGAGAATTAGTTTTCTCCAGGGATGAGCTCTTTGAGAGGTTATGGAATCCCAATAGTCAGTCTCAAGCACATGTCCATACAATCAACACTAAATAGAGCCAATAGGATGTATGTATATAAATATATATGTATATATATAATATATGGGTATGTGTGTGACCATAGAAAAATAATTGTTATATAAGAGGTCATGAATCTTCAAAGGATTAGACAGGAACATAAACAAGTTGGGGAGGGAAGAGTACAGTGCAGAAAAATAATATTATATATATGTGAAATTATCAGCACCAACACCAAAACAATCTGCAGTGCTGGCTAGTTGTTTATGTTAACTTGACAATCTAGGATTACCTGGAAAGATGTAATATTAATTGGGAAATGCCACCACTGGATTGGTCTCTAGTCATGTATTTCTGAAGGAGTTTTCTTGATTGATGATTGATGTGGGAGAACCTACCTTGCTATGTGCAGTGCAATCCCTGGGCTGGTGGCCCTGGGTGGTATACAAAAGCAGGCTGAGCAAGCTTTGAAGTACAAACCAGGAAACAGCACCTTATCATGGCCTTTGCTTCATTAAGTTCCAACTTCTAGTTTCTTTTCATCCCTTCAGTGATGGAGTATGATGTTAAACTGTAAGCTTTATATAAATCCTTTCCTCCCCAAGTGGATTTTGGTACTGGTGTTTTATCAGTGCAATAGAAACCCTCGTGGAGACAACTTCTTCCACTTGTTAGAATAAATAACCAAAGTAGTACACAAAACCCTATCCCAGTAAGCAACATGCAGTGAGCATTCAAACAATAATGATTAGTTTTTATTGTTACACTCTTAGCACCTAAACACAGATCATGGAACACAGCAGACATCTAAAAATGTTGACTAAATAATCCTGGGAGCCACACTGTCCTCTAGGTATTTGACAAATCCTAAGAGGTTTATCCTTTTCATCATTTTTTCTTCTTAAGTTAAAGAGGAAACAAGAAATATATGCATTTCTCTTCTAACATTTGCCAGTCAGTGTCTAACCAATCTCATTTCTGGAGTTACTGCCCAGAATTTTAAAGTATATTTAGTTTATTCAGCTTAAATTATTTTTAACACAAAGAGTTTATTGTTAGAGAGGCTCTACTCATTGCTTACATTATAAATCACCAAATTCATATGTACAGAATTGTGATGACATTTATCTTCAAACCTAGCCTTTTTTTCCTTAGGTCAAGTTACACACTGTTAGTCTCTCTATAGACCATCTCTCTTCTTAATCCAAGCATGTTCTCTTATTTTGTTTCCCTTGTCAATGGGAAAAACATTATTTTTCAGTATTTCCTATAAACAAAGAAATTCAAAGGTGCATATTGATTTCCAGAATTAGAATAAGTGCCATCTGTTATCTTCTTCTAGGTCTGCTTTTGTTGAAGGGGTATTCCTGCATGGTTTTTGCTTACTAATTATAATGAGGGGTGAAGAAATGAAGTTAACATTTCATTGGTGTGTTGCTCACACAGATAAATTCTACAGTTTCTAAGTTATCAATTTTAGTATCATGTTTGGTTAAAGCTGGTTGGCTCCCATGAAGACACCATACCCTGACCCATTTGGCACAGATTCCTTCTGATCTGAGCTAGTGCATTGAGCAGACCTTGGGCGCTACCTCTGCAACCAATCCCACAACACCCAGAGGATGCTGGACTTTAAGGAACGCAAACACCCCCAGAATCATAGAGGAAGCTGGACTCCCAGGAGCTCTAACACTCCCAGGACCATAGGATTACAGGATCTAAAAAGCAGCCTGACTCCCAGGAGCTCGGACATCCAGGATCACAGGATCACAGAGACAGCTGGACTCTGAGGAGCTCTGACACAACTAAGATAACAGGAGAGACAGGCTCCAGTCTGTGACAGTGAGTGCAGGTAGCACTAGAGATAATCAGATGTCGAAAGGCAAGCACAAGAAGGTAAGCATCAGAAACCATGGTTACTTGGCATCATCAGAACCCAATTCTCTCACTATAGCAAGTCCTGAATACCACATCAAACTGGAAAAGCAAGATTCAGATTTAATAGAGGACTTTAAGAAGGACATAAATAACTCCCTTAAAGAAATACAGAACACAGGTGAACAGGTAGAAGCCCTTAAAGAGGAAACACAAAAATTCCTTAAAGAATTACAGGAAAACACAACCAAACAGGTGAAGGAATTGAACAAAACCATCCAGGATCTAAAAAATTAAAGTAGAAACAATAAGTAAATCACAAATGTAGATGACCCTGGAGAGAGAAAACCTAAGAAAGAGATCAGAAGTCATGCATGCAAGCATTACCAACAGAATACAAGAGATAGAAGAGAAAAACTCAGGTGCAGAAGATGCCATAGAAAACATTGACATAATGGTCAAGGAAAATGCAAAATGCAAAAAACTCCTTACCCAAAACATATAGGAAATACAGGACACAATGAGAAGACCAAACCTAAGTATAATAGGTATAGAAGAGAATGAAGATTCCCAACTTAAAGGACCAGTAAATATCTTCAACAAAATTATAGAAGAAAACTTCTCTAACCTAAAGAAAGAGATGCCCATGAACATACAAGAAGCTTACATAACTCCAAATAGACTAGATCAGAAAAGAAATTCCTCTTGTCACATCATAATTAAAACACCAAAGGCACAAAACAAAGAATATTAAAAGCAGTAAGGGAAAAAGGCCAAGTAACATAAAGGTAGACCTATAAGAATTACACCAGACTTAAAACAAAAGACTATAAAAGCCAGAAGATCCTGGACAGATGTCATACAGACCCTACGAAAACACAAATGACAGCCCAGGCTACTATACCTTGCAAAACTCTCCATTACCATAGATGGAGAAACCAAGATATTCCATGACAAAAACAAATTTACACAATACCTTTCCACAAATCCAGCACTATAAAGGATAATAGATGGAAAACTCCAACATAAGGAGGGAAACTACACCCTAGAAAAGGCAAGAAAGTAATCTTCCAACAAACTCAAAAGAAGATAGACACACAAACATAATTCCACCTCTAATAACAAAAATAACAGGAAGCAACAATCACTTTTCCTTAATATGTCTTAACATCAATGGACTCAATTCCCCAATAAAAAGACAGACTAATGGACTAGATACATAAATAGGATCCAGCATTTTGCTGCATACAGGAAATGCACCTCAGTGACAAAGACAGACACTACTTCAGAGTAAAAGGCTTAAAAACAATTTTTCAAGCAAATGGTCCCAAGAAACAAGCTGGAGTAGCCATTCTAATTTTTAGTAAAATAGACTTTGAACCAAAAGTTATCAAAAAAAGATAAGGAAGGACACTTCATACTCGACAAAGGAAAAATCTACCAGGATGAACTCTCAATTCTGAATATCTATGCTCCAAATGCAAGGAAACCCACATTAAAAATGAAACGTTACTAAAGATCAAAGCACACATTGCACCTCACACAATAAGGGGAGACTTCAACACCCCACTCTCAGCAATGAACAGATCATGGAAACAGAAACTAAAGAGAGACACAGTGAAACTAAGAGAAGTTATGAACTAAATGGACTTAACAGATATATGTAGAACATTTCATCCTAAAACAAAAGAATATACCTTTCTCAGCACCTCATGGTACCTTCTCCAAAATAGACCAGATAATTGGTCACAAAACAGGCCTGGACAGATACAAAAAGATTGAAATAATGTCATGCATCCTATCAGATCACCACGAACTAAGGCTCAATAACATCAATAACAACAAAAACAAGAGAAAGCTCACATACACAAGGAAACTGAACAATGGTCTACTCAATGATAAGTTGGTCAAGGAAGAAATAAAGAAATTAAAGACTTTTTTTTTCTCTTTTTTTTTTATTGGAAATTTTATTTACATTTCAGATGTTCTCTCCTTACCCCATTTCCCCCCTCCCTCCCAGGAACTCACTATCCCTTCCCCCCCCTCCTGCCTCCTGCCTCCATGTTGGTGTACCCCCACCCACCCTCCCCTGTACCTCACCTCCCCACCCTCCCTATACCTCACCTCCCCACCCTTGAATATCCCTCCCCACGATGTCCAGCCTTCATGGGACCAAGGATCTCTTCTCCCACTTATATATAGCTCCCTTGCATATATAGCTGGAGCCATGGGTCCCTCCCTAAGCGCTCCCAGGCTGGTGGTTTAGACCCTGGGGGCTCTGGTTGGTTGGGATTGTTGCTTTCCTCATGGTGTCTCGAATCCTCTCAACTCCTTCAGCCTTCACTCTATCTTCTCCATTGGGAACCCCATGATCAGTTTAATGGTTAGCTGTGAGCATCTGCCTCTGAGTATGTCAGACTCTTGCAGACTTCTAAGGAGACAGCTATATCAGGCTCCTGTAAGCATGTACATCCTGACATCTACATCAACCTCTACCTTTGGTGACTGCACATAGGATGGATATCCAGGTGGAATGGTGTGTAGACGGTCCCTCCTTCAGGTTCTGTCCTGCACTATGTCTCCATATTTGCTCCCTTGAGTATTTTGTTACTCCTTCTAAGAAGGACTGAAGCTCCCCCTACTTGGTCATCATTCTTCATGAGCTTTATGTGGTCTGTGAGTTGAATCTTGGGTATTTCAAGCTTCTGAGCTAAAATCCAATAATCAGTGAGTGAATACCATGTATGTTCTTTTGTGATTGGGTTACTTCACTCAGGATGATATTTTCTAGTTCCATCCATTTATATAAGAATTTATCAAATTCATTGTTTTTAATAGCTGAGTAATATTCCATTGTATAAATGTACCACATTTTTTGTATCCATTCCTCTGTTGAAGGGCATCTGGGTTCTTTCCAGTTTCTGGCTATTATAAATAAAGCTGCTATGAACATAGTGGAGCATATGTCCTTGTTATGTGTTAGAGCATCTTCTGGATATATACCTAGGAGTGGTATAGCTGGGTCCTCAGGTAGTGATATGTCCAATTTTCTGAGGAACCGCCAGACTGTTTTCCATAATGGTTGCACCATCTTGCAATCCCACCAACAATGGAGGAGTGTTATCATCTTTCTCCACATCCTCGCCAGCATCTGCTATCACCTGAGTTTTTGATTTTAGCCATTCTGACTGGTGTGAGGTGGAATCTCACGGTTGTTTTAGAATTTAATGAAAATGAAGGCATGTCATACCAAAAATAATGGGACACAATGAAAGCATTACTTAAAAGAAAACTCATAGCTCTAAGTGTCTAGAAAAAGAAACTGGAGAAAGCATACACTAGCAACTTGACAGCACACCTGAAAGCTCTAGAACAAAAAGAAGCAAATAAACCCAAGAGGAGTAAACAGCAGGAAATAATTAAACTCAGGGCTGAAATCAACCAAGTAGAAACAAAAAGAACAATACAAATAATCCATAAAACTAGGAGCTGGTTCTTTGAGAAAATCAACAAGATAGATAAACCCTTAGCCAGACTAACCAGAGGGCACAAAAACAGTATCCAAATTAATAAAATCAGAAATGAAAATGAAGACATAACAACAGAAACTGAGGAAATTCAAAAGATCATCAGATCCTACAACAAAAGCCTATACTCAACAGAACTGGAAAATCTGGATGAAATGCACAATTTTCTAGACAGATACCAGGTACCAAAGTTAAATCAGGCCCAGATAAACCACCTATAGAGTCCCATAACCCCTAAAGAAATAGCAGCTGTCATTAAAAGTCTCCCAACCAAGGAAAACTCGGGACCAGATGGTTTTAGTGCAGAATTCTGTCAGACCTTCCAAGAAGACCTAATACCATTTCTCTTCAAACTATTCCACAAAGTAGAAACAGAAGGAAAACTACTTAATTCCTTCTATTTAGCCACAGTTCATTCATACCTAAATCACACAAAGACCCAAGGAAGAATGAGAACTTCAGACCCATCTCCCTTATGAATATCGATGCAAAAATACTCAATAAAATTCTAGCAAACTGAATCCAAGAAAACATCAAAATTATCATCCATCATGATCAAGTAGGCTTCATCCCAGGAATTCGGGGATGTTTCAATATACAGAAATCCTTCAATGTAAACCACCACATAAACTCAAAGAAAAAAATCACATGATCATCTTACTAGATGCTGAGAAAACATTTGAGAAAATTCCACACCCCTTCATGGTAAAAGTCTTGGAAAGACCAGGAATTCAAGGTCTATACTTAAACATAGTAAAAGCAATATACAGCAAACCACTAGCCAACATCAAACCCAATGGAGAGAAACTTGAAGTAATCCCACTAAAATCAGGGACAGACAATGCTGCCCATTCTCTCCCTACCTATTCAATATAGAACTTGAAGTCTTAGGCAAAGCAAATAGACAACAAAAGGATGTCAAAGGGATACAAATTGGAAATAAGAAGTCAAAATATTACTATTTGTAGATGATATGATAGCATACTTAGCTGATCACAAAACTTCCACCAGAGAATTCCTAAACCTGATAAACAACTTCAGCAAAGTGGTTGGATATAAAATTAACTCAAACAAATCAGTAGCCTTCCTCCACTCAAAGGATAAACAGGCTAAAAAAGAAATTAGGGAAATGATACCCTTCACAACAATCACAAATAATTTAAAATACCTTGGTGTGAATCTAACCAAGCAAGTGAAAGATCTGTATGACAAGAACTTCAAGTCTCTGTAGGAAGAAGTTGAAGAAGATCTCAGAAGATGGAAAGATCTCCCATGCTCATGGATAGGCAGGATTAATATAGTAAAAATGGCCATCTTGCTGAAAGCAATATACAGATTCCATGCAATCCCCATCAAAATTCCAACACAATTTTTCACAGAGTTAGATCAATTCTCAAATTCATTTGGAATAACAAAAAACACGTTAGCGAAAGCTATTCTCAACAATAAAAGATCTCTTGAGGGAATCACCATCCCTGACCTCAAGCTGTACTACAAAGCAATAGTGATAAAAACTGCATGGCATTGGTACAGAGATAGGCAGGAAGATCAATGGAATAGAATTGAAGACCCAGAAATGAACCTACACACTTATTGTCACTTGATCTTTGACAAAGGAGCTAAAGCCGTTCAGTGGAAAAAAGACAGCATTTTCAACAAATGGTGCTGGAGGTCAGCATGTAGAAGAATGCAAATAGATCCATTCTTATCTCCTTGTACAAAGCTCAAGTCCAAGTGGATCAAGGACCTTCACATAAAGCCAGATACACTGAATCTGATAGATGAGAAAGTGGGGAAGAGCCTCAAATACATGGCCACAGAGGAAATGTTCTTGAACGAGACACCAATGGCTTATGCACTAAAATCAAGAATTGACAAACAGGACCTCATGAAATCTCAAAGCTTCTGTAAGGCAAAGGACACTGTCAATAGGACAAAACGGCAACCAACAGATTGGGAAAAGATCTTTACCAATCCTACATATGATAGAGGGCTAATATCCAATATATACAAAGAACTCAAGAAATTAGACTTCAGACAATCAAATAACCCCATTAAAAATGGGGAACAGAGCTAAACAGATAATTCTCATCTGAGGAAACTCAAATGGCTGAGAAGCACCTAAAGGAATGTTCAACATCCTTAATCATTAGGGAAATAAAAATCAAAACCACCCTGCCATTCCACCGCACACCAGTGACAGTGACTAAGATCAAAAACTCAGGGGATAGCAGATGCTGGTGAGGATGTAGAGATAGAGGAACACTCCTCCATTGTTGGTAGGATTGCAAGATGGTACAATTGGTATGGAAATCAGTCTTTCGGCTCCTCAGAAAATTGGACATAGTATTACCTATGGACACAGTTATGCCACTCCTGGGCATATGCCCAAAAGATGCTCCAAAATATAACAAAGACACATGCTCCACTATGATCACAGCAGCCTTATTTATAATAACCAGAAGCTGGAAAGAACCCAGATATCCTTCAACAAAGGAATGGATACAGAAAATGTGGTACATTTACATAATTGAGTACTAGTCAGCAATTAAAAACAATGAATTCATGAAATTCTTAGACAAATGGACGGAACTAGAAGATATCATCCTGAGTGAGGTAACCCAATCACAAAAGAACACACTTGGTATGCACTCGCTGATAAGTGAATATTAGCCCAAAACTCAGAATACACAAGATACAACTCACAGACCACACGAAGCTCAAGAAGAAGGAAGACCAATGTATGGGAGCTTTGGTCCTTCTTAGAAGTAACAAAATACTCAAGGGAGCAAATACAGTGACAAAGTGTGGAGCAGGGACTGGAGGAGGGGCCATCCAGAGACTGTCCCACCTGGGAATCCATCCAATTTGCAATCACCAAAGGCAGATACTATTGTGGATGCCAGGAAGTACAGGCTGACAGGAGCCTGATATACCTGTCTCCTGAGAGGCTCTGCCAGAATATGACATATACAGAGGATATGCTCACAGCTAACCATTGAACTGATTATGGGGTCCCCAATGGAGGGGGTAGAGAGAAGATTGAAGGAGCTGAAGGAGCTTGAATCCTCATGGGAAGAGTGATAATACCAACCAACCAGAGGTCCCAGGGTCTAAACCACCAGCCTGTGAACAAGAGTGGAGGGACCCATGGCTCCAATTCTGTATATCGTGGAGGATGGCTTTGTCAGGCATTGGTGGGAGAGGAGGTCCTTGGTCCCATGAAGGGGAAATTTAAGGTGGGGAAGGGGAAGTAGGTGGATGGGTGGGGGCACACTCTCATAGAAACAGCAGGAGAGAAGAAGGAATAAAGCATACCTAGGGGAGGAAAATGGGGAAAGGGGATAACATCTGAAATGTTAAATAAATAAATTATCCAATTTTTTTAAAAAAGGAAAAATGACACAGGACAATTTCACCTAAAAATGCTAGTAGTTGACCTGAAGAGACTGATCTCAAAAGGGAGCACTTAGGGAGGATCCATGGCTCCAGCTGTATATGTAAGGGAGGATGGCCCTGTCGGGCATAGGTGGGAGAGGAGATCCTTGGTCCCATGAAGACTGGACGCCATGTGTGTGGGAATTCGAGGGTGGGGAGGTGGGAAGGCTGTATGTAGGGGCACATCCGCAGAGAAGCAGGAGGTGGGGGGATGGGATAGGGGGTTCCTGGGCGGGGAGGGGGAGGAATGGGGTAAGGGGATAACATCTAAAATGTAAATAAAATATCCAATAAAAAATGAAAAAGAAAAAGAAAAGAAAAAATGCCTAATAGTTATGTGAAAAAATGCCTGATATCTTGTTATCAAGAAGCAAAAATAAAAAATATGATGAGTTGTTACCTCATTTAAGTACAAAGGCTTAAAAACCAGAACAGCTGTTGGGAAGGAGATATTGTTCCTCTGAGATATAAAATGATTGGTTTGAAGGTTGCCAACAGGATGAGTTGAGAGAAAATTGCTATTGAATTCCAAAGCCCAGCTGTGGCCCCAGAGGTTACACTGAGGCAGGCAGTGGATGAAGGGTTCAGTGTTGAGAGACAGCAGCTGACCCTGGTGTATCTATATACTTGTAGGGGCTACAGCAGTTAGAAAAGGGAAAAGAAAAAATTCATGTACACATATACATACACACCATACACAAACTGTGTGGGTGTGCATGCGTGTGCACACACACACACACACACACACACACAGTGAGTAGATTAAAAAAATACACAGACTGCAATAACTTCATACACACAACTATATACACAGACATACATATGTACATACATGCATACATACCTACAGACAGACACATACACATTTATACATAGAATGGTTAGAGCAAAGCTCCAGAAAGCAGGCCCAAAGCACTTCACACATACATACATAAATACACACAATTGGTGGATGGAGCAAGTTCCAACACACACCCAGACAAGCTTTACATATATACATACATGCACAAAATTGATGGGTAGAAGGAACAATGTTCCAGCTTCCCACTCAAATACACTTTACACATACACACATAGTTGATGGACAGAAGGAACAATGTTCCAGCCCCCAACTCACACAAACCTTACACAAATATACTCATACACATAGTAGATAGATGGAAGGAACCATGTTCCAGCTCCCCACTTACAGACTTTACACATACATGCATAGTTGATGGACAGAAGGAATAATGTTCCAATCCTCATTCATACAAACTTTACACATATACATTTATACACATAGTTGATGGTACAATGTTCCAGCCCCATTCACATTAACCTGACACGTATACATGCATACACATAGTTCATGGATGGAGGGAACAATGTCCTAGCCCTATATACTTTATTCTTTCTTCCATAGCTTATATCCCCCAGCCAAATCTTTCAAGCATTATCATATTACAATGTGATTATATTTTAGTTTTCTTCTAGTAAACGATTATGAAAAAGCAGTGTGTTCCCCAGTAACATTATAAGAAATAACATTACATAGTACAGGTAAGGAAAACTAATTATTACCAAAACTCCTGTACATACATAACTAAGCAAGCTGTTATACATTAATAAAGTGTAAGCAAGCAAGGTAGTTCTATCAGTCAGTTTCTCTTACTGCCAGACAGCAATTTGTGGATACAAGGAAAGGAGTAATTATTTTATTATTTATCTTTAAAAGTAATCTTGAACTGCAGGGACAAAAATGGAGAGGAGACTGAGGGATAGAAGGTCCAGTGACTGGCCCAACTTGAGATACGTCTCAAGGGCAGGTTCCAAGGCCTGGCACTATTATTTATGCTATAGTGTACTTACAGAGAGGAGTCAAGCATGGCTGTCCTCTGAGAGGCCCAACAAGCAGCTGACTGAGACAGATGCATCTCCACGATGAAACATGGCTTGGGGCAAGGGAGGCACCCAAGAATTAATGGTGGTGACTTTAGCTGTTGTGATGGTTTGTATATGCTTGTCCCAAGGATATTAAAACCCATACCCACAAAGCCACACTACTCCAACAAGGCCACACCTCCCAACAGTGCCACTCCCTGGGGCAAGCATATACAAACCATCACAGCTGTGACTCACTACAGTGGGGATATGGAACCTGAAGAGGCTACCTCCTATATCCATACAGGAACCCTAGTGGAGCAATAGAGACACCAACCCAACCACAAAACTTTCAGCCCTAAATTTACCCTGTCTAGAAGTAATAGGGGCAAGTGAAAGTACCAATCCCTAACACTATTAATGATTCTCTGTTATGTTTGCACACAGAAGCATGTAGTCCTCTGAGAAGCTTCACCCAGCAGCTGACTCAGACAGATACAGACATCCACAGCCAAACAGTGGATGGAACTTGAGGATTTTTATGGAAGAATGGGAGGAAGGATTGTGTGTCTCTGAAGGAGACAGAGGAACTCCACAGGAAGATCAACAGAGTCAACTAACCTGGACCCTTGGAACTCTCAGAGTCTGAACCACCAATCAAAGAAAGCACACTGACTGAACCTAGGATGCTCGGCTCATATGTAGCAGATGTGCAACTTGACCTTCATGTGGGTCCTGAACAACTCTAACAGAGCTATCCCAAAAGCTGTTGCCTGTATGTGGGATATGTTCTACTAGCTGGGCTGCCTTGTCTGGCCTAGGTGGGAGAGGAAGTTCCTTAGCCTCAAAGAGACTTGAAGTGCCAGGGATTGGGGATAACCCAGGGGGCCCCCACCTACCCTGAGAAGAATTCGGTAGGGGGTAGGGGGGAAAGATTGTGGGAAGGAGTAACCTGGAGGGGGGCAGTGAGTGGGATGTAAAGTGAATAAGTAAAAAAAAAAAATAAATAAAAAAAAAGAGTGTGCCTTTATGAACTTAAAATTGTTTCCTAAGATTTTCTACATCAGAGCCAGTAATAAAAACATCTCAAGCTAGCTTCACTAACAATTTTATTTTTTTCAAATGTTTTCTAATGTCATTGTTGACAATCTATGTCTCTAAGTTCTTTCCTAGGGTGGTGACAGAATCATAATCTGCTCCAGCAGCAATGCCTGTAAGAGATCAAGCATTATCATTGTGAGTGCCAGAAATACTGCCCAGTGAGGGACTGGACATCTTCTTAAAATTTTCATATAATTTTTAGATTAAGAGAGATGTGAGGGCAAGCACAGTAGAACTCCATAGAAGCATGATGCCCTTAGGACACATGGTCCTCAGGGCCATGCCACACTGAAGCTTACCCTTGTGGCTGTGGTAACCACTGAGCACATTCCATGAGTTCTAAAGCCATTTGTCATTCCTCCGGCATGGCCTTCTGCAATTGAATTAGATGCACACTATTTAGAAGAGTAGAGATAAGAACAGAATTTGAAAGGATGCTGTGCTCTGCTTGTTTGGCATGTATCTTCAACCTGCATATGGTTTTCCCAAATAAGGCCACCTGTGCCCGCTTGTACTTCATTGCCCCAAGAATGTTCTTCCAAACAAATGGGCCCATGAGGTCATGCTTGATTGTTAGATGAGTTTCTAGTCTAGTTTTTAGTCTTTTTATCTCTAGATCTGTCCCAGTGCCCCAATTCAATCCAAACGCCACATACTATACTGTTAATTTGCCTAGACTTTGTTATTGGAAAGATGACTAATTTTTGCTGTTGTTGTTGTCATTTTGAGACAGGGTCACACAGTGTAGCCTCTAGCTGGTAGAGAACTTATTGAATAGATCAGGCTAGCCTCAGTCTCACAGAGATCCATTTGCTTCTGCCTTCTAAGTACAGGGATTAAATGTATAGGCCACTATACCTAACTGATGTCTGACTTCTTAGACTTTTGCTTAACAGCAGAACAAGGCTTAGTTGTTGTGTGGCTTGTGACTACAGTGACTTGTTTTCAAACTACTTTTGATAGAATTGTACTTTTCAATAAATACTTGATTTTTTATTTACTAAATATTTGAATTAAAACATACATGGTCAAGTCATACTATTTTGTCTGACATGGGGTTTAGGACGGGATGGTGGGTTCCTGTCCTTTCACTTGCAGGATGCCCCATCAGTGAGTTGAAGAACAGTCAGTGCTGGGAGTCTTTGACCCAGTTCCTGAGTGTCAAAAAGGAAGAACTCTTTCTTAGGCCTATACTGCAGTGGGTATAAGAACAACTGATTGAAGTAGTAAGAATAAGAGTCTACCACTCCTTGTGTCTTAGTTACCATGTTAAAGTGAGGGCGACCATGTTAATACTTTGTTTGAAAAGACTCTTTTCGTTAGATTTTATTGAGGGCCACGACTGTAGCTCTGACATTACTGACATAATTGACTTTAGCCTCCAGGCTGTAGGAACTATGCCTGTGGTTTGCAGCTTTGGAAATGGCTAGTGATACATATGTGCTGGTGTTGACAGTCTTGTACGTTCTTTCTCTTGAATGTGGGCTGACCCTAGATGCTTATTTCTCTAACAAGGAGAATACTAAATAAAAGGTGAGAAGATGTCACTTCTGACATTAACCTACAAAAGATGCTAAGTCAGGGTTGATAGCATTCCATTTCCCCCTTCTTACTCAGATCAATCCAGATCCTGTGTTGTAGGCTGCCAGCGGAGAAATACTTATGTCAGGAAGCCACAGGAATCCAGTAGATGGGCCACTCACAGAGAACTCAGCTCTCAGTCCAACAGCCCAGGAAGACCCAAATCCTGCCAGAAACATGAGTGGTCTTGGAAGTGAACTCGTTTCCACTTAAGCCTTGGGATACTTGAGCCTTGTCAGAGACCCAATACTAGAATTTTGTCCAAGTTTATGAGCCAAAGAACTCTAAAATAACTGGTGTTGCTTGGATTCACTAGAATCTGGGGGAAAATTATCAATGTAGCAAAAAATAACATATAGTGTCTAAATGAAGAGGAGGTACATGTCAGCTGCTGCCTTGTCCCCTTTTTCTTTTGGTCAAGGTGGACTGGTCGAGTTTCCAATGTCACAGAATTTTTCATAAGAGGATGAAAATGAGGACTGTCTGTTTCTGTCTAATTTTGCTTCCTTATCATATGACTTGTATTCAGGACTCAGTGTAGTCCATTGAATTCTTATTCAAGTATTTAACATAATGCAAAATGAGCATTTGGAAAGAAGAATACAAACTCTGCACCCCTTTTTCTTCTTCTCCAGTGTGTTGCCTGCATTCAAGTTAGACAGCAGCATCAGATAGCTTATTCAGTAGTATAGTACTGGGCTGCTGCCTTCATTTGACAGCCTAAGCATCATCAGTACCATTGGCCTCGGTACCTTGGATAGAAGGATGTCAGTATGTTTCTTACTGTTGCTCATCAAAAGTCCTGCTGAGAGAATTGGCATTTCTGTATTAGAGACAGTTGAACTATTTA
Source organism: Mastomys natalensis (assembly GCA_021653895.1). Classification (NCBI taxonomy): domain Eukaryota; kingdom Metazoa; phylum Chordata; class Mammalia; order Rodentia; family Muridae; genus Mastomys; species Mastomys natalensis. The sequence goes on from JAJTUV010001393.1 coordinate 188,899, forward strand.
TCTTTTATCAGATCTGTTAGACTTTGCCATGGTTTCAAAGCACACTATGAGCCAGCCACCCACTGAAATGTATTATCTAGAAGTTGAAAATGCCATTACAAAACTAAAGTTTAAAATCATTCCTTAAACTTTGATAGATGATATGGTCATAAATAGAATGGCTATGTTTCTAAACTTTTGTTAAATAATTATAAATGACAGCACCATTTTGTTGTTGTTCAATGGACTTTTGTTATAAGTACTTCTGGCTTCAAAGCTAGGAAGTAGGTCTGGTTCTCTGGCAATCTGAGTAAATGTCTTTAATAAGGAAGAGAGGTCATGAGGCACATTCATTTCCCAATTTTACCTTGGTTGCTGGGAAACACAGTTTTTTTTTTTAAAAATCAGTTGTAAGAACTACTCTTAGATATCTTTTTGTCTTTTTTAAAAAGTATTTTTAAAAAGTGTGTGTGTGTGTGTGTGTGTATACACATGTGTGCATGTGAGTGCAGGTGCCTGAGTCCAGAAGAGGGTGTTAGATCCCCTGGAGCTGGAATTATGTGTGGTTGTGAGTATCTAGTGGCAGATGCTGGAAACCACACTTGGGTCTTCTTCAAGAGCACTTTATTTTCTCCTTTTCTCCCTCCCTCCCTCTCTCCTCCGTCCCTCCCTCCGTCCCTCCCTCCCTCCGTCCCTCCCTCCATCCCTCCCTCTCTCCTTCCCTCCTCCCTCCCTCTCTCCTTCCCTCTCTCCCTCCCTCTCTCCCTTCCTCCCTCTCTCCTTCCCTCTCTCCTTCTCTCCTTCCCTCTCTCCCTCCCTCCCTCCTTTGTTTGCTTCCCACTTTCTCTCTTGTCATTCTTCTCTTATACAGTAGATCTCAATGGCCATTTCCCCTCCTTATACTTCTCCCTGCCTATTCCCCTCTTCCCCAGATCTACTTCTCCTCTGTTACCCTTCAGAAAAGAGCAAGCCTCCCATGAATATAAACCAGACTTGGCACAACAGGAAACAGTAAGACTAGGCACAAACTCTCATATCAAGACTGGATGAGGGAATCTAGTTGGAGGAAAAGGGTCCCCAAATCAGATAAAAGAGTCAGAGACACCTATTTCTAAGGACTGAGTCATTTATGCAACCAATTTCTATGCTTATTACTTCATGTTTGTTTAATTACCTTTTGTTGTTTTTCATAGTTTTATATAATTTTGGTGTTTTCCTGTTTTAAATTACAACACAGTACTATGCAGTGATTATTCCAACACTTGGGGAAAGTTTTTTTTTATTAATTTAAGCAAATAATTTTTTATTTAGTTTTCCATGGTGCAAGTGACTAACGCGCAGTGGATTAAGAGTTTCTAGAGTGGTCATGTCACAGGAAGTGTGACAGACTCACTGTGCCCAGTTCTTGCTTCTGTGTGGGACTTTTAATGAGAGACTCCCTTCTAGGTACCACCCTGCTTTTGACTAAGAGTTTTTCCTTCATTTCTCTATTCCTTCTGTGATTGGCTGAGCTATTTTGCATCTTTTAACACATGGTTGCTTTCTGCTTAAACAAAGAATCATACTATTTTCAACTAAGAATACTAAACAATATAAAGTTACAAATGTATATATCTCTGGATTCTACAAACTAAAAATGATTGAGGTGGATCAGTATAAATATCAGATAGAAGCTAGGGATGGGTGGAAATGCCTATCTTCACAAATTGTATTTCTGTTAAATTCCTACAATATTTTTCTAGCCTAGTTGCATCTGTTTACAAAATTTTGCTTAAGGGACTGCTAGTTTGTGATCTTTGACACTCAAATTGACTTGTTGGATTTGATCTCTCTCTCTCTCTCTCTCTCTCTCTCTCTCTCTCTCTTTCTCCCTCCTTTCTGATTGAATATAGGGAATCTCTTTGCTACTGAATTTCAAACTGTATTTTTCATGTATATATTTTTGCCATCTTAGCAGCATGGCCTGTGACTTTGTGGATGTCCTGGAGTTTTAAAGATATTTGTTGCACTGTTAAATCTTATGTCCAAAATGGTGCTAAATATGAAAAGAACAATGCAGAACATTATTGGCCAATTCTAGGAGTATGCCTCTCCAGCAAATGTATTTCTCTGTTTCACAGAGAATGTCTAGGAAACCCTCATGTTCTACACGTATATTAGTGCTCCAGACGTTCCCTAACCTGTAACTTCTTTTTTAACTACCCACAGAATTGGAAGCCTAGATGGCATTTCTGATCCTAGAATACAGCAGAATCCAGTGTTCTGTTACGAGTGACATGCCTGAGAGTCCCACAGAAAAGTATAATCATGAACTAGCTTTGCTGGTTAGTTTCCAGAGTGACAGGTGTCTGTGATGATGTCCAGGGGAAACACATCTATTTCACACTTCCTTTGAGAGCTGGTTACTCTCAGTCCTTTAAAGAATGAGATTCCAGATCTAATTCTCTGGGTCTCTCCAGAGAGAAGCAGTGCTTTAAACCAATGTTTTGTTTATGACTTGAAACATGTTTGAACTGCATCCTACTTTATGTTCATGTAGATTTGTCTCATCCTCTCATGATCTGTATACATGTGGGATGTCACGTATACAGCTTCATTAGCTCTGACACACTTTTCAGCTTTCTCAGAGTTCTCTGATCTCAGTGTTACAGACTGCAGTACCTTATAAACTACCCCTCTTTTTCCTTTTCTATTTGTTCGGTGTAGGAGAAGGAGAAAGCAGCATTCCAATCAACAACAGAGCTAAAAGCCTGGGTAATAATATCTGGTAAGTGGAAAACTTTAGACCCCAAATGTAACGTTTTGCTTCCTGACACCAGCAATAATGGAAGTGTTAGAGTGTTAATTAAGGATTTTTATCATGTGCCTTTGAACATGGTCCAGATAACAATCACTGGTATATGCCATTCAGATTTCTTTATCCTATTACAGAAGTGAGTTTTCTTTTTCTTTCTTTCTTTTTTTTTTTGATGATAAACTCATATTTGTTCTAGATAAAAGTTTTAGAATCTTTGAGAAAAGGCTACTCCAACCTCCCTATGCTTCTACATACCATCACTACCACCCCCACCTCCACCATCCCCACACTCATCATAATGAGTTGGGATTTTAGGTTGGAGTCTTGCTTTTCAGGTGTGTTAGGGTATCCAGGGCTTGCCGTGTTGGGAGAAGTGTGTTCTGATGGAACCAAGTGGCATTGGTTTCTGTTGCATATGTTCTTTCCTTTGCCTCTTGCCATCTGGTTATCTCAGGTTTTAACTGGCCTTGGTGTCTCTGACTGGATCCTGTCCCTCCCGTGAGCTTATGAGCTGATTGTGACAGAGCTCCTAGGAGTCAAGCTCTCTCTCTCTCTCTCTCTCTCTCTCTCTCTCTCTCTCTCTCTCTCTCTCTCTGTGTGTGTGTGTGTGTGTGTTTAGAGGGTGGGTTGGAGCACTGGCTCTGCCCTGGGATTAGTTGTGGGCCAGAAAGAAGATGTGTCTCTGGTAGGGCAGCATGGATAGAGCCTGCTTCTGCTGGGCCTCTTGAGGGTCCCAGTTAGGCCAGGTATTGGGGCAGGGATGGTGTCTCCCCTGTGAGCATGGTTGTGTCAGAGCACCTGGAAGTCAAACTATCTCTGGTTGTGGAAGGTGGTCTGGAGTGCCAGCTCTGCCCTGGCCTGAGTTGTGGTGAGAAATCACTTTCAAAGCCCAATGCTGATTAAGAGCTATAGGTTACCTCACTAAGGATGTTATTTTCTAGTTCTATCCATTTGCCTGAGAATTTCATGAAGTCATTGTTTTTAATAGCTCAGTAGAACTGGCATGTACTCACTGATAAGTGGATATTAGGAAAAAAGCTCAGAATGTCCAAGATACAACTCACAGACCACATGAAGCTCAATAAGAAGGAAGACCAAAGTGTGGATGCTTCAGTCCTACTTAGAAGGAGAAACAAAATAATCAGAGGAGGTAGAGGGAGGGAGGTACAACAGAGGGAGAGGGGAGGAGGAGGGAAAGGGAGGCAGGAGACAGGCGCGGAAGAAGCATAGAGGGTTAGGAAATTGAATGGAGGTGTGTAGCAGTTGGAGATGGGGAACTAAGGGTAGCCACTAGAAAGTCCCAGATACCAGGAAAGCAAGAGGTTCCCAGGACCCAACAGGGAGGACATTAGCCAGAATATACAACAGAGGGGAGACTGAACCTGTAGAGACCATATCCAGTGGATAGGCATGACCTGTGGCTGAGTGATGGAACCACCCACCCATCTCAAAAATATTAACCTAGAATTGCTCCTGTCTAAAGAAAATGCAGGAACAAAGTGTGGAGCAGGGCCATCCAGAGACTGGCCCACCTAGGCATCCATCCCATCTTCAGACACCAAACCCAGACACTATTGCTGATGCCAAGAATCACTTGCTGACAGGAGCCTGGTATAGCTCTTCCCTGAAAGGCTCTGCAAGAGCCTGACCAATAAAAACGTGAATGCTTACAGTCAACCATCTGACAGAGCATGGGGACTCTAATGGAGGAGTCAGGGGAAGGACTGAAGGAGCTGAAGGGGTTTGCAACCCCATAGGAAGAGCAATCATATCAACCAACCATACCTTCCAGAGCTCCCAGGGACTTAACCACCAACCAAAGAGTACACATGGATGGACCTATGGCTCTAGCTGCATATGTAGCAGAGGATTACTTTATCTGGCCTCAGTGGGAGGGAGGCCCTTGTCCAGTGGAGGCTTGATGACCAATCATAGGGGAATGCTATGGCAGTGAGGCAGGAATGGGTGGGTAGGTATGGGAGTACCCTCATAGAAGAAAGGGGAGAGGGGATGGGCTAGGTGGTTTGTGGAGAGGAAACCAGGAAGGGGATAACATTTGAAATGTAAATAAATAAAATAACCAATAAAAGGTAGGAAAAAAGAGCTACAGGTTAGGAGAGCTAGAAGCAGGCTTAGGAATAATCTTGTCTTGTCTAGCCCTCCTTGATTTGCAAGCAGTGAGGGTTAGAAATGATAGTAGTTAGTTGGGCAAAAAGTATGAAGAAAAGAAGAAATTAATATATAAATAGATTAAATATTAAAACAGATTTGATCTTATTAGGAATATCGAAAGTCACAATAAATGTCCTTATCAAAGGTTTTGAATCATTAGTGGTAAGACTATTTTTAAATGGCTCCTTCCTTACCTCCCTCCTTCCTCCCCTTATACAGTTTCTTTCCTTTGTGTGTGTGATGACTACCCGAGGCTCATGTCCATAGTAACTCCAATTCTCAGATTTCTGAAGTAACTATAATGAGCTCAGGGAGGCCATTTGAGTAAGAATAGCACAGACCCTTTCCGTTGTACTCCAGGTTGTCAGCCACAGAAACATCACGCACACTGTCTTATACTTAGAGAAGGAAATGGGAAAAGGTGGCAGACCTCATCTAAAAATGTCAGTTTCCCAAAAGAAATGCAATTTTAAATTTTAAATTTAAAATTAAATTTTAAAGACCAGAGTCTTGTAAGAATCAATTGCTTGTAAGAATAAATTGCCAGAAATGAATGATCACAAGAAAAAAGAGATATAGAAAATTAGCCTTCTTTATAGCAGGTCTGTAAATTCTGAACATTAATTTAGTAGCCATGTCTCTCTTCAAGTGCATCATCCTTGCACCCAAATCTTTTGAGTGATATGTCTCACTTTAAAGTCAACACTGGGTTCTGGGTTGGTTACTCATCTGCTTTATTCTGTAACCAAGAGATGGGAATAGTAATCACCATTTCTTAACTGAGTATCTTATATGTATGTCATGTGACACTGTCCCTGTGCCCCATGTTCTGGATCCACAAGAAATTTAGACAAGATTAGTAAAACTTTAGAGAAAGTTAAGGGACCCGAACAAAGGATGGAGAATTATTTCAGAATCAGCAACAGTGGTTTGCTCATCAGAACCCAGTTACATATCTAGCTACAGAAAGACCATTTGATAAAGGAAAGAAGTGATTGTTAGCTTGTGATCTTGAACAGAGTGAAGCAGGTAGCATGTTCCATTCCTAGACTCTTCTTACCTTCTGGTTCCTTACTAATAATATCTGTCAGTCAACTGAACTCGGTACAGAATAAAATAATAGGGCTTAGGTGATGGAGTCCTTAGAAGTCACCTACATGGACCCCAAGCAGGATGGAGAGGGGATGTCTATGAGGATAGATGGAGAATATTCAGAATAACTTCTATACATACACTTTGAGTAGAATCATTTGGAATTTAGGTCCTGTCATATATACTCTATATGAGTAAGCAGAGTATTTTATTTTTTCTGGAAATTATTTCCTTCTTGTGGATAATGATGGTATTAATAATTTATATCTCAAGTTAATTTTAGGGTTGGGGTGATAATGCATGTAGAAAATTCATCACAGAAACAGACACAGCATCTGTTTAACAAACATTATTATTTGATTTTCCTGGGCATTTTGTCTGCAGAAGGACAATGTCATGTGATGTCAGGTTATTGCATAGAAACACTTAGGGCTCATATGCAGGAGGATGTCTTTTTAGGGAAGCCCTGATGAGAAGGAAAATCTACTTCCTATAGCACTGGCCTCACAGTTTATCGCACCCTTGTCACAAGCCTGTTTCCATCTTCTTGAAATCTCCTTCAAAGAAAACGAATTAGTTGCATTTATTAAGTAAAATATACACTTTTCTATTGGAAGTCTTTTTAATTGGTTTATGTTAGAACCCCAAGCTGCCTAAATGTTCTAAGGTTGGGTTATGGTGTCAGAAAAGTTACTGAACCCTTTATGTAATCTTGAAATGAAAACTGCTCTCCACTCCTATTTGATGTTTTCCATACTGTGGTGTGCTGCTAGACTCCCCTGGTCCCTTTCAAGGCGATACATCTAATCCTCCAGCGTCTGAAAGTGCTGGTGGTTGTCGGCTGCTAGTGTCTTCCTCTTTGGAAACTGACCTTGGCTAAAGAGAGACACCTCATCTTTCAGTGGCTGGCCATCCTTTATGAAAATCTGGCTTCCTTGCTTCTGTTTGAAACCTCTCTAAGGGTTCACAGAAGCTCCTTGTCCTCTGTTGGATGACCTACTTTTCTGGCTGTCTAGCAATCGGCTCTTCTTCCTCCCATATGCGTACTCTAGTAATAATACACTTCAACAGATTTTCCTAGAAATTTTCATCTTGTAGTCTATTCCAACAGACATGCTTCTGGCAAATAGTGGCCCCAAGAATGAGTATTTATAAACCTTCCTTCCAGCTCATATATTACTCTGAACATTTACCAAACATTTATCGAGATAAGACATAATTTAATAGGACTTTGTGTGTAGGGTGATAAGCTTTTTGCAGAGGTCATGATTGAAGCCTCTAGTACTAGTGTGCATAATCAGATAAGATTGGATGCAGACACTTTTTCCCCTTCCTCATCTATGTCTGACCCACACCACATTCTCTATTAGAGAACGTCTCTTTCTCAGATAGAAGATAACTACGTTTTATTTTCACTGTGGTTGGGCTCCCACAAAAGAATGTTCCTTGGAAACAATTTTGCTTGGCATTTTCACCATGGAATCAAATATCCTAATGAACTGACCCATAGGCACTAAAGCTCCATCTGTACCCTTTAAGTGAATCTTGGAGTTTGTGCCACATTTTATAGTGTCACTGTATGCTTAGTGTTCCTAAGATAGAAACGTCCACCAGAGTAACTCTCAAGATGGCAGTGCTGTTACCTTATGGCTTGATGTGACTCTATTTAAAATTTGTTTTAATAGATAGGTGCTCAGTATATTATATCAATAAAATATCCACTAAAACTTCTGTATCAGGGGTCAGCAATGCTTTGGAAACCTACAGTTGTTGGAGGCACTGGGTTGTCTTTGTCCAGCTAGGGGACAAGGGAGAGTACTTCAGCTTTACTAGCTGGTTGTAGCAGGTGAACCAGTAAGACAATTGCCCATGGTGAATACTTGAGAGTACAAGCTATGGGCCTCCCTTTAATGGTTCTAACTACATTGTAATCCTGGCTTTTACAACAATCTGTCAGGCTTTCAGGGAAGGTTCGTACACAAGTAACCAATGAAGCTTTGTCCTGTGGCTAGAAGTTATTCATTCTCTGATGATTCCGATAGGATACCTGTGCCCATATCAAGCTCCTACACCACCATCAAGTGCATCCTATTTCTAATTTTAAGGCTAACATCTGAAACCAAGTTAGAAGATGCTGTCAGGTGTGTGTTACTATAAAGTGTTATTTATAGTATATTTCTTTTGAGCTCAGGTCTCAAAAGTATGGAAGTTTCACTGGTTTGGTCCAAGAATGAAGGCACTGAAATAATCTGAAAGAGGATGAGGTTAGTTCAGGGAGGCAGACAGGTGAGCTCTGCATGGTAGACTGAGGATGACATTTCCAAGTGGAGGAAGAAAGGACTACCTGCAAATCTCAATTGTCATCCTTAACAAAACAGAAGAAATCCTGTGACATCTGTAAGACATTAAGGGCTTTTCTCTCTGTCCAGTTATAAACATTGGCATGTTATCTCCATAAAGTTTTGGTGAAATACAGATATGGACATTCACATTTTAGAAAGACTATTATATAAGATGTTTTTAATGTAGTATTTAATTTATTCTCTGAGAATTTCATATATGCATACTGTCTTTTGATAGTTTTGACCTTCACTCTCTCCTACACCTTCTTCCTGATAACCCTTCTCAACATTCTTCTTCCAATTTCATGTCTTTATTAAATTTTTTAACAACTGACTGAGTTCAATTAATACTCCCCCACTTTAGGTATGGCTCTACTCTTTGGAGCACAGTCAATTTACCAGAGACTAGAACCCTAAAGAAAACCAACTCTCCTTCCCCTACATGCCATTAACTTCCAGTACTTCCTCAACTAGGGATGGGGGAACCTGTGCCATCTCTCATCCATGTTTGAATGTAGACTATCTTAATCTTGTGTATGTCATATGCAGATAACTGCAGCTGTCATGTGTTTATGAATGCATTGGTCTTACCATGTCCAGAAGAGACTGTTTTTAGACTGGTTCTTCCCAACCTTTGGAATTCCATAGACTACTTTGACCAGTTATGTATCTCTGTATTAACCATCCTCTACTGCATAAATGTGCTTCTCCTATGAAAACTGAAAGCTGTACTAATCTCTGAGTATAAAAATACATATTTAGAAGGTAATTCTATAAAATGTCAGTTTAGGAAAATAATAACTATAGATTTACCTCTAGGATCCGTGAGCTCCCAAATAATAGGTTCTTTGATGAAATTTCAGTAGTAGACATGAACTTCTCTTCTGTTCTGGGCCTTAAATCTAATCAGAAAACAGTTGGTTACCCTTTACATTTATGTTACCATTACACCAATGGGCATATTTGATAGAATGGTCATTACTGTAGCTGGCATGGTTCAAAGCTGGATAAGACTTTTGATCACTTTTATTCCCTAGTGACCTGTAGAGCACCTTCCAGTGTTATGAAAGCTCACCAGTATGAGGAAGTTTCCTGGTTAATAACAGGTTGATGTCTCCATGTCACATGACTGAAGCATGTGGTATTTTCAGAAATACAGTCTTACCATCAAGTTCTGGTGGACAAAAAAGAGAAATAAAAATAGCCTTCATTGTTGTAGGGGACTACTATAAACTATCATTGTAGTCCCCTTCTACATGGCACTCTGCCCCAGCTGGGGCTTTTGTTATTAGTACCTGAAACTTGGCTAGGTCCGCATGGTTTGCTACTGACTGGGAATCTAGTCTATTGGCAGACTACAAATGTTTCTGTCTCCTAACAAGGGCTATGTTGGAGTGTGGAACCCAGAAGAAGATGAATTTAAGGTGAGGATTTTCTTGGAAGCTGAAATATGTAGTTGTTCAAGGTCCATGCTTTAGAGGAGATAGGCAAAATTAGTTTACTATAGAATGTGTTGGAGGAACAAGTTTCGAATAGAGGAACACTGTATCAGAAAGCAACAGTAGTCTCTAGTGAAAACTATTTGGATGGAACAGCTATGATTTTTTTCCAAGATCACTGAATAGCTATTCCTTTATGGTACTCAATGGTGTCCCATTTTTTGTGGGGATTCCAACAAATCAAAGGGAAGTATTCCACATATGGCACTGGGCTTTTTAAAGAACATTATTCTCCAAGTATAGTGACTAATCAAAGCATTCTCTCTCTCTCTCTCTCTCTTCTCTCTCTCTCTCTCTCTCTCTCTCTCTCTCTCTCTGTATATGTGTGTGTATATATATATATAAGTTTATAAACTACTTGGTTTCAATATGGCTTTTTTGGAGCAGCTTTAACGTTACATAAATTTATATCTAACAGGGATCAGGTTAGAGATAAGTATTTTTAAAAGATTTTTGAATGCAACAAACTTCCAAGTTTATAGGACCCAAGTCAACTTGAACAGTCCTCACAGGTCTCAGAGAGATGCTTTGATACCCTTGGCAGGTTTGACGAGTCAATTCAAATGTACATACTGTGACTAATATGGCCTATTAGACCAGGGCACAGATGGATATTTCAATCAGCAGGAAAGACACATTCCCACTTAGCATAAAAAAACTCACAAGAGAACTATATTGTGGCTGAAAAACTTAAGTGTTCATCTAGAAACTGAACATGGTACAATTTGCATAAAATGATTAGGAAATCCATCATAGGCAAACCTAAAATGAAATGGAAGTTTCAGCCATGAAACTCCCAGGAGTCATATTCAAGGAGTTTGTGTTCATGGATGATCAAAGGAGACAGAGAAGTGTGTGGTCTGCCAGAAGACTAGATTCCCAGGCAGAAGCAGACCACGAGGACCTGGCCCAGCTGCAGGTACTAATAGCAGAAGTTCCTATCACAATGCCATGTTGAAGGAGAGGAAAATGATAGTTTATAGTGTAAGAAGCAAGCAAGCATTGACAGAAAGAGGCTACTGGGGTCCAAGGAAGACTGACAAGAGCTACATTGGAATGTGGAACCCAGAAGAAGGTGAATTTAAGGTGAGGATTTTCTTGGAAGTTGAGAAACACAGTTGTTCATGATCCATGCTATGGTGGAGATAGCTAAAAACAGCTCACTGTAGAATATGTTGGAGGAACAAGTACAGAATATAGGGACACTGTATCATAAAGCATCAGAAGTCTAGTAAAAACTATGTTTGGATGGAATTGCTATAACTTTTTCTAAGATCACTGGATAGTTACTCCTTATATCTTCAAGCACTACTTGACCACAGTTTCTGTAGATATAGTTGTTACTGATGGCAGGCAAGATGTCCTAGAGACCAGTCAATTACATCTAAATGGTTTACCTAATGATTTGCAAGTCACCAGCTCAGTAATAGAAGTGCATATAATCTGATTTTCATGACATCTTTCACTTTTCAAACTTTTCCATTGGTCCTTGGGATGCTCGGTGACTCATTTAGTTTGCATCTGTCTTCATTATTCTTGAAAGTGGTGAATCACTCTGCTTCATTGGCTGCAGAATCCCTTTTAAAGTCAGATCAATATATTTAATGGGTTTTCAGAATGGGTGCTTATGATCAATGTGCATTATTTATCACAGAATCATGCATGCATATTTTTTCTGTTAGAATACTTCTAAGAGACAACACACTCTAGGTATGCATATGGATAATATGCATAATCAGGAAGTTAATAATTAATAAATAAAATATTAAATTGTCCAGGAAATTAAGAAAAAAAAAAAAAACGTTTCTTCTTTCTCATTACTTTCTATATTCACTGACTGTTTTACATGGTGATGATTTCAAACAGATAAGTGTTAAGAGAAATAAAGGCATGATCTTCACTTCTGTGGAATTGTTTAATAATATATAATAATTATCATCAGGACTATAGATACATTCTTAGGCATAATCAAAGGAATAAAAAGTAAAATTGAAAATAACAGAAGCAAACCAGAATGAGTGGCATTGCACACTAGTTTTTGTTCATGAGCTTCCTGGCTGTCAAATCAAAAACAAAACAACAGAAAAGGAACAGTCATTTGTCTCTCTGTGATGAGAATATGTAGTCAGACTTTTCCTTGTACTAAAATCAGAATTGTGTACTATAGCAGTTAGAATTATGTGCTTTGGATTCAGTACTAAATTTAAATTCTAGTTTTCTCTCTTACAAGAGTAGTTTCCTTGGTTGACTAGTTTAACTCTTGGAACCTTAGTCTCTTCATCAGAAAATGGGCAGAGTAATACCTATTCCTATTGCAGCTAAGAAGTTTAAATGTTAAAATTCATATGAAATACCTAGGTCCCTGACACATGGTAACTGCTCAGATACAATGTCAACCACCTAGACAACAAAAATTTCTTCTACCCGAGATGGCAATTAAAAAGACTATAAATGCAGTGTTTGTTTTAAAATGATAAAACAGATACACATATGTGTCATTTTTCACCCTAGAATATTTGTTAAGACAAACAAGAAATGTATAGTCAAGGCTCATTATAAGGATCACATACTTTTTGATTTGTCTGGTACTCTTGTTTCAACAATGAGAAAAACCAAAATATTTGGTGTATCGGATATTTTGTCAAGATGTTGCATTTTGAGACTGATGCTTGGACTTACACTTAATATAGTGGTGTTTGTAGTTGAATCATTTAAAACTCTGGGGCTGGGGAGGTGGAAGAGTACTTGCTGTTCTTGAAGAGTACCTGGTTTTGATTTCCAGCCATACGGTGGCTCACAATTGCTCGTAACGTTAGTTCCAGAGTGACTGATGCTTTCTTTACCACTGTGGGCACCAGGAATTCATGTGGTGTATATATACATTCAGGCAGGCAAAACACACACACATAAACATGCTTATCCATGGAAAGCTGAAAGTTGGAGGCATGGTTCATTCTTTCAAAACTGTAAGCTTTTCCCTCCTTCCTCTGTGTGGACTGATGTCTCCTGTGATGTGTTAACTGTAAATAAAAATATTCTGATGTTTCTGAGGCTAACCTAGCATTAGCTCTATCTTCTGGAGTCATTGCTAGTTCATGGAAGATCCATGAAAACTACTTCTAGGTTCTTTTCTTTACATGTTTCTGCCAGTAGAAGCAAGTTGTCATGAGTGACATCTCATGGAAGCCTTGGAAGGGGGAAGGAGACTAGAGTGTATACTTCTGTGTCATGTGCAGCCTCAAGAGATTGTGAAAGGTGAGGGTTGAAGAAGCACTGGTCTCTTGAGTGTTTAAGCTGAATAGCCCTTATTACTGACCTGCAATGGTTCTTCCAGTAGCTGGATAAGCATCTTGGCCCTTTATATATATCTAACTTATAGAAGGAGGGAGATTTCAGTTTCTCTGTCAAACATCCAAGGAGTCACACATGTGCTCAATTACTAAAAATATGTTGTGTGCCTTATTATAAATACAACAAAGTGATTTCATTCACGCCTCTCAGCAACCCTATTAATGCTGCCATGTGATGAATGAGAGAATGGAATCTCAGGCAGAAACAATATGATTTAGTCCCTAGCTGCATCTTTCTATACATGTTACTTTAGCACTATTACTCTAGATGCCACTGAGTTAAGAAAAGTTAGAAAGCTCAATATGTTGGAGAAAAGACAGTTTCTGAGATGTTTGTGATGGAATAGGGTTGACATGAGTTTGGGAGTCTAGATTATGTTCTGAATCAGTCAAAGCAAACTATAGCGTTAGAGCCATTGCAGCAGGTGAAGGGCAGCAGATTTTAGACATCAAGTAAAATATTCCCTTGACAATTGCAGAGCAAATGTAAATGTTTTCTTCATTTGTTTTGGACGTGTGTGTGTGTGTGTGTGTGTGTGTGTGTGTGTGTGTGTCACAAAGAAAACCAAGGATGAGGGGAAAGGCTTGAGAACTAGAAAAATGAAGAATGTTTTGGGGAGCATATTACCCACAACTGTGGACAAGTGAGACTCAGTACCACTATGGACTCTCTGTGGGATTATGGAGAACACATCCCTGAAAATATTTATTCATTAGTTCCTACACATCATTGGTGGGGACTATTGCTGTAGGCATTAACTATTGGTGATCTATCTTATATTAGGCTAGAAAGGCTGGGGATGATCTAAAGCCAGAGGGTGTCACTTTGCAGTGAGTGACAAGAATCCGTATGGGTACATGTAGGGATTTTGTTCTGGTGGACTCTGAGGAGTGGGATAAGATGAACTTGGTATGAATAGTTTGCAAAGTAGGTTGCATATTTTAAGAATTTAAAAGGGAATAAAAGAGAAGGTACAACAGACCACTTACTGCAACTACAGAACTCATCATCCACTCTGAGGATGAAAGTGCATACAACCAAATACCTTTCAAATAATAGCTGGTGCCACCCTGGGATATCTGAGTGGATTCATAGTACAAGAAGAGCTTAGATATCGTCCTTGACATTTAAGCACTTGTAACTGTCTCTTAGGAGTGATTCTGGGCAATTTTATAGAGCTAAGTTGTTTATAGTCCCCTTGTGCTGCTTTGCATAGGTATGGCCTCTATAGATTCATGTTTGAATGCTTGGCCATAGGAAGTGGCACTAATAGAAGGTGTGGCCTTCTTAGAGGAGGTGTGTCCAAGTCTTCTTACAGCAAGCAACAGGGTTTGAGGTCTTAAATGCTCAAGTCACTCCCAGTGTTAACCACAGACAGTCTCCTCCTGGCTGCCTTCAGATCAAGATGTAGAACTCTCAGCTTCTTCACCAGCACCAAGTCTGCTTACACGATGTTATGTTTTCTCTCATGATGATAATGGACTAATCCTCTGAAACTGTAAGCCAACACCAACTAAATGTTTTGTTTTATAAGAGTTGCCTTGATCATGGTGTCTTTTCCCAAAAATGGAAATCCTAAGACACCCCTCTTAGAAAACATATGTAGAGCAGACTGTTGCACATGGCATGGTTTACAAGAGTCACTATTGGACCTCCAAGCCATGATGTGAATTGGTATGCTAAAACGAGAACGATAATCAGATATTTTGCTGAGGATTTGAATTTGAGACTTGGGCCACTTTGCTAATCTAAATCAGTTTCCATTTGTACTGGAACTAAAGCAGAAGGAAAAGTCTTCACAATCAGCATACATTCAATGTTTCATGTTCAGTTAACCTCAGTGGCCCCTTGATGCACATGACTAAAAAGCCCAACACACAAAAGGGATGTTGACTTATTTCCATTTAAACGGTTGATTAGTATAGTACATTGTTTCTTTCATTATGACGTATACACAATGGTGAGTGGAATCAAGCTATAACAGTTAATTATATTGTGAAATACATTTTTTTTTTTGGCTCTTCTTTCTTCACCCGATGATGATCAAGTTCCATTGGGCCACTCTTTGAACTCAGAAATTGTGGTACCCACCAACCCCTGTGTATTACCCTTCATAGGTCTTAAGGCTTGGTCTTTCATGCACATTCCCATAGGGAGATATTTATTTCTTGAGATTTCCAGGGCAGTCTTGATTTCAACTATCTTTTTTCTGTTGTTTTCATATACTATCAATGTCCCAGAAATGCCAATATTTTGGCATTTAAGCTACATCTCTCAGACAGCTTAATTCCCAGAAGTGGAAAAAAAATCCTTTGTTAGACTCTGTGTCCTGATTTTTGGTGTGGAAAATAAGGTCATCATATCCTCATTCCACTATTCTTTTAGGAATTGAAATCAGTAAGTTAGCACTATTTCTCCTTGAGCAAGTACATTCTATCCAGCTTTCACCACTGCCATACTGTACTAAAGAGAACATGCCATGGTTTATTTGGATCTGTCTTTGGGAGACTTATTTTGGGGGGATCAGCATACCTTATCAGGTCTTCATCAATGCAGAAGATAGAATATGGGCACCAGTCTCATGGATGCCAGTGAACATCCTGTCCCTTAGTGAGAGAATTGAATAGAGAATGTAAATTACAAGTCCTATGCCATTCTCAGAATAGATTAATATAACTAGACCTTTTTGGTTCTGAGAGATAGACATTTGTTCTTATTAAACATATAGAAACAGATATATTTAAATATGATATGTGTAGTTCCATGTCACCAATGGAAATATCTTGTTCTAATTGACTTTCTCCCTCTGAGTACACTTTGTGCTTCATAGGAGTCATATTATGTTGGCTTAGTTTATGGTTCTCTTGCATGCCTAGCTTGGTGCTGGCTTATTGTTGGTAATGGTCACTGCAGGCAGACCCAAGCTATCAGTGTGTTTGTTGAAAATGAGGACTCTCAGCAATATTCTGGGTGGGTATATTGTTCCTGGATGGTATATAGTAGATTTTTGGATACTATTGTTCTGCTTTGAAGAGATGCTGACAGATGATGACTGATTTAAGACAATTTATATTCTCAACCATTTTGATACCATAGTGATCGTCTTTTTAAATGCCTATGCTAATAACGAGAACAAATTATTATTTGTGGACTAAAATTGGCAATTTAAAAGAACAGTAAGCAAATTAATTTATTAATTAGGACAATTATACTTCCATAGAAATTTCAAGCAATCATTCATTTGTTCTTCTTCTTACTAATTAGCGCCCTAATTGCTTAGTTACAGATATATGTATGTGAATGGTGAATGTGTAATATATATATAACATATATATATATATATATATATATATATATATATATATATATAATATAATATATGTATTATATATATATATTACATATATATATTCTTATAAGAATATATATATATTCTTCAACATGGGGATGATACTCTTGCTTCTATTTAAATGGCTAAGAGAATTTTGAAGTGAGAAATACTCTCCCTAGTTATAAAGGGAGAGTAAGCACAACAATGACGAGGATTGATGGCTGGAAAATTAACAGCTATTTTATTGATAGGTAATCATGCATCAGACATCAGTATGAACATTTCACATGTAATACATAATTAGTTCTTGCATAAACCATGTTTCAGATGAGAAAATGTGGCACATAAAAGTTAATTAGCCCATCCAAGGTTACATAGAAAAGTGGAAATAGGAAGAGCAGAGACTGAGATGCTGTGAAATGTTCCAAATCTAGGAGACTCATTTGTATTGCAATTCTAGGAAAGGAAATCAGAGTTTTGGAAATAGAAATTTCTGATTTTTAAAAACAATACTTAATATAAAATGTAAGATTATGCACATTGTCCAAATTTCAAGATGGTAACCTATTTGGTTTGGGGCTTTGGGGATAAGTTCTGATCACCAAAGAGTTAATGGGAGGAAAAAGAACAAGTCGCAGCATCCAGGTAGGCATCACTTTCATTCCAACTGAAATGTGGCTAAAAATCAAGGGACAGTATTGGATTTGTTGTGCATTCCTTTTCTGTCTGCAGAATTATTGTCTTTCCTTGTTTAGCCCCTTGTCTTAGACACTCAGTTTGGAGCTAAGTTTACCTTTAAAGCTGAGGCAGCTTTTATTTTCTTTCTTTCTTTCTTTCTTTTCTTTCTTTCTTTCTTTCTTTCTTTTTTCTTTCTTTCTTTCTTTTTTTAAATTTTCAAAAGCTTACTATCCAAGCACTTATAATTCTTTATTAATCAATTGATTATATGACAATATATATTGATATTTATTTTCTACAGGTTTAAATGATTTTAAAAAGTATAATGCTGGGTTTTTTTTTTTTTTTTTTTTTGGTGATTTGAGGTAGAATTTCCTTCAGCAGGTAGCTTCAGGATTTATGTGAGTCACTTCCTGACTAGAACTGCCAAATCATGTTCAAAGCTTCTGTCTTAGCCTTACCTCAACTATGTCTTGGAACATTAGTTATATGTGATATGAATGGATATTTGGTTCATGAAAAGTGTCCCTTGAACAAATAAATTTGGAGAAATGGGATTTAACAAAATGAAATTAGTTTCATGACATGGTGCCCAAGGTTCTAAAGCACATTGCAAATGTCCACATTGGTAGGTAGTATTTCTCAAACTTTTTGATGGCTTTAAATTTTCTTTCTAGTAAAGCTTATAAGACTTCATGGCTTACAAAACAAATGTACTTGAGAATGTTCTTTTATTTTTTATTTTATTTTATTTTTTTTACATTGCAGAAATTATTGTGGGTACATGTTTATAGAAAGTAGCACCTAAATATACATGTGTGTCCAAAGGACGTAACTCAAAGGACATGCAAGGTAGTGTGGTTCCACAGAGAGATAGACTTCCTAAAAATTAGTGATTTAGTCTAGTTATATCTCTGACTAATATAAGAATGGACAGGAATACAAATATTGTGCATCTTAATTTTTCTATGAGATTTTTGTACCAGGAACAGTGGTGAAAAGAGATGGAAATGGCCAGGCAAATGTACTTCATGGTTTGACAGAGAAATACGGTACATGAAGTAGCTAATAATCATCTTGAAGTACAATTGTCCATTCAGTTATTATCCATGCATTCAACAAGCATTCTCTTTTGAATTTATTATGTATTGAGTACAGGAGACTAACTAAGGCCCAATTTTCTGTCCTTCTGCATCTTCTAATTTGGAGATGAGAATAGATAATCTGTATGGAACAATCATCTGTGTAATAAATAAGAGGATGAAGTGATGAATAACCAAGTTCATGTGAGTTCCTAAGTGATAAGGGTGTGCTTTTCAAAGGCCTGGGTGGGCAGTGGTATGCATCCTGTTGGGCTCTTGGATAGAACAGGCTGATTTATTTCTCCTTCTCTGACATTACTAGTCTTTCCTTTATGAGCCTTCATGTCATAGCCTTAAATAATCCATAGAATAGAAGAGAGTGATCGTAGTGGGGTCAATGTTTCACTGGTGAGTCATAAAATAAAAATGAAAATGACTTTAGTACATTTCTGAGAACTTCCTGCTGAGATGTATCTTGAAATGCTTCCAACTGTGGCAAATGTCCCGATATTCTTTTACTACTCTCCTTAGGTAGAGCAGAGGAGGATTCCCAGCTAGAGTGCTGAGAAACTTGTACTGAATCTCTGCCACTAACAGCATGCACATATGGGCCATTAACTCTGCCTTTCTCAGCTTAGCTTCCCATAATTTTGAGAAATGAAGAAATGGGAAATCTTGTCTTCAAAGTTTTCCAACTCGTAAATGCCCCACCCAGGTCCCTAAGGTCCTTGGTCTTATTCATTCTTGTCTTTGAAATCCCAGTTCTGACACAGGTACTGGGTCCCATTCCTGAGCTGTCACTTATCGTTTAGCTCATTGTAGTGAGTTTACAAAGTTCAGTGAATCAGCCTCATTGAGGCTTCTATATCATAGACATAGAAACATTAAGAAGTCATCCTCCCTGCCAGCTGTTTGATGTCTCTGAAAGGCTAATTTGATACTGGGACATTTAGGTAACTTCAGTTGAAAGTACCTGCTTACTCACTGCCATGGGTCAGACAGCTCAAGTTAACATCTACACTAATTGAACACATTAATCAGAGAAAATGATGATTTGTCATGTGTATGTGTATGTTTAAAAAAATGGGAATACTGAAAAACCCACATAAGACAAATTGAGCTGTAAGAATTTTGTAAGTGGAGATTTCTGCCTCAGAAAATGAGTAAAAAAATATATTGAGGAGCTTTGAAGATCTCTAGCTGAGCTTCTCATTTTTCCCTGGCTGGGCTGCTTTTCTTTACAGGTGTGGTTAGGTATCATAAATAAAATAGTCTCTACAGGAAAGGCTTGGAAAGCCTAGGGAGGAACAGGGGAACTGTTGGATATAGCTAGTCAAAATAAAAGGATGAAGCTTTCTCCTAGGAATTCTTTTTATTTTTAGACACTGTTTGTGTGTGTGTGTGTGTGTGTGTGTTTTGCTGGAGCACATATTACTTAGCTGGCTGTACACTCCTAGCAGGCCTAGGACTCTTTCAGCTCAGTTTCCTCCTTTTTGTTTAACTAGAAAGACATACTGGACATGCACAAGCCTTGCCCAGATTCCTTCCCCACTGAAGACTTATTGCCCCCACCCAATATTTGGAATGCTTCATCTAAAGTCAATCCTTTTACTCTGGGTGATTCTTATCTAAGGATGGTTGATACAGTGTATAATGTTCTAGCCTTGAGCACCAATGTGGGGCATCTCTGAAATGGTTTCTGATTATACGGTGTGGGATATTATACAGAAGGCATTGCAGCCTGACTCCCTCCTCTGTTCAATCAGTTGTTGATCCCATAGGCAATCATTAACAAATAACAAGCTAATATGCAACTTCATGTTGTTTCCTGGGAGACCATAACTTGCATCAGAGAATACTGTATATATGTAACGAACATCAGATAGTGTTATTGTCTTTCTTAAAATAGACCTGAAGTGAAGTCCAAATTTCTTTTCAGGGCTTAAAGATTCTTTTTCAATTGTGCTGTGCACACTATTTTATCTTTTTCCTCTTGTTGTTTCTAAACTTAAAGACAAACCTCCAGTTCATGGTCTTTAAAAAGCTCCAAGCATTTTTATACTCTAATTTTTCTAATGCCATTTTATTTTGGTCTAGCTTATGTCTTCCTGTTATTTACTCAGTTCTGTTTCCAGCAAGACACATGTATTGCACCTTAATAATGGTAGTTTACCTATCTTAAGCCCTTTTCTTGTGCCAGAGGCAGTCTAAGTCCCTGGTGTGTTTCACATGTTGTCTCTTTTAGTCCCCAGGCATTTATGCAGCAGATACTATTGTCATTATCATTTTGTGATGAGAAAATGGTAGTGCAGAGAGTTTGAGAAATGTTGATCAAAGTCATAACATTGGTAAGCAGTAATACCAATCCTGCTATGGGTATAGATTGTACCCTGCTCATTATGCCTTGTAGGTATTCTTTGATGAAAAGGATTCTATTTTTCTTTTCCTTTTCGAAAACAAACAGGACTGAAGACATCTAGTGCTACAAAATGAAAACACTCCTTCTCGTCAAACCTTATTTCCTGCCACATTTTATTTATCAATGTGACACCCACCTGTGTGGTGTACATAAATCATCATCTCCAGATCTCCTTTTTTACAATGAAACTTCCAGAAGTTTTATATTTTTTTCTAATTTCAGCCATTTCAAGAAATCTTTATATGTATATATAAATCTTTATATGTATATTTTTATATCAGCTTTATTGACTGAAATTTTGAAATTTATTGACTAAAATTTTGTGTTTGAAAATATATAATGTGCTGTTTAGGTATATATAATACACTGTGAAATAATTGCCACTCAAGAAAATTAACTTGTCTATCACATGGCATAATTTAGTTTTATAGTGTGTGTGTGTGTGTGTTGTGTTGTGTGTGGTGTGATGTGTGAACACTTAGGATTTGCTTACCAGGAAGACCAATCCAGGAGGCTGGTTATGTCCTGTGACATCAGAAGTTCCATTTTCCTCTTCCTTCTTGGTAAGGAAGTCAGATTTTCTTAGGAGCAAACTTTCTGTCTAATGTGTGTACTATTTCTTGCGCCATTCTCTGAGCATCAAGATGCCACTAGTAATTGAGAGGAGGTTGGGCATCAGGTCTTCTCAGCTCTCTTTCAGCCTTCAGATCCCACGCTTGTTGCTATCCTTCCTCATTCATTTGTCTGTTCAACATTTTCTTTATGAATCTACCATGTCTCAGACTTAGTAGCACTAGAGATGCTCTGGTGACAAAAACAGATACAAACCCAGACTTCTGGATGTTTCACTGTGGAAAAGGAAATCTGGAGATGATGGTTTATGCACATCACACAGTGGTGAGTGCCACATCGATAAATAAAATGTGGCAGGAGATGGGGTTTGGAGAGAAGGAGTGTTTTCATTTTATAACACTAGATGTCTTCAGTCCCTTAGTGGAAAACATTCAAGTTGATGACCTGGCCCTTCAGGAATATATCAGACCAAGAAGGGATGAACAGTCTGGTAACCACATCCTTTCCATACCCTCCCCCATTGGTTGCTCCTTCACAAGGAGTACACCTCCACTTGTCCTGGTCCAGCCTTGCTTGGGCTAAAGCTCCAGAGCTGGAGTTAGCTGAGGGATGTAGCATTTGTTTGGGAGGTACAGCTTGCTTAATGTGGTGTCAAGATGATTAATACTTTTCCACAACAGATAAAAGTTCAGGATTCTCATGGAGTGCATTCTTAATGCTATTAAAGCAATAAATACCTTTCAAAGACATAGATTGTCCATATTTAAATGTAAGATAAGTGATCTGTGGAGGCTGTGGGAAATGTCCTCTGTGCAGAGAAGCACTGCACCTGGAACTGATGGCATCTTCTGAAACTTCTCCTCTTCAAAGTGGGCATCATCTCTCAGCATTCTCAATAGTACACTTGGTCATCTTTGAATGAAGGCTGACTGTTAGATTCTCCAGTTTATGTGCAAGATGAGGTATCTGCCTAGGACACCATCATTAATTTCCATTATTTTCTCCAGAATTTATTTTCTCCTATGTAAAAGCCATCAGTGTGGGGTCTTCAAGATTCATTTGTTTCAGCTGTTTCCTTATTGTACTAATTATGAATACCTTTAGGACTGGTTTCTGTTTTATGGGTTCCATAGGTTTTAGGATTCAAACTCTGGGAAAATTCACAAAAGCACCCACCCCAGCAAATTGTGGCATAGTGCTCCTCAGCTCCTGAGCTAGTGATGGCTTTATATGTCCTCTAGCACATTTGGAGGTTTTGTGGATCTCAGGTGCTGGGAATTATTCATAAAAATAGAATCCTTTATGATGTGTTATAGCTCATTCATTAAAAAAATCCCATTGTATATAACTATGCTTGGTGTCTAAAAGGAATTATTGTGACATTATGATTTCAAGTGATACTTTGTGTAGAAATGTAGTGCAACCTATGCACAGATTGTACATTTGTATTTGTCCATGCCTGGAATATGAAGGTAGTTTTTAGAGGTCTATTTGTTTGAGGCAAACCTAGGGTTAGAACTCATTTTTAGAGTTATCTGTACATGAAGATCATGACCCATTCACATATATTGTTATTTAGGGGAGTGAAGAATGTTTCTAAATTGCCAGTCCCTGTGATCTCTGGACAGCTTGTTTTGATGGATTCAGATTGACTATATTGGGAGAGAGGGACATTGGCCAGCTGTTTCACTCCAATTCTTTCTACTTGGTATATTTATTCAGAGGGACTTGGCAGGGCTGAACTTGTTATCCCACCCTCTGAAACTCCAACCATGTATCAGTGTGGTCTGTTGTGGTATGCGGGTGAGTATATCTTTTCAGAAGCTATAGTGTCAAAGAGGAACAGTGGCCTAGTATCATGACCAGAAAATCTATGTGGTACTTTACTGGATTTGTATGTATGTGTTTATTAAAAACAGATTCCCTACAAATGATGATGGTGGATAAGGTCTTTGTTAGTGGCTGACATTTTTCATGATCAGATGAGAACAAGGACAAAGAAATTGTTTTTATGATTCCTATAATGATACTTAGACTTTAAGTTTGTGCAAAATTTGTGTATGTGTGTGTGAGTGTGTGTGTGTAAGTACATTAAATTCAAGGATATGTACTCAGGACACTAGAGACCTTTGGCGACTTAAACTTGGTCTTAGCTTTTCAATACTGCATATATAGCTAGAACTGAATGTCTGGATAGCTTTCCAGTTGGTCTCCCAGGAGGCAGCAAACAGCTCTGAACACTTGTTAGTCCAAAGGTTTGAATACACTGGAGGCAAAATAATTAGGGAGAGCAAGGAGAAGAGTAATGGAGAGAAACCAAGTGAAAAATAATGGGGAAGCAAGGGAGATAAAGGACCATAACTCACAAGATGTTGGTTGGTCCTTATTTAGATGGTAAAAGGCCCAAGCTTTTAACTAGAAAGCCCAAGGTACTTTGTAGCTAAAGAAAATGTCATTCAAACATTTATTGGTATGCCTCAACTGAGTAATCTATTCAAGAGAAGGCTCAGAAAGTGTCATATGACTCTCAAGAGGGAAGTCTCCCCAGGTGAACAAAGATCAGCATGCTCTGTGGTGGTTACGAAGACACCTTTCTAATCTCTGCTGGTTCTAATTCTGACAGGCTGGGTTTTTGAAAGCAGAACATATACCATGATGATGGAACTTGTGTCCTACTGTGATAGCACAGAGATGGCAGCAGTTAAAAGGCTGAAATAAAATGGAGCCCGATAGATACCTTTGGCCTGATTAGGCAGTTGGGGGTCAGTGGTTCTTGGAGGGGCGGTTCTCAGGCTGCTGAGTGCTCAGCCTCTTTTGACAAGCCAAAAAGAGGCAAGCACTTCAGGGAGTCCAAAAGCAAGCTTGTGCACATTTCTTCAACTTGAAGATGAAGGCGAGCAGAAAGGAGATGTAGTTTGACAGAGCACAGAACTGCTTCTTGGTGAATGAGAGTTCTGTTCAAGGATAGTGGCTTTCTGCAGCTGATTGCAGACTTTGAGAGTTTTCCATTTAGTACAACTGCACCAAAGAAACTCATATTAGATAATGAAAATGAATTTAAAGCAACCCACACAATGACTTCCTGTGGGTAAGGCAGCTTTCATGCACTACCCAGCACCGTGGCACTCCTGTGAACATGACAGTGTTCTGTTCTCTTTCCTGTGGAGTTATGCCATGGGTATTGACTAACCATCCCAGTTGGCCTGAGGCCAAATGGTTTCCTGGGATGTGGAACTGTTCATGTTAAAGAGAGAGTCCAGCAAACTTCAATGGCTGCTCACACTGGTGTAAGAGAGTGTTGTTATATCCTATGCTGAATGCTTTGCCTGACTGATCCTGTGTGTCTGCCCCATCACTTCTGAGGAAGACTCAATTTGTTTTCAGGTCTATTTTATTGATGAAGCTAGTTAGGAAGGAAACAGGTTAGCAGACTTATCCAAGCGATCGTTAATGTCAGTTCTTTTTGGGCTGTGAGAGTCCAAGATAACCTTAATAATTTTTGGTTTTTTTTTGTATTGAATCGATTATATAAGGTATATTATATAATGATGTAAAAACAAAACTATGTACTCTATTTTCCTTGTATAAGAAGTAAATTAATTTTCCAAAGTCATGTGTTTAATGAGCTGCGCCAGAAATCCTGCTCTGATTAATTCCCAAGTCCATGATCTCTGCTGTCATGCAGGTAGGACTGGCTTGGAGAGGAAACTCCCCACTTAAGGTCCTTCTGGCTCTTTGGGAAGTTTCCATCCTTACTCCTGACTGTCTTAGAACCCACCACCCTAACTAAACTCTCTAGCATGATGAATGTTGAGTGAGCCTTTACTAGCTTCCCAACTGGACAAAACATTTCTTTTATAGGGGACAATTTTCTCTTGAGCTTCACAACACCACAAAGTAAGATGTGAAAATCTTACTTCAATTATGTTAGTGAATAACCAGCAGATGATGCTAATCAAGTTTTATTTCTCATGAATATGAAAGAGCAGTAGGTATCTGGGAGACCTGTGGTATCCTCTGAAGTTCAGAGTCTTATCAGCTGACTGTCTCAAACCCTGTCCGTCAAACACCTTTCCGGTTCTGATTTCTGTTCTAAGAAACAAGTGCAACAGGAGGGTCAGCCAGGTGATTCCAGTAGTGGGAGAAGGATTAAAATGATTTGGAACAAGTTAGAAAACAAGATCTCTCTAAAGCATCCAGCTCTGCCTTGAATGTCTCAAATGATGGCACTTGCGTTCATTGTGGACGAAGTCACTATTTGCTATTTCTCCACAATAAGAGGGTCAGAAATTTGCAATTATTCTCTCCTGTGACTAGTCCAGATTCATGGCATGAATTTAAGGAGAGGCTCTGGGAGCAAACAGCCTGGGTTGGAATGCCAGCTTTACTTTCTTTCAACTCTGTGACCTTGAACAGTTGACCCTCTAAATGGATGTACTTTTCCCTATGAAATAGAGTCATAATTGTACCTAACTATTAAGGTTGTTGGGAGGATTAGATAATACAGGGCACCCAGACTGCCAGCTGGGTGAATGCTGGATACTTGATTATAGTCAGGATTTCACACTGGCAGCCAGAGGAGGCTGGAGTCCATATGCATCAACTGAAGTTACGATTTCAGAGATTGGCAGAAAGATCACAGAACTTCATGACAGAGGCTGATGGTGGCATAATGGCAGAATTTCTCCTGTCTCTTGAAAAATCCCCATATGGGCTTTTAAATCCTTCCAACCAGGTGAGCTAATTCACCCAGAGTGATATCTGTCCTTAATTCAACTAATTTGGAGCTTTAAGTTACATCTGCAAATCTTTTTCATCCCACCGCCTAGATCTGCATTTGACTGAGTAACTGACACTCCAACGGGACCAAAGCATCCTCTCAAAGGCTCTCTTCTCCTGCTTGCTGAATCATATGCATTATTTTCTCTTGGCTGTTACAGCAAGTAGACACAATCCTGGCGACTTCAAACAATGGGTGTTTATGCTTCTCACACTTTTGGAGTCTAGAAATTTGAAGTGCAAATCAATAGGCTGAACCAACAGGTCAGGAAATCTGTGCTTTCCCTTAGGCTCTAGGGTAGAATCTGCTTGTCTTTTTTTTTTTTTTTTTGTGCTGGTCTTACCAGGTCATTCTGTCTCCATGGACACTCTGCTATCTTTTGTAGATATGCTGAATCTTTCTGCCTCTCTCTTCCTAGGGCATGTGTTGCATTTAATGTCTCTCTGACAACACTGGACAATTTCCTATCTTACATCCTTACTTAACTTCATCACATGCTTTGTCATAGGTGGCAACATTTACATTTTTCAAGTTTTGGGATCCCAGCAATGTCTTTGGTGACCATTGTTTGAACTCAGTATCATGTCATTTAAATTGGAGGTTTCCTTTGTATCATTGGACTTTGCTGTATTGTGGGAGCAGAGTTGGAGTATGAGAAAGCAGTTGCCACATTTCTACCTTTAAGATGCCAAACGGAAAAAAATTGATTCTCTAGAAGCATGGGCTGTCTGGGAATAAGACAAAGAGTGGAGTCAGAACCCCTGTCAATGGCTATCTGTAACACAGTGCAAGGCTTCAGAGACAGGAAGGCTTCATGGAGGAGAGAGTACTTAACAGATAGGGATGCTGAAGCAGTCAATCACAGTGCTGCCTGCATTCGTCTCCTGAAAGGCTAATTCCCAGAAGAGATTATTGGATCCAAGTTCCGAAGTCCTGTTAGCAGCTGCAGAGTATGGTATGAGTATTCTTAGATCTCAGTAGGCACACTTTTAGAACCACTGTTTAGACACATAAAGATGAAGATAGAGTCATGTTTATAATCTCAGTGCTTAAAGAAGCTGAGACAGGGAGACCATGGGTTTGAAGCCATCCTGGCTGTCGAATAAGCTCCAGGTCAGCTGGGGCTGCATAGTGAGAACACATAACAAATGTAAACCAACAGGCCTGCAAAAATTGACAATGATATTGGAAGAGATTGTTTTCAACTGTCAATTTAGACCCTGATGTAGATGTCAGAGTCTTAGAAAGACCATAAAAGTTTTCTCTGTTTATCAGTTTCCTTCAGTTTATTTATCAGCCCTTTTGAGCAGGACATCATCTATAACTCCACTAGAACAGAAGGTCCATGAAGTATAGACACTTTTGTAGCATCTTTTGTTCAGAGAAGTTAGAAAAGTTCTTAGAGTATAGTAAGTGTTCAGTAAACACTTGCTCAGTGAAAGATTGAATGAATTCTGGTCTCATAAAGCTTAAATTTCTTAGTTCATTTGACTTTGTTTGTTCAAAACTAAACCAGTGACTTTGTCCTGAGAGTTATTTAAATAGACTTAAATCAGTCATGTTTAACAGTTCTTTACATTTTCAGAAAGATATTCTAGTCTACCTAGCCTATGTAGAGCTAAAGAGAATTTGTAGTCTTTAAGCAGTGGAGAAATGCCCATAAAATAATTAGGATGGTTTAAACTCATTTAATTCTTAATATTTCCACTTCTGAATAAATATTTCATGCATTGCTCTACTGGGAGGCCAAGAGCCAGGAAATTTCAGCAATAATATGTGTATGAAATTTCTCTTTTCCCACAGTAGCACATTTTGAAAGATATCTCAACAGGTTATGACAAGTAGAACAGGAAAATATTATTTTAATTTCCCCGGGTCAATTATTAGAATTACTGAAAAACGTACTTAAATCACACTTTATCAGTGTGATCCACTCAGAGAAGGGAGGTGGATGAGAAAAAAATTTTTGGATGGGTGTATCTTAATTAAGTTTGTGCCCAAACTGCCAAAACAAATCAAATGCACTGGGCACATCTGTCTCCTGACTACTGGGAAAGGGATGGGGTAAATGTGTTTAAATGTGACTTGCTGTGATGAGGCAGGTGGTTAGACTGAAGGACAATTTCAAGCCACATGCATCTCAGGAATGACATTCCTACTTCTCAGTTTGGGAACAGATGCTCTATAAGAAGCTACAGACATGTCGGAGGAGTTTCATAGCACTAGGCCCTCACTGGGGTCATTGGGTTTGATAATATACCACAAAGCACTGACTTTATCCCTCTCCCACTAAGCAAGGCTGGCGACTGTGGGTAGAACTGGGGTTGGGATTAGGGAACCATGAACCACTGTGTGATAGACTGACTGACTGAAGACTGAGACTTTGCAATTTGGTCACAGATTCCCTTGCATACTAGAAATGCTCTGTGTTCTCAACACACTAGGTAACTGGTTACCCCAGGAACCAGCTGACTTTCTTATTGAATAATGACAATCCCGATTCTAAAGTCATCAGGGAAGACTATGGCTGGTGGAAAAGTGCTTTCTGTGGGAGTTGGATCAGTTTTTAATAAGGCTACAGAGGCCAGTTGGCTACAGGTTTACCATTCCTTAAACAAACAGATGGCCTAAGGTGGCAAAATGACTGACTATAACAGCATTTATGTATGTAACATTCTGTTTTCTTCTAACATTAAAGCAGAAATGGGTGACTTTAGAAATTCTTATCATAAGGTTGATTATTGTTTTTAAGACCTATTTGCCAACTCATTTCTCTTCCAAACACATAGTAATTGGTGTATGAGTCTCCAGGGTTTGGGAACTGGTTAGGTTGGTAAATCCCTGAGTGAGGCCTCAGTACAATGAGAATCATGGTCTCAAAAGATAAGGCATACAGCTCCGAGGAATCACTTTGGAGGCTTCTGGCCTTTACAAGTGAAAACAGACATGTGTGCACATATACATCCATTATGTATTCTCACACATGTGAATACACACACATCTTATATACATACAAACACACAAATAAATTAATTTACCTCTTTCTAAATCTTAAAAACTGTCTAGAACCTATAGCAAGGAATTTTCCATTGTATTGATAAATAACTTTTAGAGGAGGAGAGAGGGAGAGGGATAAATCGAATATTTCTTCTGAAATTTTAGGTCTGCCATTGAGAATTTTCATCAAAAACAAAATTAGACAACTAAAACCACTGCTCACTGTCTGTTGTCCCTTGTACAGGTGAAGCAGAGCTTTGAGGAATTTCTTACTACGGCATTGTACTCACGATATCCACCCATTGTGCCACAAAGTGCGTGGGTTTGAGTTGGTGAATAGGAGGCTAGGCAGCCTTCCTGGAGGAGGACTTCTGCTCCAGATGATGATGAATGTGCAGCTGGCTCTTCAGTTTCACTCTCATGTCTTCTCTAGAGAGGTTGAACTGTTGTGATAAACATGAAGAAAGAAAAAAAGAAATCTAACCTTAGCCTTAAACATTGAGCTGGTGTGATAATTTCAACTTCCATAACTTTAGATATGACACTTGGTGGAGCCCATTATTACCTGCACTTCTGTTTCTTGGAAGTGATTTCTTCCTATGTTGTTCAGGATGGTGTGATATGATGGAGAGAATAGGTAAGCAGAATGCTGGGAAACTGTTTTAGGCTTTCTTCTTTTCTTCCCTTGACTTTAGTCATTAGACTGTGGGCCATTGTTTTAAAACATTATCTCTCACCAATAACTCGTTGCCTGTCCTGGTACATGGAACATTGTAGGATATCCATCAATACTGTTGATTGTGTAGAAGAGAATAAAAAAACCACTTGATTCTAATTCAAAGTGACAGGTTGTGTGGGATTTGAGGTCTATCTTGGGTGGAAGAGATTTAATTTGAAGTCATTTATGAAATAAAATTTACTACAGCAAAGTAGCATCAGCCTCCTTTATGTATATGTGTGCATGCATGCATGCATGTGTGAATATCCATACAGATATTTATAATAATGGTATTCTTTGTCTACACCAAAACTTATTTTCCTTCTAGAACTTATGTATTTCTTTTGCTAAGATTCTAGTCTTGGGCTATATTTGGTTCAGGTATAGCAATACTATTATACATTTATTTCTCCCTAGGACTGGGGTCAGAATTGATTACTGTTGATGAATTATCCCAAGTTTCATGGAGATGCTAAGTTTTAACAACCTAAAGAAGAAAGGGCTGTGCTCATGTGAACAAGATCAAAATGCCAATAACAAAGTATATTCAATTTTTGTCTTCCAGAGGCTGCACCTGTGAGTGGTACCCTACTCCTCTATTGTCATGCCTTCCTAGCATCATTGAGCTGCAATGTGATGAGTTGACATTTGTGTTTTAGGTCTAACATCTGATGAGGCATGGTAGCTGGACATATGGGTGGCAGGTTTCCTGATGTCTAAGAGGTGATGAAATCTCCTGATATCTAGGAGGACCTAGATGTCTTCCAGGCCAAGTTCTTGTTCAATATAATTAACTCTGATGTGAGGGAAATCTCCAAAGGCATGACCTTCCTCAGTATTGAAAAGCTACTGAAGAAGACAAGCTGTCACTCAAAGCAGTTGTCAATATGCTGCCAGTGTTCAGCCAAGCTTAGAAGATATTTTCCTGTGTTGTTTCACATAAGGAAAAACCAAAGCAAAGCAGCCCTCTACACCCATACAACAACAACAACAACAACAACAAAAACAGCAGCAGCAGCAACAACAACAACCTCCCCAAACCACTATAGTCTTAGTCCCTAAAACTGAGCTGGTAATGATGGATAATTTCTGTCTCACTATCTTACATGGCTTCTTTCTTCACCACCACTTCACTCTCCAGCTCTCAGGCTACTTTGTATTAATCTTCCCCACAGAGCTGACTGCCATTCTCAGGCTGCCCCTTCTAAGTAGCTGTAGGGCTGTTGCTTAGGGACCCCTGGTGCTTCAGTAGAGTTCTGAGGGGACCTTTGCAATCAAGTCCTGAAGGGAAAGGCACAGTGACTTTAGAGGCTTCTTTACCTTCTGGTTGGGACTCGGGGCAGAAAGAAGTGCATGTGCAAAAGAATCTGTGAGTTATTCTTTCACTTTCATGTCATCTGGGTAGGGCTTTAGAACAGAAGTTAAAATTCAGAACATGGGGTCCATCCTTTTCCAAGGATGTATCTTTGTTTGAATTATTTTAAATATTTTGTCAGGTGCATATACTTTAAAAATAAAATCACTGAGTGTCAGAGCCTTTTCTCTACATAAAAAATTATAATTTTATTTTTTTATTTGTGTGTGTGTGTGTGTGTGTGTGTGTGTGTGTGTGTGTGTGCAGGTCTCCACAGAGGCCAGAGGAGTCAGATTCTCTGGAGCTAGAGTCAGGTGGTTTGAACTGCCTAATGTAGGTGATGGGAACTGAACCCTAGTTCCTTTAAAGATCATTATGTGCTCACAATTCCTGAGCATCTCTCCAGACCCAAACTTCTTACTTCCTTTACATTTGGTTTTTTTTTTTTTGGTTTTTCGAGACAGGGTTTCTCTGTGTAGCCCGGGCTGTCCTGGAACTCACTCTGTAGACCAGGCTGGCCTCGAACTCAGAAATCGCCTGCTCTGCCTCCCAAGTGCTGGGATTAAAGGCATGCGCCACCACCGCCCGGCCTTCCTTTACATTTGTATTTTATCATTTAACCATGTTTTTAAAATGGTGGGCCTTACATTAGTTTGGTGTCATGTGATATAAATGTGGGATTTTTGTTTTCAGGACATGTTTAAACTGTATGTCCTGAGCTTCACCTGTTCCTTATTTCCTGAAAAGCAAGTCTTGCCTTCATGGTGCCACAGATTTCTCTTCCACTCTGTGCTGCTTACTTTTTTTTTTTTTTGAAACTTTACATAAACTAGGGTCATGTGGGAAGAAGGAAATATCAGCTGAGAAAATGTATCCTATATACTAGCTTGTAGGTAAGTCTGTGGGGCATTATAAAAACTATTTGATTATGATTTATGTGGGAGGTTCAAGCACCCCGTGGGCAATGCTGCCACTAGGTATGTGGTCCTCAGAGGTATAAGAGACGTGGCTGGATGTGAGCCTGGAGAGGAAGCCAGCGAGCAGCATGCCTTCTTAGCCTTCTTACCACCCATCTTCATGCTTGAGTTACTGTCCTGACTTCCCTCAATAGTGGGCTGTGATCTGGAATTGTAAGCTGGATAACTCTTTTCTCCCCCAACTTGTGTTAAGTAAGTGGTTTTTATCACAGTGACAGCAAGCAAACTAGAATACCCTCAGTATCAGTTCAGATTTTGTCAAATTCCATCTAGTTCTCCCTTAATGCTTTGTTCCTGGGCCTTTGTTCCCTTTAGCCCTGTGTAGTTTTAGACTGCTTCATGTCCCAGGTGGCAGTGCTGACTGGATCATGAGGGGCTGTCATGCCACCAGTGGATTGATCCATAGCAGAATGCATTATTGGATGGTGAGGGGGGAGTGGGTAGCTGACATGTACCTTTTAGGGTGTATCTTGTCCCAGACACTTCTTCGTTTTTCTCCCTCTGGTCCACCATGAGGTACACCACTTTGATCATACCATATCCTCTCTGTCATGATGCCCTGTCTCATGACAAATGGGAAACAACAGAGCCAAGTGTCTATGGACTGAGATTTATAAAATCTGAACCCAAACAAATTCTTTGTCCAGTTGTTTTCTCATGTGTGTTTTTCGTTGTGACACTGAAAGGCTCACACAGCCCTCAGGTGTCTTAGTCATGGGTATCTTGAATTGTTGCACAAACTGTTTCCTCTTCTAATTCCTTTCTTACTGAATTTAGGAAACCCCAATCCTACTCAATATTTGTTGTGAATATCATTTTTCTCATGACCCTGACTCCCAAAAGTTCAGGTATCTGCACCTTTCTTTTATAGTTGCTGTTTAAGTGAACTGTACTCAGTTATTTCTGGACCATCTCATCTCCACATCACTTAGCATAAAGGTAAGGACTTTGT
Source organism: Mastomys natalensis (assembly GCA_021653895.1). NCBI lineage: Eukaryota > Metazoa > Chordata > Mammalia > Rodentia > Muridae > Mastomys > Mastomys natalensis. The sequence goes on from JAJTUV010001393.1 coordinate 221,992, forward strand.
ATGTTTTCCAGGATAGATCTTTATAAACTTCAGAATAAGTGAGTGTAACTTAGAATTCTAAATATAATGTTTAATGAAAACAAATTCTCTAGTCCTTAACAGATACAAAACAGATAAAATTCACTTTTGCTTCATTGTTAAACATATCAATATTTACTTTTAAAACACTGTGCAGACTTTCATAATATTGACAACAGAACCCAATGATGGTGACACCTATGTTGTGCAATATAGTGCCCCAAAGTCTTTAAGGTTGCTGAGCACCCGAAATGTTAGCATAGTGATAGTGAACTGGAGTTTTAAGTCTTATTTACCTATAATTTTTAGTTAAATCTGAAAAGCATATTTCCTGGAATCTCCATGTTAGGTAGTGAAAAATCTGTCTCTAGTCTTTAGGAATGTTAGTATTTACATGAAGATTTAAAGGTTATACTTTGGAATCCTAGAACCAGGAAGCAAATTGATCTCATTAGCCCAAGGCCCCTAAAATGGAAAACAAAATCCATCTCAATTTACCAATTAATCATTTTGTGTATATTAAATGTTAACTCACTTTTAGAAATTAATCTATTATGCTTAGCTTCATTAAATGCTACACAGTAAGAAGCAAATTAGGGACACAATATTTGTTCATTCATATAGACTTACCCTTTTTTTTCCTTTTTCAAGATTTGTTAAAAAATGTTTGGCTTCTAAGCTTGTCCTAATAGATAATTGTTTGCAGCCCTATAGAGACCAATAACAAACAGGTAAATTCCAGTACCTGAAGGGCATCATTCAATAGTACATAACTCCAAGGTGCAGTTTAATAAAGCATAAACTTAGTGTAATCTTTTGTTCCATTGGAGTACTACTGGCGGCTATGAAGGAATAATTTCCTAAATTGTACCCTGGTGGCCTGAATGTTAGCTTAGCTCCTAGAGATTTTCAGTTTAAAGTCAAGGAGGACATTCAATACTATTAAATCTGGATCCAGAAAATTCCCTCCCTTTAAATCTCTAAGTTAAGAAATTACAACTTTCAAAATGAGACAGCAAATTAAGAGAGGAAAGTCATACATAAAGTGACTGGATTTCATACTCACAAAGTTCCTTTTTTTACATGTTGAAAATCATTTTTGACTCAGTCTCTAGGAAACCTAAAGAAGAGGTCAGCTTTAATAACTATCTTAGAGTACAGTAATATAAACCTCTTCAATCTTCTTCAATTAAATGGTCTATGTTATTTTTTATTGCCCTATTTTATAGCTGTATCTGTGTTTTAGATAAGGTTTTCTAGTTGTGAAGAAACACCATGACCAAGGTAATTTTTATAAAAGACAACATTTAATTGGGGCTGGCTTACAGTTTCAGTTCATTATCATCATGGTGGGAAGCATGTTATTGTGCAGGCAGAAATGATACTGGAGGAGCCAAGAATTCTACATCTTGATCAGAAGGCATCCCGAAGAAGACTCCCAAAGCCTACTCCAACAGTGATACACTTTCTCCAACAAGGCCGCACCTCCTCATAGTGCTACTTCCCATGGGCCAAGCATGTTCAAACCACCACAATCTGGTAACTGTATGTTGTTGCTCTCCATGCTTAAATATACTGAGAAAGTTCATTTGTTTTCTTTTTGTATTGACTAAAGTATCTCATACAAGCCTCACATTCTTATTCTTACTTAACATAATCCATAAAATATAAAAGCCTCTTCAGGTAAAGTAGGTCCTAAGGTGCTTACATTTTCTAATGTTCACATCTGTTTTGTATTATTGTTTACCCAGGTAAACAATAATACATTGTAGTATAAAGCCACAGGTTGCAACTATGCATCCTCTTTCATAGAGTGATGGCTGTAGAGTGGTTGAGGGCTGATCTCTGGGAAGCTGCATGTGTTCCTGGGTGACAGGCCCATTTGTGGTAAAAACAATACTGTTCTCTTTTTCTCATTTCCATGAAAAGTGGTTTTCCCAAGGCAGCCTCCTATGAGATCTTGTCCTAGCCTTCCTTTATCTCTTCCTTAGGAGTGAAATGCCTAGTTAGAAGGCAATGCATTTGTTTAATTTTGGGAGATAACCTAGCCAAGGTGTGGGGGCTGTGTTGTATCCTCAATCTCCAGAGAAAAACTTTGAAGGCAATGGGTCAGTTTATAGAGTCACATTCTGTGATGTCTGTGATGTGATCTCGGGTGTCAACTTGGCCACATCTGCATAAACTAACTCAAGATGCTGGGCACTACTGTGAGGAATCTTCTTAATCAGATTAGTTGTAACAAGAAGACCATCTTATGTTTGGGGTATACCTCAGTAACATCCTACATGAAAGGACATGGAAGAGGTAAAATTTACATTTTTGCCTGCTTGTTTTCACTCTTGCTGGCAGGTTCATCTAATCTGTTGGAACAGTCAGTACTAAATCCAGCTTATTTAGGATTCAGCATAGACTAAAGACCTGCAGCTTTCCAGGAATCTTTCAGGATTCCAGTACCAGATTGGGACTGCAGAGAACTCCCCTTTCCTGAACTGCACAGCTACTGGTTTCTTTACAGTTCATATTCATTCTATTAACTATGTTCCCCCAGAGAATCCTGACTAACACATATGCTTGTGTGTACTATCTCATGCTGGGGCATAGGGTCAGAACAGGTAGTCATCAGATCCATCTGGCTTTCGGCAATAATTGGTATCATTTGAGCAACTTGCATTATCTTTAACAATGATACTCTTATCTCAACCTTTATTCCTTTATAGTGGATTTCAAATTCCAGCCCATTAGTTGATTGGTGGGTGCAGTTAGGGCAATAGACACTGCCCAGATGCCAGCTAGAGTAAACTATCCACCTAGGCTTGACAGCTGGAGAGACTGCATTCCACCTGGTGTCTTCTTAGTCATATGTCAGAGTCACTAAGAAGCAGCTACAGTCTATCTTTATTGGACGAGCCTAACTAAACCTAAGTGCACTGGAGAGGGAGAACGTGCCCTCTGAGGACTCTTGTAGCTGCTACTGCCATTTTGACTCATGAACTTTAGAGAATCAGACAACAGCTTTACAGCAACAAAGTGAACTTTGTTCCTAAACAAAATAACCCGAATCCCCTGCTGTGATGGTGTCAATCTTCACTGGAGTGGAAGAGAAGAAAACTTGATGAATCATTTCAAGAGCCAAAGACAAACAAGAGAAACTCTCATTAAGGAGGCTCGCGGATGACATGCCTTGCCTTGGCTTGGGAATTAGACTGGCATTGGAGCAGAGCAGGCAAGTCTTGGAATGCCCAAATTAATAGTATAAGTGTTTTACATTTGTAAAATCTGTAAAGTCAGGTGTTGTAGGACCCATCTGACAAAGACATTTGGAAACTGAACAAAATCATGCAAAATCCAGTAATCACTCCAGCACTCATGACACAGCATGCATTTTCAGATCATGAGAATGACTGCATGCTATTCTTATTGAATCATAAATGTGGCACAGCAATGAAGTGATTATTGTTAAATATTCAAACTTGATATATTGCAGAATCTGGTTGTGTAGTCTTTTGTCACCCAGAACTCATCATGATTCTAACAACCCTCCCTGATGGATTTGCTTTCATGGTTTATTTTGCTGCATTTTAGTGTTCTGAAATTTCAGTCATTAAAACTGACTTTTTGCCTCATTTTCCATTTCCCATGTGCAAGGACCTTGGATGTGATATGTTCTGCAGGTTTTGAAGAAACAGATGTTTTTTGTGAGAAATTCCACTGTCACCAGATTTGTTTCACTGAGAGAGCAAACTCAGTTTAGCACATCCCTGTTTGTTTTGTAGTAGATGAAGAGAATGGTAGTGAAAAATGGACTGTCAGATTTGTACTGCTCTGCTAGGTCTTCTCAGCTAGATGTGATAAGCATTAATGAACAGGGCTCAAAACAGGGTATTTTTGAGATACTATATGTATGGCTTAGCATAAGATAGTCATCTACTTTCAGTCTCAGACAAACTAAATTCTGAGCTAAAAGTCCTTTGTGATTTTCTGAACAACCATGTGTAACATGAAGAGTCATTCTAATTAAAATTCTGTAGTGAGTCACAATGCAGGGGATGATGAATTATGTGTTTCAAATTTTCTTTTCCATTATCATTCCCTCAAATATCATAGATGACTAATTAGAAAACATAAGTTCATCTCAGACTTTTAGCTGAGCACCTCATAGGGTTCTTGTGACTGTGATGGATGCAAAAACTTTCCCAAGGTCCTTGTCACCTGGGAAACTGGTAGGAAAGCACACAGTCATAGGAAGTGTTAAATATTGTTATGACAGTTTAAGAAGCACCTAAGAAATTGATAGATCTATCAATTTATTTAGGTGTTCAAAAGAAGTGGAGACTATTATGACTCCAGGGAAGTGAGGAAAACTGGACTGCTGCGGCTGGAAAAGAAAGACCAGAATGTGAGATGAAATTCAAAACAGGGATAGGACACAAAGCTAGGTAGCAGGCACAAGGCTTAGCTTAACTACAAGAGAGATTTTGAGGTGGGGTTCTGATTGTACAGATGACGGAGTCAGAAGTGGGTGATGACATCACTAAGGCCTAAATACATGTCCTATGCCTTCTAAGGCTCAAGGATGCAAAAACTTTTGTGTCCCATCCTTAATTCTTCTTATGAATGTATTCTTTCCTATGGATTGCATTTCAAGTTGAAAAGACATAGCTAAAGCTTTTGCATACTGCAAATTCCCAAGAACCTAACAGGTACTCAGCCTGGAGTCTGGAAAAATGACTCATACAGTGAATCCGTGGAGAAAGCCTGTGGCAATGGAAACAGCCAGTGCTTATGGGCTCTATGACAGCTTGGGTGTATATGCCCAGTGGTGTCTTTACTGGAGTAAGGAGTGGATACTGCATTGCAGAGGACAGTTTCTAGGGAAGGCTCTTCTTGGATTCAGAACGAAGCTGGTCGGGGAGGATGGAAGCCAATATCAATTTTACCAACTGTAATGTGACTGCCGAAGATGAAAGGAAGGGAACCATGGAAGATTTTTGTTCTTTGCCAAAGTGCCAAGATTTAAAGGCTCAGTTGGGTGAGGAGTGAGGTTCAGTTGCATTCTATCTCTGCTGGGCAATTTCTTGACTGTATTGTTCCTCTGAATTTAAATCATGGTAAAGCACCTATATCAAATCCACCAGAAGGAAAATATACAGGAAGAAGTAAGAATGGAGCCTTTCTTGGAAATAAACCTTAAAAATACCAAACTAAGACTACTTCAGAATACACTTTCCATTATGTAGTCTTTCTGCTCATGAAATGAAAATGATTCAGTAACTTTACCATCATCTCTTTGTGATTATAGCTTCTTTTTTTTTCTTTTTTTAGATTAATTTTTATTGGATAATTTATTTACATTTTGGGTGTTATCCCCTTTCTCCATTTCCGCCCCACCCACCCAGAAACCCCCTTTCCATGATTATAACTTCTACCTTCTATTTATCAACTTGTCCTCAATTGAAATACATATCATCATCATCATCATCATCATCATGTCCTTGAATTCAATAACTATAAAAATCTATCTCTCACTTTATTAGACTAATTTCTGTGCTAGCGTCCACTATGACATCATGTTTGTTACCATAAACTTTTGTTATTGTTTCCCTAGCTTCAGAAGTGTCACATGTTTGGTTTTGATCCAACTTCTACTATTCATTCAAATTTCATTTACATAACAATTATTATGTTAATTTTTTCTCAGTTTGATCTCTAATTATTTCTACCTTTCCTGGATCACTCAAGGACTTGGAAAATACAGACCATAGAATTATAGACGATCAACATACTAGAACTGAGTCATTATTATTATCGTTGTATTTTTAATATATTTTAATGGACCATAAAGATTCTTCTGAGATATCCAACCTGTTTGTAATGGCAAGAGAATACCAGCCTGTCCCATTTTGTTTCAGAGCCTTTTTGCGCTCTCTCTCTCTCTCCCTCTCTCTCTCTCTCTTTCTCTCTCTCTCTCTCTCTTGATTATAGAGGCAGACAGAGCAGACAGAGCAGAATGCCAGACTACATCTTCATATTTGGTGATATATCATGTATTTATTTAGCAGCAACTATCTTTTAGATATGGTTTAATCAGTGGAAATGCTAAAAGAATGCAGTCATTTATTTCGAGGTGGTCATGATTTGCTCCAAAAATGTGGTCCATAATGGCTACTCTGTAAATGTTTCCTGAAGAAAAGTAAAGTAAGGAGCAAGAAAGGCAGATATAATCAGTGACAGTAAGATTCTAAAGAGCCGACCTCTGAATTAGCTTGCGTAGTTGCTTTACTCTAGATAATTACTAAACTGTGCTTCCGTGCCTACATTGTAAAGCTGAATTTAGATTCAAATGGTATAACATAATCTAAAATGCTTAGGACAGTGTCTGGCACTGAGGTTTCCTGTGCAAATGCTGTCTGTAACCAAAATGAGCTTGATTGGGGCTGGAAAGTTGGCCCAGAATTAAGGACATGGATTGCTCTTTTAGAGGACTGATGGCCACCATGCAAGCCAAGTGACTCCCAAATTCTTGTAACTCTAGTTCTAGGAGATTTGATGCCATTTTCTTTCCTCCATGAGAATTTGAATCTGTGTGCACATACCAACATGCAGACCTATGCATTTTGTTTATTTATTTGTTTGTTTGTGTATTTGAAAAGCGCCTAAAGAAATGTTCAACATCCTTAGTCATCAGGGAAATGCAAATCAAAACAACCCTGAGATTCCACCTCAAAATAGCTAAGATCAAAAACTCAAGTGACAGGACATGCTGGTGAGGATGTGGAGAAAGAGGAACACTCCTCCATTGCTGGTGGGATTGCACTGCTACAGCCACTTTGGAAATCAATCTGGTGGTTCCTCAAAAATTGGAAATAGTTCTGCCTAAAGACTCAACTATACTGCTCTTGGGCATATACCCACAAGATGTTCCATTATACCACAAGTACATTACTCCACTATATTCATATCAGTCTTATTTGTAATAGCCAGAAACTGGAAGCAACTGAAATGTTCCTCAACCAAAGAAGGGATACAGAAAATGTGATATTTATGCAATGGAATACAATTTAGCTATTAAAAATGAGGACATCATGAATTTTGCAGGCAAATGGATGGACTGGAAAATATTATCCTGGTGAGGTAACCCAGACCCTAAATACCTACACATTTTAAAAGATGAATTTGATTTTTTTGAACAGAGGTACTTGCACAGGGCCACAAAAACACAGAAGTGAGCATTCTGCTCAGGGCAGTGAGTGCACAAGTGTGAGTGTGTGTGCATACGTCCATGGGTGTGTGTGTGTGTGTGTGTGTTTGTGTGTGTGTATGCCCATGCTTCTGTGTTATAGACTTCCAGAAGCACCAAAAAGACATGAGCTGTCAGAGTATGTGATGCTACAGGAGAATTTATGAATGAGTAGGCAAAAACAGATTTGATCTTACAAACTGCAAGACTACCTAGGTACAGGTATCCTTAAGCTCACTTAGAAATGCCATTAGTATTCCAAAAACCCAGGCAAGTACTACTTTCTGGGAGAGTATTTGATTAAAGTAGATTATCATGTACCAGGTCTTTGTCCAGCAATTTTTGTAAGGAATGTCTAAAAATAAATATAATAAGAACGATCAACAACTAAGTAAACACTTGGTAATGTATCAGTTACTTGCTAGCACTTGCATGTCTCTTTGATCTATCCTGAGATGTAAGGTGTATTGATAAGAGGAAGGAGGGATCTGGGAGGGAGAAAGGAGGAGAAGAGAAAAGCAGGGGAAGGATCAGGTGTGGGAGGAGACAGAGGAGAAGTACAAAGGTCAGGACATTAAAAGGAGGATGTGTAGAAGTGGGGGATGGGAAACTGGGGGTAGCCACTAGAAAGTCCCAGATGCCAGGGAGGAAGAGGTTCTCAGGCCCAACATGAATGACATTAGCAGACATAACCAACAAAGGGGAGAGAGAACCTATAGAGATCATATCCAGTGGATAGGCATGGCCCCTAGTTGGGGGAAAGTTCCACCCACTCATCTCAAAAATTTTAACCCAGAATGGTTCCTATCTAAAGAAATGCAGGGAAAAATCTCTGTGGAACAGAGATTGAAGGAAAGGCCATTCAGAGGCCGCTCCACATAGGGATCCATCCTATCTATAGACATGAAACCTAGACAATACAGTTGATGTCAAAAAGTGCTTGCTGATAGAAACCTGGTATAGCTGTCCCCTGAGAGGCTTTTCCAGGGCCTGACCAATACAGATATGGATGCTCGCAGCTAATCATCAGACTGAGCAGAGGAACCCCAATTGAAGAGTTAGGGAAAGGACTGAAGGAGCTGAAGGGGATTGCAACCCATAGGAAGAACAACAATATTAACTAACCAGACTGCCCCAGAGCTGCCATGGACTAAACAACCAACCAAAGAGTACACATGGAGGGACCCTTGGCTCCAGCTGCATATGTAGCAGAGGATTGCCTTATCTAATATCGATGGAATGGGAAACTCTTGGTCCTGTGAAGGCTCGATGCCCCAGCATAGAGGGATGCTAGGGTGGTGAGGCAGGAGTGAGTGGGCAGGTGGGGGAGCACCCTTATAGAGGAAGGTGGGAGAGGTATGGGTTAGGAGGTTTGCAAAGTGGAAATCGGAAGGGAGGACAACATTTGAACTTTAAATACATAAAATAACCAACATAAAAGGGAGTATGTTTTATATTAACATTTGTCAATGAATTGTATCATTGAAAATTTTATAAAATGTTTTCTTTCTATTATAATGTAATAATTGCTAACATATGTCAGTCCCCGTCCCCCAAAAAAGAAGGACAGGGAAAACACATACGCTTGCCCACAGTTCCAGGAAGCTCATTTCAGTTGTTTTTGTTCTCACTCTCTAGGGTAAACATTGTCTTTACCTGTTTCTGGATGGTGGTAAAAACTCTCATTTCTGTACATCTCTGATGAGTTTTAAGTAAAATGTTTTTTGAGATGCTAAATAATTTTGCAGGTTTATCACATAGCTCCTTTAATTATGAACACAGACATTTTATTTTTGAGATTTTAATATAATTACATCATTTCTCCCCTTTCCTTTCCTTTTTATCCTCCCAGCCTCTCATATATACCTACTCACTCTAAGTCAAATTCATGGCCTCTCTTTTTTAAAAGTTGTCATTATATGTTGTTACATATATATATATATAGCCTACTCAGTCTATACTATACTACTTGTATGTGTATTTTCTGGACTGCCCGTTTGGTATGAGATAATAAATTGGTGTGCATTCCCCTGGGGAAGATTATTTCTTCCACTCTCAGCATTCCTTAGTTGTCTGCAGCTCTTTATTTAAGCTCCAATCGAATAATTGTTACTTTGTCAAATCTTAGAATGCTGTCTGACTATATTAATGTATGTCTATAAAACCAATGGTCTGTTTGTCAAAAATATCTCAAACAATATGTACTGTGTGATTCCATCTTTGTAGCATACACATATACACATACAAGCTGAAAAATTTCCAAATGGTACGGAATGTGGAGGTTCATTTTTGTCAACTTGACACAAACTAGAGTTACTGGAGAGGAGAGAACCTCAGTTGCTCTGCAGGTAAGTCTGTGGGTATAGATTCTTTAAATTATTGATGTGAGAGGGCCCAGACCATGTGTGCTGCCACTGAGATGGAGGTCTTGGATTGTGTAAGAAAGCAGGCTAAGAAAACTATGTAGAACAATTCAGTAAGCAGTGCTCTTCCATGTCCTCTGTTGTAGTCTCCATCTACAGTTTCCTAGTCTCTTCTTTCTATGATGGACAGTTGCTTAGAAATATAAAAGGAAAATAAATTGTCCTCTCCAATTTACTTTGGTCAGTGTTTTATCACAGCAACAGAGATTCTAGCAAGAACAAAGACAATTTAGTAGTTGAGCACCCAAGGGCTAAAAATATTTTGAGAATTATAGCATCTATATCCATTAAGGAAATTAATACGATTTTCATTTTTTGTTATGCTTTTCTCTTGTTTTGATGTTGGTAATATAGGCTTCAAAGAATGAGCTCAGTAGTGTTGCTTCTCTTTCTATGTCATGGGAAAGTTTGAGACATATTAATATTGGCACTTCATTAACAATGACAATAGAGACAGAGATCTTAATGCTGAAGGAGGAACCCTTCCCCCCACAACAAAACCTCCCACCCCTGTAGCCAAGGAACTACAAATAACTAATGACTGTTGAGAGGAGTCTTAGCCTCTCTCAGAGGTGAGCCTCTCAAATCCATTGTCACACAAAGTGGACAGACCTAAAACAGCATACACACACAAAACAGTCAGCATGATATATATATATGAAATTCAATTCAAAGATGGTAGAATTTATCAGTGAATCCATCCAGCCCTGGGGCCATTGGTTAGGAGATTTTAATTAGTGCTTCAATCAAATTACTTGTTATGGGCCTCTTTTAGTTGTTTATATCTTCTGGAACTAATTTTTATAAGTCATTTGGATTTCTATATATATTCACTTTTTTCTGCATTTGCTAGCTTTTCAAAAAACAAAATTTTGAAATAATCTCTAGAGATCTTATGAATTTCACTGGAATTTATTATAAAAACTCTCCCTTCATTTTAATATGTATTTATTTGGGTCTTATCTCTCTTAGTTGATTTGGCTAGAGATTTGTCAATCTTGTTACTCTTCTCAAAGAACTAGGTCTTCATTTAATTATCTTTTTTGAATTGATTTTTGTCTGAATCTACTATTTTTTTGCTTTCTAATGGGTTTAGTGTCTTGTTTTCCTAGAGTCTTGAGGTATACTATAGGCTTATTTATTTAGGATATTTCTGATTGTTTTTATTGGATATTTTATTTACTTACATTTCAAATGTCATCCCCTTTCCCAGTTTCCCTTCCATAAACACCTATCTTGTCCCCTGTCCTGCTTCTATGAAGGTGCTCCCCCCTCCCACTCACTCCCACCTCACTGCCCTGGCATTCCACTACATTGGGGCATAGAGTCTTCACAGGACCAAGGGACTCTTTTCTCATTGATGCCAGATAAGGCCATCCTTTGCTACATATGCAGCTGGAGCCAGGGGTCCCTCCATGTATACTCTTTGGTTGGTGGTTAGTCCCTGGGAGCTCTGGGGGGTCTGGTTGGTTGATATGGTTGTTCTTCCTATGGGGTTGCAAACCCCTTCAGCTCCTTCAGTCCTTCCCCTAACTCCTTTATTGGGTCCCCTTGCTCAGTCCATTGGTTGGCTGCGAGCATCCATCTCTGTATTCGTTGGACTCTGGCAAAGCCTCTCAGGAGACAGCTATATCAGGCTCCTATCAGTAAGCACTTCTTGACATCAGCAATAGTGTCTGGGTTTGGTCTCTGTATATGGGATGGCTCACCAGGTAGGGCAGTCTCTGGATGGTCTTTCCTTCAGTCTCTGCCCCACACTTTGTCCCCATATTTCCGTTAACAGGAGCAATTCTGGGTTAAAATTTTTTGAGATGAGTTGGTGGCCCCATTCCTCAACCAGGAGCCTTGCCTAACCTCAGGATATGGTCTCTACAGGTTCTCTGTAACCTTTGTTGGTTATTTCAGTTAATGTCATCCCTGCTGATTCCTGGGAGAATCTTGCTTTCCTGGCATCTGTGACTTTCTGGTGGCTACCACCAGTTCCCCATCCCTCATTACTACAAATCTCTGTTCAATATCCTGACCCTCTGTATATCACCCCCGTCGTCCCCTCCCATACCTGAACCTGCCCCTTTCCCACTTCTTCCCAAGTCTCCACCCTCTATCTCCTATCAGTATTTTGTTCCTCCTTCTTAGATGGATCAAAGCATCCACACTTTGGTCTTCCTTCTTCTGATTTTTTTTTTTTAAATGTGAGTATCTTTAAACTACACTTTCCTTTCAGGATTATTTGGCTATAGTCCAGAAGAACATGCTTAGCTATCTTTTTCATTTGATTGTAAACCTTTCCTCCCTGAATTCTTTAAGGACTCCTTGCTCATTCGTAAATGTACATTGTTTAGTCTCCAAGTTTCAGTTCAACTTCTGAGCTTTCTTTTGATGTTGATTTCCAGATTTATTCCAATCCTGTCTGGTACTATATAAAGTATTATTTCATTCTTTCCTATTTGTTAAAGCTGTTTTCTGGTCTATAATGTGATCAATTTTGCAGAAGTTTCTTGTACTGCACAGAAGAATGTGCATTCCCCAATCTGTTGAATGCTGTGTTCTGTAGTCTGTTAAATCTAATGATCTATATCATAATTTAGCTGTGTAGTTTCTTTTCTCATGTTTTGTTTGGAATAATTACTTAAATATGAGACTAGGGTTGAAATATCTAACTCAGGACCTATGTTACCTTTTCATGTCTTTTAATGGCACAAGTATTTGAAGTTCTTATACCCTCAAGATGAATTACCCCATGCTTTATATGATATATAGTGTTCTCACATCTCTTCTGGTTGGCCTCTGAAGTGTGCATCAGAGGTAAGGACCACTGTTGGCTTGTTCACAGCTTCTGTTTGCTCACTGGGTTGTTTCCATCACTTGGTTCTCCAGATTTTGATGTCTTAGTTAGCTAATACAGTTTTTAAAATACAGTTAGTTATTGCATATTTTTTAATTGATGAGTTGAGTCCATTTATATTTAAGGTTATTATTGTGAGGTACATTGGCCAGTTCAAGACCCCTGACACAAATATAGCACAGGATTGCCTGGTCAGGCCTTAGTGGGAGGAGATGAGCTTAATCCTTGAGAGAGACTTGAGGCCCCTGGGAAGGGGAAGGTCTGGTGAGTGGGGAGCAGCACCCTTTCAGAGACAAGGGGAGAGAGAAATGGAATGAGGAACTGTGGGAGGGGGGAATGAGGGGGACAATGACTGTAATGTAAATAAATAAAATAATTAAAATTAAAAAAACAAAACAAAACTGCAGAGCCCACCAAGGGGGAGGGGAGATGAACATTAACTATCACAATAGTCACTGATGCTTTTTTCTTTTCTCTTTCTATGTTTTATTAATTTATTTATCCCAATATCAGCCCCAATCTTTTCCCTGTTTTCTTCCACAGCCCCTCCTTTTCCCCCTCTACTTTTATGAGAAGGGGGATCTCCATTTAGCCTGGGTATTACCCATCCTGGAACATCAAGTCACTGCAGGATTAGGCATACCATCTCTTGCTGAGGCCAGACAAGGTAGCCCAGTTAGGTGAATAAGATCCACAAGCAGGCAACAGATTCAGGCACTGCTCCCATTCAGTTAAGGATTTAAGACCAGTTCAACAGGAAGGAATTAATCTCTCCTACTGTAAATCTATCCCACTACTCAATAAACCAACTGATACCCTTTTTGTAGACCAGTATATATATGTGTGTGTGTGTGTGTGTGTGTGTGTGTATGTGTGTGTATGTGTGTGTGTGTGTGTGTGTGTGTGTGTGTGTTTAGGTATTTAGGGCCAACCACTTAGAATTAGATAACTTATGAGAGGCTTCTTCATGGAGAAGACTAATGTTCATCTTTTTGGCATTCATTAACTGCCTATAGCTCTTCTCTTAGGAGTCTTGTGAGCTTTCCCCATTCATGTTGACATATCAATTGGTGTTATTATTTTATTTTTATTTTTTTGGTTTTATTGTGGAAATCATATTGTTGAAGTTTCCTGAATGCAGCTTTCCTGTCACATACAGAAGTCTATCTTATGGCAGACGTCCTGCTCTTCTGGTTCCTACAGTCATTCCATCCCATGTTCCATGATATTCCCTGAGCTTTAGGTATGGGGTTGTATTGTATAGATGAGTTTGTTCTTTGGGACTGGGCATCATATGGTCAATTGTTCTCCACAGTTTATCCAGTTATGGCTTTCTATAAAGGTCTTCATTTACTGCAGAAGGAAACTTCTTGACTGAAGGGTGAAAGCCTCACTTATCTGTGGGTATAGGAGTAAGTGGGCAAAAGGAAGTTAGAAATTATATTGGTTTACAGAAGGGATATCAGTTGGTTTATTGAGTAGTGGGATAGATTTATAGTAACAGAAATTAATTCTTCCTGTTGAGCAGGTCTTAAGTCCTGTTCATAACTCCTGGTATATAAACATCACAATTGCAGCTTCCAGGATATCTTGTCATGCTGTTCATTACTGTAGTCTGTAGGCATCACAGATGGGTAGGACTATTGATTGCTCTTCTTCTTGACAGCTTGTGTACTGTGAGTGCCAGTCTTCAGGGAGAAGGCTTCCAGGTAAGTTCTAGCTGAATTCCAACAAGACATTTGTCTGAAGTTTGTGGTGTCCTCATAAATAATAGGGTCTTACTTTCAATTTCTGTGAAGCAAGTAAGAGGAATGGTAATATCCTATATTGTTTTGGGGACTACCCTGGTCAATAACTTGAGAAGGAAGTTTCCCATGATTGGCACTGTTTTTTGTTGTTGTTGTTGTTGTTACATAACCTATGACTTTAGTATGGAGCATTGTCAGCTTATATAGAATATTTCATTTAAACCACACACGACACACACACACACACACACACACACACACACACACACACACAATTATAACTAAACATAAAATAGGATTTATTTTTTATGACTCCAAGGGAGGAAGGCTATATAACATTAAGGATGCCATTTGTCTTTTTAAAAAATAGGACTCTGAATTTTTTCTTTGACATTTGTGTGATCTTAGGGTATTTACTTTCTATTATTGAGGAATTATGAGACTGAGAATATGTCTTAGCATTGTCTCTTGTATGTTTTGTAACTCTGTTGGAATGGATGTGTTTCACAGTTTTTACACCATGCCCTTCTTGTTTATTTTGCTTTCATTGAGTGCTCCTGGAGGGTTGCCTTCACAAGGGATACATTTCCTGATGCTGGAGAAATGGCTACAGTCCCCCTAATGGTTGCCCAGTATTCTTAGTAGAATATTGATTGAGCATTACACAGGAAAGACTTTCTATGACTTGGACTTCAGTGGAAAGCCCACCAGTGTGAGCATCGTTTTGTGTGGTAGAATGCTATACTGAGTTCCACAGCATTGTCTGTGTGATACTGTGAGCTGTTAAGGTCAAATGCAGTCTGAATCTCTCGGTGCCATTCCTATATAGCCTTTAAATTAATACTTGAAGAATTATATTTCTGATATTAAAGTTATTTGTATTGCATAAGTAGATAAAAGTATGAAAGAACATTATGTATGGTGTGACCTTGGTCTTGTACAGTTGTATTATTCATTGATTTTGAGAGAATATGTTAATGATGATTCATGGCTAGTTGTCTTCTAGGCAATGTTTATTTATTTATTGTTAGTATTTCATTTGTATAGTATCAGATGGAAAGTTATTTTCAGAATTATCTGTTTAATATAGTGAATATAGATTAATGTCATAGTTAAAAGTCAATACTATTAATAGCCGTGAAACAACCTATTGCAAGGTTCTGTGCCTGCTATGGCCCAGTATCCACAGATTCCTTTTCTGTGTAATCATAACCACTAGTTAGGGAAGTAACTTGGTTTCTCTAAGTTGTGTTCTTTAAATTCTCTCCCAGAAATAGCATAGCTTTTATGAATATTTTTACAGAATTTTCTTTTCCAATATTACAGCAATCCTAAGATATAAGAGTGCTGATTTTTCTGACCAAAGATTCTATTCTAAAAAAGCAAGTGAGAGTGTTATAAACTATAGGAACTGGGGCCTGGCCTTGAGCCCAGATTTTCTTTAGGTATTCAGCCTGCTCTAGCCTTGTTGTCCTCAATTCCTGAGGCACTACATAATCACATGTGAATTCACCAATTTCTTGGTCCTCCAGAACAAATCAAACACACACACACACACACACACACACACACACACACACACACACAACATTGTAATAGTCTGAAAATGACTGCAATTATCTTAAGAATACCTGTGTCATTTGTGCTTCACAAATATGGCCAGAATAGAGTATAGAGAGCCAAAGGTCGTAGAGAGTTGCGAGGCCCGATCCAGTCAGGTTTTGTTGATACTGTATGCATTTTACCTCTTCCTTTAGTGGGAGGGGGCAGTTATTGGAGGATATTGTTATACTAAGGTTAAATGAATGGACAAAGAACACATTTGGGGTGAGCTATTAGGGGGCTATCATTGTGATCCTTTTAGAGAAGATGACCACTTGGCCAAGGTGTTATAGACCAGGTGTCAAGAAGGGGGTGAGTCCTGGAAATACTTTGAGTAGAGCCGAAAACTATTTACTATTCTTTGTATTTTGTGTGTGTGTGTGTGTGTGTGTGTGTGTGTGTGTGTGTGTGGTCTGTGGTGGTGAATATACATCCCAAGTGCATTATATGTTTAGAGGAGAGAGGACAACCTTGAGTGTCATTTCTCAGGCACCAATCACCTCTTTGATTTTGTGAGAATGGCATGGAATTCATCAAATAGGTTAGACAAAGTTCCAGGGATCTGCCATTTTCTGTTTCTCTGGGGCTAGAATTATAAGCATGAATGACCATGCCTGGCTTAGAAAGTGGGTTCTGGGGATCAAATTTACATCCTCATACTGCAAAGTAAGCATTTTCCCCACTGAGCTATCTCTCCAGCCTTCAGCAATCACTTTCTGATGGAGCAAGTGTGTGGTCTGAGAGGAAGCAGTACAGAGAGGGCTGAAACTATGGGGGGATGATACTGACATGAAATACTCTGGGGAAGGGAGAGCTAGTGCAGGCAGGTTTCAGAGACAGAATGAGGAGCTGCAGCGCTGGGCTGTGTTGGAACCTGTAAAATTTGTGTCTAGGGGATGCCGAAGGAGAATGATGAGAGAGTACTTACATATTGAATGTATGACCTTGAAATTGAGTAAGAGGTCTTGACTAGCTGTCCACACTTAGGTAAGTATTTATGTCAGGACATCTAGATAGATATAAAGTAACAGAAAACAAAATCTCAGTCTTAGAACCCAGATTGTTTGGTCTGTGTAGGCAAATAATCTACCTGTGGGCACTCAGTATATTTATCTGTATAATGGAACAAGAAATAATATTAAATTTAGGGAGATGCTTTGGTGATTAAGTGAATGAATGCATTTAATTTACATGGAGAAAGATCTAGAAACCAGACAGGGATAAAATTCATTTTTTTGTTGGTGTTATTAATTTATTACAAGTTGTATTTTTAAGTCTAATTTTAAATGCTTTTTGTGTATAATTTACTTGATCTTTCTAAGAGAAACGAAGTAGATATTATTTCTCTTGGTACAAATGAGGAAACTAAGGCCCAGAGGAGTTAAATCACTTGCCCAAGGAGATCCAGTTAGAAAATGGAGCAAGGGGTATTTGACCCCAGGTCTGTTTGACTCCCAAGACAAAACAGTTAATCATTTTTATAAATAGTAAAATCTGGTCTTGTGCTCAGGTCAAGGCATGAGATTTGAGCTGTAGTTCATCTAAGCAGCCAAGCTGGAGATGCAATGAGTTTAAGCTTAAAATAATCCTGTGAACAAAGCAACGGGATAATTTGAAATGTCAATGTGACATTCTGTTCCACGGCAAATTAATAAGAAGTGACGGAAGGCCTTTCTTGTCATGGCTGTAACAATCAGAAGCCAGGCTTACACTACCTTCTAATCTCATGCATGACAATAGGCAATCAGTAGTAACATCCTTCAAATATCAGCCGAGTCCTTTTCATACACAAAGGTGACATATTGGCAGTATCCAATTTTACTCGTTCATGTTGGGAGAAAGGTTGCTTTATACACTATTATGTGATGAGACAAGTAACGTAAAACCCAAGGCAGTTTTCTACAATTAATTTGTTACTATAGGAAACATTTTAACCCTCCCTCTCATTCTTTTTGTTGCCAAGGTGATGATCAAGCAGGTAATTCAATGACCTTGAGGCTTCAGCCAAAATGTAGCTGAGAAGTCTCAGTAAGTTTTAATTTGTTTGGGGAAATTGTAGGGAGGTTAAGATTATATCCCAGAATCCTTTACTTTGTCCATTTTCTTAGTTTTCAGATTCTTAGTTCCGAGGCTCCTTCATGGCCTTTGGCACCTTCTCTGCTTCATTTCAGTGTGCCCTGGCTCTCATTTAGATAATCTCAGATTTTGTCCTGGGAATTGGACCAGTACTAGTTCCATGCTTTGTTAACCAAACCCTTCTTCTTAGAGCTGTCTGTGGACATGCCTATAAATGACAGCAATTGATTCTTGTTGTTGGATCCTTTCACTAAGTGGAGTCTTCCATAAGGAGACAGAATGCTTCAGAGCAGAGCTTCCAACCTTGGTGGGGAATCCTTGTGATGTTGAGAGTGTGAATCTTTCTGTACTTTGGGGATAGGCTTATTCTTGTCTAGGGAGGAGGAACTGGAAGCGGGAGCTTTTAAACATGCATACATAGACAGTCATAAGCTCTGAAAACATGCCACAGGAAAGAGCAGCCTTCAGTGAAATTCTTATGGTCCAGGTCATACCTGAGCATCATTGCTTCCTTACCTGCGTACTAAACACCAGCCACTCCTACTAGCTCTACCTCTAAGACATAGCCATGATTTTCTAACTTCTTCCATTTCCTCTGCCCAGCCCCAGTCAAGCATCTCTAAAATCCTGAACTTGTTGCCCCATAATAGTCTCCTAAGCAACCTCCATATCTCTAGTATTATTCTTTTACCATTTATTCTCCACAGGGCAATGAAAGTACATGAATAAATAATAGATGAGATCATATTACTCCCCGAAGTTGAAAACACTGGCATTCCCCAAGCCCCAAGCTCTCTCATTACCCTCATGCAGGACTCTTGTCCTTCACTATGCTGACAACAGGATGTGAATTCTGTTTGAGAAAACTTTCTGTAGAGGGAGGAACCTTGTGCTTGCTAATTCCTCTGCCAAGAAAGTTCTTTACCATGGTTTCCTAGGTTGGTTGATGTGCATGAAGTTTAGTTAAAAGTTATTTTCTCAGACAGCTCTACTTATTCCATCTAAGTTGGGATTCAGTAAACACAATGGCAAGAAGGTTAGTCCTTTCTTTCGCTTCAATCATGTCTTTCCATAATATGAGTATTTATTGAGGTCTGCTATGCTACTGCTAAAAGCAGCACATAAGACAAAAACAGTGATTCCTGATATCATGGGCCTTATTTGTATGAAGCTTTTCACAGAACTAATCACTAAATTAACCTATTTTGTATTTGTCTGTTTTATTTTTCCTTCCTATGTTAGTCCTGGAAAGAATGTAAGAAAAGCCAGGTTTGGTTTTTTAGTATCCTTATGGTGACCATTCTCACAAAATAAAAGTTGGAAGGTTCTGGAAATATTAAGAATCAGAGTGAGTACAGGTTGTTAGGCTCGTTTGTTTAGGAGAATATGTACTGTGACTTTGACTATGAACTAAAAAAGATTAGGAAGGATATGTGTCAAAGACAGTTCTCAAATGTATTCATTAATATGCTGTAGAAATGACAATACCAGGTACCCTTCTCTATTGGTGGTGTTAAGTTGGGATTCACTAAACACAATAATAAGATAACATTGTTCTAGTTGGGTCCAATCTTACAGAATTTGAAGTTCCAACTCCAGATACTTTGCTTTAGATGTATAACTCTACTGGTGGGGCCTAGGCAGTTGTAACGTTAATGTCATTCTAGATCAGTAGTTCTCAACCTTTCTAATGCTGTGACCCTTTAAAACAACAGTTCCTCATGTTGTGGTCATCCATCCAACCATAAAATTACTTTGTGGTTACTTCATACCCTCAAAAGTGTCATGACCCACAGATTGAGAACCACTGTTCTAGATAATTCTGTAATAATAATGTATAAGTCCATGGCCTGTAGTTTTCAGAGCAAAGTCTGGAATCATAAATCCAGAGAATCTATGATTATAGACTCTCTTGAATTTAGATAGCTGTGTCCCAGATTGCCTTGAGATGAACTTGGTGCATGTTTCATAGAACATCACTAATATTATCTTCTTATACTGTCAAAAGTGTGATAATTTGAGGTTGTAAATTATGGATTAACTCTACATGACTAGAACTCTCCCTTTGGAGGCTGTTACAAGGAATTTTCTTTTGGGGGATTAAAAAAAAAAAAAGACATCAGAGATGAATAAGGTCGAAGTATGTCCAGGTAGTCCAGGTCTTCTGCCATAGGAAAAAAAGAACAATATCCAAGTTGCAAATTCCAATTTCTTCTTTTTTTAAATAATCAATCTTTTGACAGATCCATGTACCATCTAACCCTGCAGCTGATAGATAGATTTACCTATTTAAATTTAAATTAAATAATAATTTGAGTTTTTAAAAACCTAATCAGTTGTATTTTGAGTGTAACTGGTCATGATGGCTGGTGGTTGCTGTAGTGAAGAATGATTTTCAGAGCTTCTCATCTTTGTGGGAAGTTGTCATTGGAAAGGGCTGGGATGGACTGTGCTTCTGAGATTTGTACACTGGATGTATATCTGGCAGTTTTCAGAGTTGACTTGGGAAAGAATCACAAAATTAAACTAATTTTTTTAGAAGTTACTTTAGAGATTATCTAGTGCAATCTCTTCATGTAATTGACAAGCAAATACGTTGAAAAAGATTAGGTGACATTGGGGTCACTTGGATATCTATCAGACAAACTTAGCTACAACTGGCAATTAAAGTAGCCAAGTAGCCATAATTAATGGCTTGTAGCCAAATAGTCCATCTGCAAAATGGGAACAATCACAATAGCTTTTCCTCTAAGTGAGACCGCAGTAGTTTTCCAGCATATGCAGAGCCCAGCTGCTGAGTAAGTGTTCCCATGCCATTAACTGGCACACTGGTGTTGCCAGGGTGTTATAAATTCCTTCTGTAATTCATTATGAGTGTGATAGTGGAATGGATTTTAAAAAAGAAGTTAAATCAAACTAGCTGTCAGCATGACTGAGTCCAAAGATGAATTACATATTTTATTTTGTCATCGAGTTGATAGTATGTTCCCCTAATGACATGCTTCCTGTTTTTGATGGTAGTATAAAATAGTTAGCTCTTTGGAAGCTTTGAAGCACTTATCCTATATTGTTTGCAGCACTTCACATCTATCTGACATCCTCAAGGGAAACAGTTTGTCCTCTTGGCCTGAATCCTGGTGCTGTGGTCCTCTTCAAAATAAAAATCCTGCTTCATTGTGTAGAAAGTCTCATTGGTTCAGTGGCAGGTTCATTGTTCTGGAAGAATGCTTTGAAATTTGTGAGTAGTACATGCAAAGGAGTTCACAAAGCCCTTTTTGATCACTGGTTTGAACCTGACTTCCTTTGTGGTGTTTTTTCAAGAGGAAAGATAGGACAAAAGTCTAAAGGCAGGACATTGATAATAGGTGTGTTTAAATTACGAACTCATACACTTTTCTTATTGTTTGTTAAAGGAATGTTAATGATCATTTTAGGAGACTTATAAGCATATCTTTAAGGACTTAGAATTGCGTTGTTATACCTCAAGAATTGATAGAAGTTTTGATTAAATCTGGTGTTGACAGGAAATGATGGGAAAACGACAGCTCCTCTTTCAGTCTCAGTCACTGTCAGTTTGAGGAAGAGTATTCCTGTTTTTGTATGATAAGTGGATATAAAACTGGTTATGAAACAGTCATGGTCTATGTCAAAACAAGTGATATTTATTTTTTTATACTTCTGATACTGATAATTGTATATGTTAATTATGTACATCTTAAAGGCCTGGAAACCATCCTTAAGCCAGCTTACTCAATTACAATCATCTTTCTGAGCTAAGCCAAAGAAGAAGAGAGTTGTCTCAATGTGTCTAGGACTTAGCTATCTGGGCCCCTTTGTCTCTTTTGGTCCTTTTGGTCAAAACTAGTGCTTTAGTTTTGCACCTTTACCAGGAAAATAATGAATCAATAACTTTAAAAGTAATGCATTGTTTATGTTAAGGCCCTCAAACAAAACAGACTAGAGAATCTGAAAGATTTTTAGAATGTTAGATGCAGTGATACCATTTAACCAGAAAGTAGTCAGAGTGAAAAATCATTTTACTTGAAGACTGGCCTTTAAGTAGTAAGAACTGCCAGACAGTGGGGTGGTGTTTGACAAACTGGGCCCAGTCAGGGGTTTCCTAGTGAAAGCTCAAGGAGAATATTATTTTTCCATTGTTTTCAGAAGTTCTTGTGCTCTCTTTTGAGATTCATAGGGTGTCACCCAAAATGATCCATGCCATCTGCAAGTGGTAGCTTGAGCTGTGTCTTGTAGAGGTCTCTGGAATAGAAATCTGTGGTATAGACTCTTAGGATTCTGACTGCCTTGGAATTTTACAATTTTGCACATGATATGTTCGGGGATAATGGAGGTCTACAATGGTCGATGCCCTTTTCACCCCAATTTCTACCAACAGTAAAGAGCACATCATGAGGTCAAGCTTCAAAAGGGGTGCCAGAGACTTAATAAATATGAGATTCAATATATATATATAAAATTTTAAACTCTACTTAAAACACACTTCCATGTTGTGTATCAGCTTCCAAGCCTGATGAATTGAGTTGGTCCTGGACCAATTGGTGAAAGGAGAGAAGTGACTTCTACGAGGTGTCTATGACATCCACAAGCAAGCTGTCGCATGTGCTCATACCATCTGCCAATGCAAACACATTTCAAAAGAAAGAATTCTCTGAGATGATTGTTCTTTTTTTTGGCAGAGAAACTGAGGCTTGGGGAAAAGAAAAACATATTTCTGTTATAGGAGAGAGGGTTAGGATTCTAACCTCAAGTTTTTAGCTATATATTTTTGGTTCTAGAGTTATCATCTTTACTACTATCTATCTGCTTTTTTTGTACACTTAAAATATATTTAAATCTATTTTCTCATTTAATACTATGCACATCCCATTAGAGGACTGGAAGTAACAATATCTCTTGATTTTTTTTTCATGGCATCCTTTGCTCTGGGAAATTGCTCAGGGATAGGCAGCATATGTGACTACTCTACTACATTTACTTACTTGATGGACATGGAGGCTCTGAAGACACCAGAAATAATGGTGAAGACAGCTTCAAGGTGACGGCATTTTGCCTACAAGGCACAGCTCCAAATGCAGCATACTCTTTGTACAGCCAGCACCCTTTATATAATGAGACATTTGTTCTGTATGTTTTCATAAAGTCTCTGGAGCCCTCATAATCCTGTGTCACAGAGTGGCATTTCACATGGCTTGCTGGAAAACAGATGTGTTCAGATGCTCCAATCTAGCACATGGGAACACAGAAACTAGTGATTAAAAAGACAGACTGAGGAATTGGAAATGCTGATTTCAGGGACTCTGGGGCTCCTGCAAGTGTCAGTATTGCTGTGCAAATCTCTGCTAGTCCCCAAGGGGTCAGTGACTTCCAACCAGCTGTGTAAACCGCCATCTTTGAAATGCCAGGAAAAAAAATAATCTAAGTCAGTTTGGGAGGGCGATTAAGAAATACACTAGTAAAATTAGAAAAGCAGTAGCTGTTTTGTATGATGTCTGTGACAGTATTGCTTTTTGGCAATCAACAACAACAATAACAACAACAACAAAACTATAAAAAAGTCTTTTATATACAGGGGACAGCATGTTTATGATCTTTCTCATAAGACTGCTATGGCCTCTTGATTCCATATATCAAACAGTTCATAAATTGATTTACGAATCCCATAACCTCAGATGTCTATTCTGTTAATATCTTCAGCCTTTTTAATATTTATATGATGCACTTTGACACAGCCTGCTCCAGTTTTGCTTTTGTTTTTCCTGGTGTTGGAGACTGGAGGAAGGAAGGGGTAGGGTGGCTCAGAGAATCCTGTGAAGACTGACTGACAGATTTAGTGGACACTGAGCAAAACAATTGGGTTATACCTGACAGATGCACTGTAATGAAATGTAACGGCATCATTGCCTTGGTCTTGACAGTTTGGGAGAAAGTTATTGAATGCTATGCCAAAAGCATTACTGTAGTGATATTTGGGTTGCAGGGGCCCATGGACTGTGAAATCATGCTCATCCAGGTGAAAGAGAAATTTCTAAAAGCTGTTAGTTGGTGTCAGTTCTCATGTAACCAGGTTGCCATGATTTTCATATCAGAGTGCGCAAAACCTTACAAGGCATGTGTAAGAAGCTGGGGGGTTGAGAAAGGTATTTGATTTAGAGCCTTTTGAAGCCTAAATTTGGAATTCTGTTTCAAATGTAGGTCTCTTGCATCATTCACATGATCCATTATTCATTCAGCAGTTCATACCAGAAATTTACTGATAAATTTGTGATCAAGGGGAAATTGCATTATTGTTAGGATAAATAAATATCATTTGGGAGCTAGGAATGTAGTTCAGTGATAGACTACTCGCTTAGTATGCATGAGGCCTTGGGTTTGATCCCTAGTACTGAAAAAAAAAGTCATTTGGAAGGGACACATCAATATTAATAAGCAGTTTCTTATTTGTGCAGAATAGCAGGGAATGTGTGGCCTTTCCTGCGAAGATTCGCTGTTAGGATGGCTTCAGAACTCTAGGAAATTCACTGAAGGTAAATGGTCAGTACAGATCCTCCTTTCTGTCTGAAGGCCTTTCCTCTATGTATATAATTGGCACCTATTATGCTTCATATAAAGGGTAGTCCCTGTGAAACCTATTGGTAGAGGTTAAGGGGAGCATGATTTGTGACTATTAGGGGATCATAAGAAAAATCTGCCTTGAGTAATGCTATGTCTCATGCCAAAGCCAATTCAACGGGGAGTATTTCCTTAGCCAGATTTTCCAATGATCTCAGCACATTGTCTGTGGATTGTAAATACTCACATGGTTAGAATACATGGTGTGTAGTTGTCCTTCCCACAAATCAAAATATAATGTCTATGCTCAATTTGAGAGTCTTAAGTGGCCTGTTAAACCCTTCCTGCTGTTTATCATTGATCAGAGCCACCCCAACATCTCTAACACGATTTATGTTTCAATACCTATGAACTTCAGAGAATGGATATCCGAAGGAGGGCCACTTTTCTCATGCAAATAGCTCCCCTCTATCAAGCTTCAAGCTTTGTGTTTCAGCATGAGACAAAGGTGAGCTAGACCCCATTCTCTTTAAAACAAAAGACAGTGGATTCTGGCTTCACTAGGTAGTTGCCTGCATCTAGTATGTGCTAGACAGGCTGCTACAGGCCTTGGGTTGACATATTTAATTTTATTGGAACACAGTAATGGCTACTCATTTCCTATTATTTACAGCTGCTTTCCCCCTGTTCAGAAACAGTTTAGCTGTTGTGACAGAGAACATGTGACCCACAAGGCTTAAAATATCTAATGCCTCACCTTTTATGGGGTGGGGGGAGACAATAAAAACAACATCAATAGAACAAACAACAACCAACTCTGCCCACAGTTGTGTTACAGCCTGAATATTCAGAAATCAAAAGGTACTGTTGTTATTTTTAGGGAGAGAAAAAGTAAGAATTATGGTGGAGCTGAGACCTGAATGATGGTACTTTGAAAAAGGACTGTCAGCTCTGAGGTCTGAGGATGTGGCTCCAAGGAGGACACATGTAACCTGGGTCTTAAATGAGACTTGGTTTCTAAGGGTGGGAGAGAGCAGAGCAGGGAGTGGAGATAAGTATGTGAAAGGAGCAGTATTCTGGGACATACAGGGTGGCTGGAATCTAGTGGGAAGAAGCTAGAGGCCAGCTGCAAGCCTTCTGGAAGGTGCTCAGGGGTTAGTCCTGGGCATTGATGAGCAGAGGAGGGACTTGAACTGAATGACCTTATCTAATCAGTCCTTTGGGAAGATTGCAACTTGTATTGAGTGGGAAGAGAAAAGCAGTATGCTAGAGGGAAATAAAAAAGCATTCTCTGTCCCTCTGTAGCCCTCTTTCATCCTTATGAAGTTCTTATCAGTTGTCACCCTATCCTGGTTGTTAATCTTTCCATCTTCAGTGTAGTAATGTTGAACTTTATGTTTCAAAGTGAGTGGGACATGAGGTGTTCAGGTTAAAGGTGATATCTGGTATGTTTGTTTTGGCACTTTTGGATGAGATTAGCATCTGGATAGGTTGGCTGAACAAAGGTAACATGAGAAGGTATCTCCTAATCTCTAGCCTGACTGGAACAGAAAGATGGAAGGACCTTCTCTTTCTGTTTCAGTTTGAGTATAATGCTTCCCCTGCTCTCTCCATGAATTATAACATTATCTTTCTTGGTCTCAGAAGTGCACCATGGGTTTTCTCACACACGTAGCTGTGGGTGGTAGATGATAGCAGGATCTCAGCTCCAAAATAATATGAACTAATTTTTTACAGTAAATGATTTGCTTATCTTGGGCACCTTTATTAATACTCCAGAGCTGTTTGTATTCAAAGAATCTTCTTTCAACAACTGTTTTATTCATTAGCCAGTATCTTTGAGATGGCTAATGGTTCATATAATTTTCTTTTCAACTATTGCATAACCTTATTCTCATTGGGGGCTCCCTTTATGCTGGAACCAGCCTGCTAAGCTCATGTTGCCTGGTTTTTTGTTTGTTTGTTTGTTTGTTTTGTTTTTTTACCTCAGTGCCCCTGTGCTAGGCCAAATCTTGGCAGGACAGGGCGTAAAGGAAGTGAAGTCACACTCTGACAAACACATGCCACCTCTGCTAGGTGAAGCTGTGGTCTGCTACTGCAGAGGATGCCCAACTTTGCACCCACTCTGTGATATTCCCTGTATGGTTTATATTTTTTGTGGAATTATGAATCAAGAGAGAGAGAGAGAGAGAAGAGAGGAGAGAGAGAGAGAGAGAGAGAGAGAGAGAGGAGGAGAGACCAGTAACTAGACTCTCCAGGTATCCTTATACATTATACTCTAAGAGGGAATCAATGGGTTTAGACAGAGCCAGGGGGATGTATTATATTTTGACATAAGGACACAAATATTGGAAAACACATAGAACACTCATCATTCTTGGTTATAAACTACATCATTTTTATAAAAGTGGGAACTTATGTTTGTATGGGGGTCTGTTCTAGATTTATATTAATTTACGCTAGTATTGAACTAACCATTGCAATCCACATTTTATAGGTAAGTGAATTGTTACTTAATCAATTAAAATATATTTGGATACATTAAAATGTTTAAATGAAGGACTTGCAAAAAGTTACAATGGAATAGAAGTTACCTCAGCATCGTGGGGAGGATTTATCGTCAGACACAACAATGTTGCTGGAAAAAGAAATCACAATTAAGGACAATAAATGATCTAATATTCATTTATATATGAGTATGATTGTGGTCTGTCAATTACAGTCCCTGTCTAACAAACAAAACAGTAGCATAATATCGACAAAATAATTGTATTTAGATGAATATATTTGGTCATACTTTATATCACTTGCTAAACAATTTTCTAAATATAGTTTGATATATTTAGACACAAAACAGAAACATAAGTTTTAATTTTTTATTTATATATTAATTTATTTTTATACACAGGTTGCTAAATATTTTAAATATAATTTCTGATGATATTGGGTGGCACAGTGCATAAATCAAATGGTTAGAAAGCCTAGGAGATAAGAAAAATGCATCATAAAGTATAGCATGCTCATAAATTGTAATGGAAGGAATTAATATATTATTTTATGCATGCTCATATATTATTTTTTAAAGCAAGAATAAAAATGGTTTAGAAATATGCTCTTGATTTAGCTTTGAGGTAGGGCTCATTACTTTTCCTTTTAAAATTATTGGATCTGTGAGGTTGCTCAATTGTCTGTAGAAATGTACTGCAATTAAATCAGTCTGGTACGATGACAGTGATAGACATTTTGAAGTCCCGTGGGTCTACGATTGTTCTCCCTTGATTGTGATGAGTTGTACAAGTTATGTCTACTTTCTGAGCCCTGTTTGCATTGTTGTAAAAGTGGATAACAGCATATGCTTCAGGAATGAGGAATGTAATGCTCTTTTGGTGTCCTTAGTATATTAGTTAATCTTAATAGTTCATTGTCAATGTTTCAAGATCCTCTATATCCTCAAGCATATGGCCTTACACCATTTATTTAATTTCAGCTTTTCTTTTAAATGTAACAAGCTTCCAGTTTAGATCACTCTTAATGTCAAAAGTATAGTTATGCAGAGAATTTGGAGAGAAAAGAGAAACTAAAGTGGAGAATAAACCTTTGTTTCTATTGTCCTCAAGATAATCATTGCCTATGATCTCAGTCCTTTCAGGTATGCATATACCTTAGAGACTTAATTCTATACTCACTGTTTTATAAACTGCCATCTTGTTAACCAAATCTCTAAGAACTTTTTCCATGTCATTAAATCTCATCATTTTATTCATCTGTACCCTGTATGAATATTAAAATCCCAGAACCTTTAGATTTGTAAAATAAATCTTTATGTTTTGTTTGTATTTGGAGGGTTAAGTGGAAAAAATGAGTTGTTTTAATTCGTGTTTCTCCTATTTGCTTTTTCCAATGAGGATCAGTAGCTTGAGGGATACAACTCAGTCCTTACCTTATGCATGACAATGACAGGATTTAACACCATAACCCTCTCAGGGAATTCATTGCCTGCCAAAACCCAGAGCTGAAAGATTTACTGATGTTGGAGCACTTGCTATCAACAGGAGTCACATGAAAGGCACAGAGTGGCTGTCTATCTTTCAGTTACTCTGTGCAGGAATGCCTGCCTTCCATTACGCAGGAACAACTTCTGGTTGTCTCAAATATGCAAACCAGCAAGTGTCAAATGCTTCTTAGAAAGGTACAATTGCATTCAAATTGGGAATGGGTGAAGTTGATCAAAGAATACAGAAAGAAAGGCATTAAAAATTAATCTTCCTAGAGCCATAAAGTCAGAGTAAACTCTTAGCAATAAAAATTAAGTGAAGAAGAATTTAATGTTTTAAGCTGAGATTTAAATTTTCCAGGGGAGAGCTTGATCATTGCAGCAGATTGGAGAGCTGGCAAAATTTACAGGGGAAGCTCAAGTGTCTTGTCCCACTAGAGGTTGCAGGAAGTATAAAGTCTTCATCAAATAAAACATCATTTATATTGTTGAATGTCATTGTGCAAAGCCTTGGCTGTAAAAGCAAATAGCACTTTTGACCAACTCAGAATATTGTTCTTTTCAAAAAAGTTTAAAGTAGCAAATAGTGGAGGATTGCTAAAAAATAATACATCATTGTTGGGAGAATCCCTGAGGAAATATTATGGGAATGTTCAATATTTGGGATCTGCAGGACTCCAGGTAACAATATTTCTCTATCTATCTTTCTTGTGTAAATATGATAGCCAAACTCTGTACCTGACATTATATGTTCTCTTGGTAACTGTCTCTAGGTAGATGTAATAAATGGTCATGTGTTTGGATTCAGAAGGAAGATTGAAGTAGATTCATTATAGTTTCTGAGTAGAGTTGACACATATATTATACTGTTTTTCTGGCAAAGTCCTAAAAGTTGAGCATGAAAGGATATTTGTCTAAGCTCATGGTCACATATGGTGCAGACAGCTGGTCTCAGAAGCAAGATTTTTGCTCAAGAACTTGTTGTACCATTTCCCATGTTGCTTTGGAGAGACCATTTCTCTTCTTCAGACTTTGATTTCTTTATCAGTGAAATTGGAATAGAACTGACATTTACTTTACAAGGTGTTGGACATGAGAACCAAGATAGACCATGTAAAGAATTTAGCATCCATCTGGGTCAACACGATGACAAATTCTCATTCTTTTTGTTGTTTTATTTTTGCCTTTCTAAACAGTCACCCAACACATGTCAGGGAAGAGAAATGTTTTGGGGAAAACTTGCATGGCTTGTCAAACTGTATCTTGAAACCCTAGCTTAGAGACACCTTATGATGAGGTATGCAGATATTCTGATCATGTTTTGTTGCCATAGAGATGCCATTCTGTAGACACATGAGGATGACCATATAGAGTCTCTTGTTCTATGATATGATATAGGTATTTTGATATTGCTCAGTGTAGCTCTCATGTGGCTTCAGGGGGAAGCCTTCACTAGTATGATTAACACAATTTCTTCCCAGTTTTTCCTTGGATTTATTTATAGAAAAATACTATTAACACTTAGCAACCCTAGGAAGAACATTCTAGCTGTTGAGAAGAATTAGTAGTTATTTATTTTTCAAAGCTCATTAAAGTTTTTGGCTTTCTTGTATGTGGACAGTGTCTTGTTTTATTTATATTCTTCAATTTTTAAGAGCAGCTGGGACACTTGAACTTTCAACTTTCAGATTATTAGTGAGTCAAGGGTGCCTAATACAAATAACCCTTTGCAATCGATGTCTCTGGGTGTGTGTTTGTGCATTCATATATGTGTATACGTATGTGTATGTGTGTATGTGTGTGTGTGTATGTATATATGTGTATGAACTTAAAAAAATGAATAAAGTACAATTGTTCTTTTATAAAGCTGACTCTGTGGGTGTTCTGAGTACATTTTTCTTTCTGTCTTTTTATCACCCTCTCACCTACAGTAGAAATTTTGATGTCATTTCACACTTGTTGGACAATTAAACACATAGCATGTGCTATCAGTTTTAGTGTATAAGATAGTACTCTTTTCTATTGATTTTCCTGGGCCTTTCTACAGCTCATGGACATCTCTTGTAAGATCACAACCTTCCCTCCATTCCATGTCTCTAATGAATTTAGGCTATTTAGAACTTTAGTTCTAAAAGTAAAACCTAATGGTATAATTTCTTTACTTAAAATTAATTCAGTATTTCCTGATTATCATAGTTTCCTGTAACAGGTCATTATTAAGGCCCCTTAACGCATGTTAAATTGTGCATTTCCCCTAATAATGCATTGAAGTTATTCCTTAGGGGCATCTTCTGTCACTTCTATTTGCTTTGTCCAGCATCATTGTCTGATTCTTACCATGGGTTTTAAGTTTTTGCATGATGGAAAGTGTTTTGGATCAGTTTTAATCTATACTTTCTTTCCCTTGTGCCCCATCAGTGGTATCTCCACTTCAATTTCTACCTCCATCTTTTTCTCCTTTTCCTATTAAATCAAGTACTAGTGCCAGAGGATAGTATCTCCATGTCTTTTTGCTGTTATGGTTCCTCTTTACGTAGGCAAATTCTCTAGGTAGACAACTGAGCCTTAGTTGTATGTATTATCAACTACAGTAGAGACCACACACATGTTGCCAAAGTCTGCTTACCATCCTTTTCCATACTAATATTTTCTGGGCTTGAAGTATATTTTCTATTCTATCATCTATCTGGGAAGCATGCCTGTACTAGTATGTTCGATCAACTTAATCAAGGAAGCATGCCACCTCATACCACATACAGGGAGAGGACCAAATGGGATTTCTTGTCTCCCTCCTTTCCAAAATTTGGTTGCATGTCTTATCAACCTGAGCAGAGGACATTCAAGTACCGTTAAAACAAGGAGGCATATCATCCTGCATCACACACAGGAAGGTAGCCAAGTTGAAACACCCCCTGAAGGAGGCATAGCCTCCTGTATCACACAGGGAAGGTAGCCATATTGGAGTGCTCCAATAGATTTTTCCATATTAAAATGTATCAGCCTTAGTTGCACATCTTACCATTCATTGCCTGTGCCACACCACTACTTCTGTAAAACTCATCAGTTTGGCAAGTTGCTGCTGAGATGTCAGTGGCACTGTGAAGCTTCCCTGCAAAGATGTTAACAAGCATCTTTCTCCATAGAGAGGGCACTGGCAGTGGATCAAGAAAAGATTTCATTCAAGTCTGACCCAGTGAACCACTGAATTTACTACAGCTGTTTACAAGAGGGTATGTGAAGGGTTGTCTTCATGAGATGGGTGTCCCTTAGTCACTTGAATTACCAAAACTGTCACTGTAGCATAAGTGATGGCTCACAAAAGTTTTAATTGTTTACTGCTTATATAGCCTTGGGAAGGAGCCTGCAGATCTTGTAAATTTTGTGGTTTCTTGAGTCTTATAAGTTTTACAAGCTTCTTGAGTGTTAAGAGCCTTCCTTCTACCTTTAGGAAGAAACTTATCTATACAGAAGAAATAGTTATAGAACAACAAGAGCAACAACAATTATCCTTTCACATATACTTGTTAGAGAATAGCTAGGCTGCTCATATGCAGTATTTGATTTAATTTGATTTTACTCCTCGGAGAGTTCTCAAAGATAGGTCTTATTTTCTAGCTGAGGAAATGGATGCACTAAAGTCAATGGACTTGCCTCAAGTTACACAGCTTGAAACTGGACGAACTAGGATTTGAACCTATGCCTTTAAATATCATTGAATTGTATGTTTATTCAGCCATCATGCCAGATGAATAGTGGTATTTATAGTGAAAGATATTTAAAAAAGGAAGTGCAGCAATGGGAGGAGAGGTCTCAAGGAAGAGATATAGACAAGCTACCAACTGAAAATGCAATGATGAAATTATCAACAAGGACTAAGGCTTCTGATACAGAGGTTCTCTTTCATCACTTACCACAACTTAGTAAATGCGTTTTAAAACTTAGTAGCATAGGAAAAGGAGATAATAAAACTTAGAAAGCTCTACTTAGAAAGTAATTTGCGTTAAATTGAAAAAAAAAAAAGGCAGGCATTTAATAGGAATTCTGGTGATGGACACTTATTTTTACCAATATGACTAAATCCAAACCTCACACCACTTCACATCCTTAGCCTTAGGGTCATATTTGCCTTAATAAAGACCTTAATAGGAATATACTTTATTTTGTTTCTATTAGAACCCTCAGACTTAGAAGTATACAATTTCAAGGCTCTAAATTATACCTTGTGATGTATACTCTACATTTCAGTTTCTCTGATTTTTTTTCAGATGATGTTTATACAGCATTGTAGAAGAGAAATCCTAAGTGATGATTCAGTAAGTTGCCTGTAAGTAAGGCATTGAGACCTGTTGGTGTGCTTTTTGTTTCAGCCTCTCAGCATCCTTTTTATGCGTGTTAATAGACCGGTTAATTCCTCACACGTTCTTCGTCTAATTGTGCAAACATGTCTTCTTTTTTCTCTGGGGGCAGTGATAGCTTTCAAATAGGTCAGTATTTCAGGAGCATGATTCATTTAGCTGGCTGCCTGTTTCATTAGGAAGCTCATCTTCAAAGTCTTTCTTCAGTTTCTTAATTTCTTTTGTGGCTTTCAGTTCATCTTCTAATTTTTAAAATTTTCTTCTCTCTGATTTACCTCCCCCCCCCGCCCTTCTTTTCGACTCATGGACTCCTTCAGGAAATATTAATTATAGTAGAAAATGAAATAAATATATTTTTTGAAGAAGTATGTTGTGAAATCAAAAGATGCTAAAAGCTGAGAGTAGGAATAAATAATATCGGACCAGCAAATCAGAAGAAGGGAGAAAAACTCACAAATATTAGGAATCAACAAACACTGCTCATTGATAACTCTCAAAATCAATGGGCTCAATTTTCTCCTGTAAAATGAGACTACCAGAATGGACTAAAAACCAGGATCTATCCTTCTGCTGTATTCAACAAAAATACTTCAACATCAAGGATAGATGGATAGATGTCCACCTCAGGGTAAAATAATAAAAAAAGATATTCCATGCAAATGGACCTAAGAAGCAAGCAGGTGTATGTAATCACTACAATTTCTCACAAAATAGACTTCAAGCCAAAACTCATCAGAAGAGATGGAGAAGAGCACTCATACTCAATTCAGGAAAAGTCCACCAGGAAGATATTGCAATTCTTAACTTTATGCACAAAATACAAAAGCACCCACATTTGGAAAAGAAGTTTGCTACAGCTTAAGTCACATATCGACTTTCACCCAGTGATAATGGGAGTCTTTAATACTTTACTCTCACCAATAGATAGGTCATCTGAACAAAACCAGAGCAGAAAAATGCTGGAGCTAACTGATGGTATAAACCAAAAGGATCAAATATATATTTATAGAGCATTTCACCTAAACACTAAAGAATATACTTTCTTCTTAGCAGCTCTTGGAACTCCAAAATTGACCACATATTGTCTCAGTAGTTACAAGAAAATTAAAATAACCCCATGCATCCTATCAGACCACCGAAGATTAAAACTTGATATTATCAACAACAGAAACAACAGAAAGCTTACAAGCTTGAGGACACTGAACAACTCACTATTGTATTAAAAGTCTGTAAAAATTGAAATTAGGAATGAAATAAAAATGTTCTTGAATGAAAAATGAAAATACAACGTACTCACCTTTATGGGAGAGAGTGGGCGGTTCCAATACACAAGTCTGTAACATACTTGCTAATTAAAAATAAAATGGGAGATATTATCAATTAGTAACATAACAGCACACCTGAAACCTCTAGACAAAAGAAGAAATAACACCCAACTGGAGCAGATGGCAAAAAATAATCAAACTCAGGGCTGAAGTCAATAAAATAGAAACAAACAAACAAAACAATACAAGTATCAAGGGAATAAAGAGTTGGTTCTCTGAGAAAAATCAATAAGATCGACAAATCCTTAGCCAATTTAACTAAAAGGCAGTGAGAGAAGATCAATGAACAAAATTAAAGACAGAAAAGGGTC
Source organism: Mastomys natalensis (assembly GCA_021653895.1). Lineage (NCBI taxonomy): Eukaryota > Metazoa > Chordata > Mammalia > Rodentia > Muridae > Mastomys > Mastomys natalensis. The sequence goes on from JAJTUV010001393.1 coordinate 256,496, forward strand.
ATAATAACAGACATGGAGAAAATCTAGAGAATTATAAGGACATACTTTAAAATCTTACTCCACAAATTAGAAAATTTAAAAGAAACGATATTTTTTTTTCATTGTCATCCACCTAGCAAAGTTAAATCAAGATCAGATAAACAGACCCATGACCCCTAGTGATTAGATAGAATAGTCATTAAAAGTCTACCAATCAAAATAACCTGGGGCTAAATGGTTTTAGCACAGAATTCTATGAAACATTCAAAGAGGAATTAACTCTAACACTCTCAAATTTATTCTACAAAATAGAAATGGAAGGAACATTGCCCAGTTCATTTTACAAGACCACAGTTACTGTGATACATAAACTACACAAGGACCCAACAAAGGGAATTGTAGATTAGTTTTCTTTACGAAAATAGATCCAAAAATTCTCAATAAAATATTTGCAAACAGAATCTAAGAACACATTGAAAAGACCATTCATTGTGATCAAGTAGTCTCATCCCAAAGATGCGTGATAATTCAACATACATAAATTGATATATGTAATCTACCATAAAACAATCTGAAAGACAAAAATCACATGATGTTTGCATTAGATACATAAAAGTTCTTTGACAAAATTCAACACCCTTTTATGATAAATGTCCTAGAGACTAGGCAGTATGTATTGGCAATTTACAATAAGGCCATACCCAAAATCAACTTAAATGGAAAGAAATCAAAGCATTTCTAAACTAAATCAGGAACAAGAAAAGATTGTCTATTTTCTCCATATGTATTCAATATTTTGCTTGAGGTCTTAGCTAGACAACAAGGAGACTCAAAAAGATCAAGAAGATACAAAGAGAAAGGGATGAAGTCAAAGTGTATCTATTTGTAGATGTATGATATTATACATAAGTGGCTCAAAAATCCCATCAGAACACTCCTATATTTGATGAACACATTTAGAAAAGTAGCAGGATACAAAATTAACTTACAAAAATCAGGAGCCTGTCTACATAAAATGACAAACAGACTGAGAAAGAAATCAGGAAATGACATTTCACAATAGCATCAAGTCATATAAAATATCTTGGCATAAATCTAAACAAGCAAGTGAAAATCTTGTATGATACAAACTTTAAGATGCTGAAGAAACTGCAGAAGATATCAGAAGTTGTAAAGATCTCCCATCCTCACAGATAAGTATATTAATAGAGAAAAAATCCTACCAAAATCTACAGATGTAATGCAATCCCCATCAAAATTTCAATATCCAGAATCTTGAATGACTTTTCACAGAACTAGAGAGGACAATTTAAGCTTCATATGGAAAAAAACCTAGGATAGCTAAAACTGCTGAATGATAAAAGAACTGGAGATATAATCATCCCCAATCTCAAATTATGCTACAGGGCTATAGTAATAAAAACACCATGGAACTGCCACAAAAACAGACACGTTGACCAATGGAATCAATGGAATTGAAGATATAGAAATAAATTCATATACCTGTGAATATCTTATATTTGATGAAGAAATCAGAAATACAGAACTAAAGACAGAATCTTCAGAAAGATGCTGATCAAATTGGGTGACTCCACATAGAAAAATCCAAATAGATGATACTTAATACTTTCACAAAAGTCAACACCAAAATAATCAAAACTTCAACATATGGCAAAAACTATTGCTCTGCTAAAGGAAATAGCAATAAAATTACTTCTAACAACATTCTGTTATCTCATTGATCTGTGCTTACTCAAACTTATCAGATAAGCCTCCTCCTGAAGCAGATGGGAATACAGGACAAAAGCTGGACAATCACAAAAAAATGAGAGACCTGGAATATTGCTATCAAATCCCTCCCCCCAGAGCATAGGGAATTCTGCAGAAGGGGAGGCAGAAAGAGATAAGAGCCAGAAAGGATGGTAGATACCAAATAATCAAGCCTTCTAGATATGACAGGACTGGCACACATGTGAATTCATTGAGAATGCACGGGTCTACAGGTCTGTACCAGATGGGGTCCAAAAGATGAAAGGAGAAGTGGACACATGTTCCCATCCCTAACATGCCACCCCTCCCTTTCTGGGAGATACCCAGAAGGTACCTCTATCACTTGAAAATAAAAATTAATATTCTCCAAGCTAGTCTCACTGAGAAAACAAACCATTCTTAAGAGTAAGCTCCATGCCCTGCATAGGATGACCAACACAAAACGAACTCAATGGCATCTTTGTCTCATAATGTTGTATGAGCTTTCTTCTTTCTCTTTTTCTTTTACCTTAAAAGTACTTTGAGTGTATTATGGCTTCCTGTTTGGTTATTTTATGCTATGCCTGTGTTTGCAAATGTGTGTGTTTCTGCATATCTATAGGTTTCTTATTCCTTTTCTTTGTCTCTTCTTGGTTGGTTATTTTGTTATATTCCATTTTTTTTGTTTTTATCTTATTTTATTTTATTATTTAGATGCTTGTTTTCTAAAGAGAGACAGGAAGGATTTGGACCCATGGGAGGGAGATTTGTGTGTGGGAACTCAGAGGTGTAAGGAGAGGGGAAACTGCAATCAGAATACGTTGTTTACAAAAAAGCTGCAAAATTCCAAAATCAAAATAAAATATACAAGCAAAAAATGGCATGGCAGTGATGTCTATGAGACAAGAGCTGATTAAGTTACACTGCAGTGGGGTAGACACACCTGACTAGTGAGGAGGAGAAACACTCAGGTGAAAGTAGAAACACTCCGACTTTTAACAGAAATTCGAAAGACATTAATTGTAGTGAATTATATACAGCATAAAATTTGTTATCTTGACCCCTTTATGTACAGTCTAGTATTAAATAGGTCAGTTAGTATAAATCTATTCATATTGTTGTATAATTAATCTCTGGAACTCTTCCCATTAGAAAACTGAAACTTCATGCTCACTAATTTCCATTGCTCTACCACAGTCCCTGGGAAACACCATTCCTCACCCCACCCCGGACTCCACATTTGGAGTACTATAGATACTTTGAATACAGGGAATCATATAGCAAATTTCTTTTCCTCTTTAGTTTATCAATTGATGTGCACTTGAGCTCCTTTTACATACTTTGCTGTTGCTTATTTTCAGGAAACTGTCACTTTTAAGCTCTGGTTCTGAGCAAAGATATTATGAATTTGTCTAATTGATTTACATAGTCTCCTTTTAATTCTTACCTTGACATGCAATCTAACCTGCCTCAGTATTCTCTGCAACAATCCTGTTCTTGTTACTATACAATTATTTTAATGAATCACATTCATTTTTTATTAAAAAAATAGTCTCAGAAGTTTCAGTCTAGTCATTCAATGTCTGCCCCTTCCCAACAGGTACCAGTCCATGTAGAAACAGCCTTACAACAACCATATACATATATTAATGAAACTGAAATTGAAATAATTATTGAAATCCTTGAGGAATAAACTTCGTAGTCTTCAATGTATAAAAGACAGTCACATCCCTATTTTTCCATAAAGCTTCCTGTATTGATGGGAAACAATATTCTACTAGATTTTTGTTTGACAATATTTTATATTTGATCCCTAATTCAAAATGAATTAATTAGGACAGAGAAATCACAGAGGAATAGGAAGCTGCAGCCTTGCTGCACCAATCATGGGAGCCTTGGCTATGAAGAGCATCTCAATAGCTTTGTAAAGTATTTTCATCTCTTAAATTTTACATTTGCCTACAGGCAAAGTCCATGTGATCTTTGGTCCAGACACTCTTTCTGCTCATTTACATGGCTTTGAAGGCGAAATAAAATTGGTGAAGGGATGTATACTAATTTTATATATTTAAATACTGTTAATCTTTTATGAACACAAACATAATGATCATCTAGGAATGACTTTTCATCCCATTTTCTTGCTACTCCAGCCCTTCTGTACACATTTTCTCAACCATTACATTATTTTCTGCAGGTAGAATTGATGCATTTCTTGCCATGAAGAACAGGCTCACCACAACACTGCTACCATGAAAACTACACCATGCTTGACTTGAGAGACAGAGGCAGCAAGAATAGATTTAGTTTATTTCATTATCATGAAATTTATTCTTTGGCTATATTTATAAATCCACAAATGGTCCCATATCGTCATGGATTATCTTGAATAGCATCTATTTGTCAACATGTGTTTCTTCCATTTACCATTTTTCTTCCTTTTATATTTTCTTTTCTCTGAGCTAAAAGACACACAAAAAATTTAACTCTAAAAGATCAGACAAGGTAGAAACAGAGAGGGAGTAGAAAAAACATTTAAGTAGAGTGAAGAATCAGTATAAAATAAACATTCAAAGAACTTCTCTCTTACTTGCCTGTTAAATAATGTAAGAATATTTCTATTAAAGTTCAAAATCCAGAAATTAGAGAAAAGAAATGCCATACCATAATTTCCACGGTTGCGATGCGTTTGGCCCAAGATTCATTTGGTCTTTTACCATATGCACATTTTTGAAATGTAGACCATGAGATGAAAGAGAGACTTTTTTTGTCTTCTTTTAACATGTTTCTAAATTATAAATAGATATATGAAAGCCAGGAAAAGGCATGTAGGAAACTTAAATGTGCAGCTAAAAGAAAGAAACCAGACAGAAGTGGCTATACAATATGGACCCAAGTACAGAATATACTCAGAAGGACAAGACCATAAAGATAATGAAGTAGGGTGACAAGGACTGCCATTGTCTGGGATAAACAGGGTACATGGGATGTTTGGTATTATTGAACATGTACACTGCTCTCATAGTGTACGTGTGCCAAAGTCTATTGAACATACAAAGAATGGGCCCTGGCACAAACTATGGATATCAATTGACAATGGTGTGTCAATATTGGTTTATGAATTGTGTCTATGTGCTATACTAATGCAGATGTTCATAGGAGAAACTGTGTTGGGCAAAGGTAGTAGTCTCTTCAAATTTTCTATACCTTCTGCTCAGTTTTCTGAACCTTCTGCTGAGTATTTCTGTAAGCCTGAAACTGCTCTAAAAGTAAAAGCTGTAAAAAATAGATATATTAGAATTTAAAATTTGAACATCTGTTGTGCCCTTCAAAATAGTCTCTTCAAAATGTTATGTACTTGTTTTAACTTTTGTTTAAAAAAAAGATGTTGCAAATATTTAAAAAATTTTCTATAGAGATTGAATGGTGGAACAAGGTGGAGACAACATTTTAAAATTAATTTGTACAATCATCACTATTAGGAGAAAATAGTACACACTTTCCATTAGACATATAACCAGGGTTTAAAGGTATCTGGGGTGGGTCTAAGTGTATACCAGGAGCATTACTCTGAAAGGAACTAGTACTTAGCAAGATGCATGAGGTTTGTGTTAGAAAAAACTTTAGAGTATTGTATTCACATCTCAAGATTTTCCTTTTATGAGGCATAGACTGTGGCAAAAGTAACCGTGAATTTATAAGTGAAAGATTATAGTTCTGCTGTATACCAGCTGCTTGTTCTCTTAAAAATGGACTGCAGTGATATCCACTCAGAGAATTTACAAGAGAATTAAAAGAGAGAATGGAGAATGTGTGTCTAGCACATGGTACTAAGTATTGTTCAAATCTGGCATATGCATTATTTTTTCTGTTGCTGTGACAAAATACTATGGCAAAAGAAATTTTAAAGAGAAAGTGTTTATTTTGGTTTATGGTTTCTGGGAGTTATAGTCAATTATGAGTGGGAAAAACATGCAGTGGTAAGGAAGCATGGGGGATATGAACAGGAAGTTGACTTGTCATATTGTATCTGAACTCAGGAAGCAGATAATATGAACAGGAACTGGGGCCAGGTTAGAAAGCCTTAAGGCTTATCCTTAGTGATTCATTTTCTACAGTGAGATTATTCCTTTAAAAGATTCTACAACCTTCCCAAATAGTGCAACCATCTGAGGAACAAGTGTCTGATCATCAGAGCTGTTTTAGAGTTTTCATTTCTGTCAAGAGACACTATGACCATGATAACTCTTATAAAGGAAAACATTTAATTGGAACTCACAGTTTCTGAGGTTTACTCTATTATTATCATGGCAAGAAGCATGGTGGTATGCAGGCAGAGATGGTGCTAGAGAAGATGCTGAGAGCTCTACATCTGGATCTGCAGGAAATGGGAAGTGACAGTGATGCACTGAGACCTCAAAGCCCATTCTTAGTGGCACATCTTTCCTAACAAAACCAACCTATTCCAATAAGGCCACACCTTATAATAGTGCTACTCTATATTGACCCCATGAGGACTAATTTTTAGTCAAACCACCATACTCCATTCCTTGGCACCCATAGGATTGTAGTCGTATAATATTGCAAAATGCACTTAATGTAACTTCAAAAGTTCTCATAGTCTATAACAGTCTCAACCTTGTTTAAAATTCCAAAGTCTCTTCTGAGACTCATGCAATTTCTTAACTATAATTCCCTATAAAATCAAAATGAAATTCCAATATATAATGGCACAGGAGATACATCACCATTCCAAAAGGGAGGAAAGAAAACATAATGAGAAAATACTGGACCTAAGCAAGACTGAAAACCAAATAGGCAAACTCCAAACTCTGAATCTCCATGTGTTCTGTTGTGCTCTTCAGATCTCCAACTTCTTTGGCTTTCTTACCTGGAGCATACTTCTTTCTTTTGAGCTGGTTACACACCATGTTAGCAGCTCTTCTTGGCAGGTATTCCACAGCTCTGGCATCTCCACCATTTTGTGGGTCTCTAAGGCAATCCAGGCTTCACACAATGGCATCTCTAGGCACGTATGCAGGGAAATCCCTGACACATGCATGCCCTAGTGGCTTTCATTACCTGAGGAGGGAGATTTGATAACCGTTTTCTTCTATTTTTGACTCTAAAGCCAGAACCATTTGGCCAAAGTTCCAAGTTCTGCTGCTTGCTGGGGCCAGAAAATGGTCCCTTCATTCAACTGCAACTTCTACAGGTTTCTGTTTTCCTTGGTTTCCTTCACTCTCTAAGCTTGGCTGTCCTGAAACTTGCTTTGTAGACCAGGCTGGCCTTGAGTTCAAAGATCTGCCTGCCTCTGCCTCTAGAGAGATTTGGATTTTTTTATATTTATCTTTTAATTTGTATGTATGTATGTATGTACATATGTATGTATTTATTGTCAAAATACCACAGGAGCCTATAAGAGAAATCTTATAGTGAGACTACAATATATGCTAAAAATATTAGTATTTGGTTTTGCTGTTGCAATGTGCTAGGATAGAACCATGTTCTCATGCTTGCTAGTCCCAATCACTGAGTTATATAACTAAGATTTGTATTATTAATTTTAAAGAAACATTTGATTTTTGTCATTTTCTTTTGATATTGATATTCAAAATTAAATCATGGGTCCTTGTTTTAATTCTTCGCTACTGCAAGAAGTTTCTTTGTTTAGGATTGAGCGATGCACTGACCTATGAGTATAGCAATATGCCATAAGGAGTCTTTTATTGATATTTTTCTTTAGTAGAATAATAGTTATAGGTTCCCCCTAAGTCCATGACCTATATAATCTCAGATTCTTGGCTACTTTAGCAATACCACCTATGAATTCCTTCTCACAGAGTGGGGCTTACATTCAACACAATGCAGCCGGTTAATCCCACAATATTTGTGTCACTGTTGCTCTGTATATCTTTTTTTTTTATTATTGGAAATTTTATTTACATTTCAGATGTTTTCCCCTTACCCCCTTTTTCCCCTCCCTCCCACGAACTCCCTATCCCTTCCCCCCTCTTTGCCTCTATGATGGTGTATCCCCACCCACCCTCCCCATACCTCACCTCCCCACCCTCGAATACCACCCCCACAATGTCCAGCCTTCATGGGACCAAGGATCTCTTCTCCCACTTATAAATAACTCCCTTGCATATATAGCTGGAGCCATGGGTCCCTCCCTAAGAGCTCCCAGGCTGGTGGTTTAGACCCTGGGGGCTCTGGTTGGTTGATATTGTTGCTTTCCTCATGGTGTCACGAATCCTCTCAGCTCATTCAGTCTTCACTCTATCTTCTCTGTTGGGAACCCCATGATCAGTTTAATGGTTAGCTGTGAGCATTTGCCTCTGAATATGTCAAACTCTTGCAGACCTCTAAGGAGACAGCTATATCAGGCTCCTGTCAGCATGTACTTCCTGACATCCACATCAACCTCTACCTTTGGTGACTGCACATAGGATGGATTTCCAGGTGGAATGGTCTGTAGACAGTCCTCCTTCAGTTTCTGTCCTGCACTGTGTCTCCATATTTGCACCCTTGAGTATTTTGTTACTTCCTTCTAAGAAGGACTGAAGGCTCCCCTATTTGGTCATCATTCTTCATGAGCTTTATGTGGTCTGTGAGTTGAATCTTGGGTATTTCAATCTTCTGGGCTAAAATCCAATAATCAGTGAGTGAATACCATGTATGTTCTTTTGTGATTGGACATATTACTACCTGAGGACCCAGCTATACCACTCCTGGGCATATACCCAGAAGATGCTCTAACATATAACAAGGACATATGCTCCACTATGTTCATAGCAGCTTTATTTATAATAGCCAGAAACTGGAAAGAACCCAGATGCCCTTCAACAGAGGAATCAATACAAAAAATGTGGTACATTTACACAATGGAATATTACTCAGCTATAAAAACAATGAATTTGAGAAATTCTTATGTAAATGGATAGAACTAGAAAATATCATCCTGAGTGAAGTAACCCAATCACAAAAGAACATACATGGTGCTCTGTATATCTTGAAGGCAGAATGCTGCTGATAGGTTGTAGGTTTTATAGCTGGATGATGTTGATGATTACTTTTCTAGTCCTGTAGTGTGCAGAATACCTTCCAGAACAATAAATGTCAATCACTTGGTGAGTAGACTTTGGAACACACAGTCTTAAATGTGATGTCTCTATCAAAGCCCTCAATGCTCAGGGATCTATGTGAAGAGGCAGAAAGATTGTAAAAGGCAGAGGTGGTAGTTGACTCAGGAAACAGAAATCTGCCAAACACAGCAGGACTGATACACATATGAACCCACAGAGACTGTGGCAGCACACAGAAGAATTGCACAGGGCCAAACCAGACAGATACCAGCAGTGAGAAGGTGAAGTAGACACGAAGTTCCACCCCTAACCAAGAAGCACTTTGCAATTGATACCTGCTAGAAATGGGAGAGTTTGTTTTCTTCAATGGAGTGTTATTTGGTAGATCAACCACGCTCAAAGGAAAGGCTCATGCCCTGGTGTAGTTGGCCAACACAAAATGGACTCCATTTGTGTGTGTGTGTGTTTGTGTGTATGTGTGTGGTGTGTTGTTTGGTATATTTTGTGTTATTATTTTTATTTTATAATTTTTAAAGAGGAGAGAAAGAGGTAGAGAGAGAAACAGAGGGAGGGAAGAGAGAGAGAGAATGAAGCTGGGTAGGTAGGGAGGTGGGGAGGATCAGGGAGGAGAAAACATAAGCAAATATATTGTAAATATTTTAAATAAATAAATTTATAAAATATCAGGAGTTTATAGCAGAAAATGCTCATATCAACAAGGCATCAGAGCATTTGCATAATATAGTCATTCCTCCAGATCCCTGGATGCGTAAGTCCCTTTTATAAAGTAACATAGCATTTGCATATAAGCGTTGCATAGCTTCTTGTATGATTTAAATCATCTCTAAATAACTTTGATGCCAAGTACAACATAAATCCTATGGAAGTAGCTGTGACACCATATTACTTAGAAAATAATAACAAGAAAAAACAGAGTTCATGGGAAAATCATTTTTTTATAAGTATCTTTGATCCATGGTTGATTGATTCTGCTGATGTGAGAACTTTGGTAGGAATAGCCATGGTCAAATTGGCATTGTGTTTATTATTTTAAAACATTTTGAATTTTTTTATGGAAGTTAAGGAACAAAATTTGTGACCTACTTAAAAAAATTAAGCTTATATATAAGGTTGTCTTTATAGCAAGGTCATCCTCATTTACCATCATTCTGCTCCATTTCCTGAGTGGAGAGACACTTTGTATACTTGAGTCATTCAGGACTCATCCACTAGTGACAGCCTGAATTAGCAATGCTGAAATACATCTGCAGCCTACTGCAGACATGGATGTGCTGTGTGAGTACTATGTGTCAACTGTTTTGTGATGAAGAGAAAAAATTGAGAATTGCTGTCTTGGCTTAGCCTGTGTGCCAGCTTGCTGTTCCTATTATCCTTCCAAGGAGGATTCAGCTGCACCACAGTTCTGGAGGCAGCAGTTGGAGTCCAATTTGTTTTCCCAGAGAGTATAATTTCGCCTTCACATATATGTCTTCAGACAACTGTTAACATATCGAAGAGGCTTGATGAAGTATTCTGCTAATTGTTGGAATCCTTGGTTGGCATTTCAGGATTGAAGAGAGAGAGAAAGAGGAAAAAAAAAAAACACCCAAATAAAGCTTATGAGAGGATAAAATTAATTTTAGTAACAAATAATGCCAATTCTAAGCCTGGCTCTTACAACCAGGCATCAAATTAATTTAATTCCTCAAACCCCATTGCTGCAACAAAATGTTGCTTAAATCAATTCATTCTTTCATTAGGCCGCCTAAGAGTGCCGCGGAGTGATGGGGGAATCTCCGAGACGGCATTCATGTTTCAGAGGCCCCTCGGTTTCACTTCATTTTCCATCCTGACATGGGAGTAATGTTCTTCATTTGCATGCTAAAATAGTATTTTTAATTGTAAAAGTGGTGTTGTTAAATTACCTTCAAATGAGTTTATTTTAAACGCTTCATTAAAGTTTTTGAAATCATTCCCTGCATGATTGCATCTCTTCTCTGCTTTGATGTATTACATCTCTCAGAAAAAAAAATATGCTGGCTCTGAGAGAGAGAGAGAGGAAAAAAAAAACCTCTTCTTGAAAGACTCAGATTTCACAATCTGGCCAGTTTTGAAGTGGAAACAGCAAAAGCCCCATGCTATTGCAGGAAGCGGAGGGCATCTTCCCTGTCTCAGCTGAGAGGCCGGGGTGAGGGGTGAAGGTAGGTGTCTGTGTTCAGCAATAACGAAAGGTCAAAGCCACAGAGGTTTCAAAAGGCTTGTGTCAACTTGGAAGATGAAAAGCAGCTTCCCCTGGATAGCTGGTTTGGTTCTGAGATTTAAATACATCTCACAGATTGTGCCTTCATTTTCATTTTAGCTACCCACCCCCCAAACCGCCTTTTCTTGTCTGTACTTCTCATTCCTTCAGCAGTTTATTCGGCATTAATTTAACAAACTTTATCCTCTCTTATCTTAAGCCTTATCAGCTGTTTCCTCAGATAAGCTTGACGAACTTTTAGAAGCAAAGTATGTGTGGTTTTTTTTTAGAATTCATTTGCATATTTTGGGACTACCTTTACCACATTGATATTTGCTGTACAATAGGTTTAGTAAAATCGGAGTTGTGACATACTATGGGAATTATGCTAATTATTACTACTTGGTTATTGTCACAGGAGTTAATTTCCATTCAGATCCAGTATTTAGTTTAGTAATAGAATCATTCATCAACAAGTTACTTAGCAAGCAAAGTTTACCCAATGGGGTAGAGAATAGGGGAGAGAAAGTGAGGACATCGCAGCTGTACCAACAGTACAGTATATAGTGTCAGCAAGTTATAGCTTATTTATCAATGGATGATTCTGAGAGGTGGATCTCTGGCCATCCTTGTTTGTCAAATATAAACCACTATTTAAAAACCTAACCCTTTTATCCTTGAAGTAAAATTTTCACTTCTGTTTGGTGGAATTCCAATGTTTTCCTCTTAACATCTGCTACTGAACATATTTCTATCTTCTGGTGCTCTTTAAGATACCATATTTCCAGTCTGTGTTACCAAGTTGCCATGCAACTTATTCTGTAATGGCAAGAGCACATTGTTCAATGCACTTACCAAATCCAGGGTGAACAGTAGGTCTCCTATTGTTCCAAGTTAGTCACAGACTCCTAGATATTACCTTTATGCATTGGCTCATACAAACTTTTAACATTCAGCACTGTTAATACATTGTGGGGCAGATATTGGGTACTTACTACATAATATGTACTGAGAACCGAGGACAATGAAAAATACTAAAAATAGAGTAGGAATAAAAACTAGCATCTGCTTTCTCTACGTCAGTTTCTGTAATGCTGGCTTAATACACATTATTTCAGATAGCTTTGCAGGCTTTGTTCATCCTTATTTTAAACTAAGGAGTCTTTAAATGTCAGTTTAGACCTCAAGGAATTGACAATCTAATGAGGACGTAAGATACATAAAATGTATTATATGTTCTATAATGCATAACAAATGAAACCTTCACCTTAACTTCTTTGTTTGAGAAGTGTTTATTAGTTTGGGTTGTTCTACTTAGTACTTTGAGGCTATGGTCATTTTTGGAGTGAATCTGTGGAAGAGAAGCAATGTTCATTTATAAGTATTTAGAATGTTCTCACTATGTAGTTTATCTTGGAATTTATTGTCTAAAGTTAGGGACTTCTATGAAAAATAAAGAAGTATAGTTACAAATTTCCTACAATGTACCTACAAAAGAAAAAGAAAGGAAACACCAGGAGGGAATTACAAAATTCTTCAGTAGAAGTTTGAAACAAAGGGAAATTCTATACATATCAAGAGTTGACCGTAGCCATTTGAGACTTGTAATTTTTCTAAGTAATTACCTTACAGGGGTCAGGAAGAAAAGAGGAAGAATAGAAGAACAAACTTGTTTTAGAAGCACATCACCAATGACCAAAGTCTTGGTGGTATGGTTCACACTTCCTAATATTGCAAGCTGCGACTGAACTTTACTATGTGCCATTGGAAGACATTTATTCTTCATCTTATCTGGTCATGTACTCTTTGACCTTGGAAGTCACAGAAGTCTCAAGTTCTCAGTTACTTCGGTGAATTGAAGCAATGCTACAATAATGCTCACCTCTATGTGAAAAATGAATGCATCTGTGATAAAAAAAAATTCTGAAACATTTTGCAAATATAAAATATTTTATTCCACAGCTGTTTATACTGAATGAGTTGACTTTGATAGTCATCTTTACAGACATTTCCTTTCAAATTTAAAAACACATTCCTTTAATAAAAAGAACTGTATATGTTTTGAAGAAGTATCAGGTTCTAGAATTGACAGGAAAAGTGTAACCTGAGCATGATATTGTTTCTAGTGGCAGACAGTAAAGAAATTGGAAAGAGGAAAAAAGGAAAAAGAGAAAGAGGAGAGATAGATAGCCCTACAATGATGTGACCATGTCAAGAGGCACAGAAGACAAGTGAAAGAATGCTCAATGGTCCTCAGAACACTTTGATTAAGGGAATAAAATATCGCGGCGGTTGTGCGCACGCCTTATAATCCCAGCACTTGGAGGCAGAGCAGGGATTTTATTCGAGCCAGCATGGTCTACAAATGATTTCTCAGGAGCCAGAGCTATACGAGAAACCCTGTTCCCGAAAAAAGAAAAAAAAAAAAAAAAAACACCAGGATCATATAAAATATCATTGTTACTGAAAATATAAAATAGATACCCATGATAGTTCACTGAATTTTTTGTACTGAATTCAAATATTTTATGGAGGTATTTATTGTTAAAAATTATGGAACTTATTTACTCCTTTCCAACTTAATGAAGATTACCTATGACTTCCTTCTGAACAGATTTTTGAATGTGATGGAACCTTCTCAACTCAGTAATGCTTGATCAATAACAGGTATGGGAACTCATGTATACCAAAAATTTACCAGGGGAATAGCTCATGAGTTCTTTCTTCACAATGAGACATGAATTGAGTGAGCAGCAGCGAAGCTTTTTAAACAGAATAACAAAAGTGAGAAATTGAGGATAAGCAAGGATGTCCAAATGGGAAACATCACTAAGAGATGAAAGCACTGAACTTCTGTTAGGTTTTATGGGCTATGCCAGAGATACAAGTATCACTATGAATTTGTATGTTTTCTGAGATCTCGGACTGAGAAAATGGTTCTACATATTTTACAAATGTCTCTCAGTGTGACCAGGAGATGATGAGTTGTTTGTGTGCTGTTCATTCAGTTTGAGAGGGCTGAATCCAAATTCTGTACATCTGTGACTTGGTCTTTGTGAGCTGCTGACCTTGACTTCTGCAAGCTGCTAGCCCTCCCTGGCATTTCACCGTTAACGCCGCAAGGTGCTAACTGGCTATTAGTTTGACTTTGTTCTCATTGTTCTCACATTTTCCTAATCACTTGTGTTTTCTCATGCCAGAGAGAGCTAACTATCTCAACTATCAAGATGTAGCTGCAGTCGTTCTTGGTTACTTTGTATCTAACTTCTTGTCTATGAACTGATTTGTGTTTGTCTCTTAAGTAGTCTTGTTATTAAAACATTTAAACCTACTCTAGTTGTGAGGAAAAATATTAACAATTATCAATTGAAGGATAACCTATAAAACATCTGGTCAGTATTTTGTAATGCTATCAAGGTCATAAAAACCAAGAAATATCTGAGAAGTGAGTGCCACAATAAAGATGTGCCTACGGAGACACAATAACTGACATGTCTTCTTACATGAGCTCTGAAATACTATATTTCATTTAATAATGATATCATTGTTTAACAATTTCCTCTGAATCAAAACATCCCTTCACAGAGGAAGAGAGTGAAGAGAGAGAGAGAGGCTAATAAGATTTAAGAAGCTAAGGAAGCTTGTAAGGCCCAGAAAGTTGTTAGAGTCATGGGGCCCCTTCCCAGGATGATACGTGTAGTAAAAAAAAAATGGCTTTAGAGAGAAGATTCTTCAGTAGAGTTGTCTGTAGATGGCTCAGGAAGTCTCAGGAATGAAATCTGTGAGCCATCACCTATGCTAGAGTGGGTATTCATGATGCAGCTGCCTGCGTGTCACCTGTACCCTTTAAGGAACCACAATGATGAGCTCACTGGGTCACTAAGACAGACTTGGGTTGAACTGCTTCTTTGGTCTGACATTGGTGCTCTATTTGGGGTAAGTAGACTTTTTTATGTCTCCCTAGGAGAACTTATATAACAAATGTATTAACATTTATCAACCATGACAAATATGGTATACTGGTATTAGATGCTAGTCATACAGAAAAGTAAGTGTGAGGTATTTGGAACACTATTACAATATTTATAGTAAACCTACACATTTAAAACACTTTTAAATCTTATGAAGATACTTTGGAGGCTCATTGAGAGTTGTTTATAATGTCTGATCAGAGAAACTTCTACAATAACCAGCAGGGAGAGTTGTGCCATTTAAAATAAGTTGGTTTTCTTTCAAGTCTAGTAAACTGTTGTTTATTATTGAAATATATTTTGAAATAGTGAATTATTGCTCATATGGTATTGATTGGTGCATAATTTAAACATAAAAATAGAACAGTTCTCATGGGGAATCATATCTATATCAAGAGATAAATAAAAACATTATTGAAAG
The DNA here is from genome assembly GCA_021653895.1 of Mastomys natalensis. Classification (NCBI taxonomy): domain Eukaryota; kingdom Metazoa; phylum Chordata; class Mammalia; order Rodentia; family Muridae; genus Mastomys; species Mastomys natalensis. The sequence goes on from JAJTUV010001393.1 coordinate 271,940, forward strand.
ACACAGGTTTCTATGAGACATCACCACTGTTCTGATGCAGGTTATTTATAAATAAAGTATTTTTCATACCTACAAAACACATAAATGAACAATGTGGCCTTCTGTTTTACTTTTCTGTTTTGTTTGTCTTTTATTCTACGTAGGACTTGGAACAATTTTTAGTGTTATACAGTATACTTTCTCATTAACTGTCTTACTCAGCCTCTGTTTTTATATCTGTAGAAAGCCCCATTATCTCCTCATTTATTATTCAAGTTGTAACTTAAAGTAAAATCTATTTTTGATATTTTCAAAGTAATGGTCAGATCCTGTATATCTGGATTATCTTCCCTTATTTACTCTTGCTGCCTTGCATGAATCATACGCAAAGGTGATGTTGGTGAGCTGCACTGAATCTATAACCTTTCCCCTACACCACATTTGTTACTTTAGTGAAGGCCCCAGCAGAGGGAGCTTCTGAGCCGATATATGATGATATATGCTGAGCCTTCTAGTGATTTTCTACTTTGAAGGGTCTAGCAGAAATAAACAACTTTCAGAAGATCAAGGGTCTCTCAGTCCTCCAGAAATGTAATGTTATTTAGTTATAAATCCATCCAACACAGAAACTCAGAAACTGCCCAGGTGATTTGACAAGGGTCTAAAGAAGAGAGAGCCAGTTCTATGTTTTAGTAGAAGTAAATTCTTTGGAGAAACAAGACTGTAAAGAAAGCAAGAGTAGACACATGATTGATTTATTCACTCTATTGAAATTGTCCAAAGAAACATGGGATGCAGAGTCCTCTGAGAGAGGAAGTCTCCCTCCGCCACTCTTTGTATTGGATCCTGAATTGACAGTGTTCAACATGGAAGTAGCTCAGTATAGAGGTGACTTTCAGTAGATGATCTTGTCTCAAGAATCTATTCTTCCCCTCAGACACTCTCTATTGATTGCACATGTAGGTTTATGCATTTATATCAGCGATGTGCATATGGCTGGGTGGCAGCTTGCTTTTACTCCATTGGAAAGAAGTAGTCAAATCCACTTTCATCCAAACAAGATAATCCCTGGCTGAGTTTGTGCAGTGACAATTGATCAGTCCATGCTGTTTTCAACCCACTCTTCTGCAGGTTGGCTTGCATTTTAACACACAGAGAATCAATGCCTGCAATTGATATCCATGTTACCAGGCCACTAGAGAGCAATTGCACATTGGTGTGTGCCAGGAAAACACTCTACTAGGCCATGTTATTGAAAACAAGCCAAGAGCAGGATAACTACTTTTCTTTTCTTTTTTTTTTCATTTTGTAACAAGGAAGATTTTTTTTACAGGCTTCTGTTTCTGGCTGGAAAATAATTAATCCTGTTTTGTATTGAACATTCTATCTAAGATTAGCTGGTCAGATAATTTTGAATGAAATTTATTTTAGAGTTTCAAGCTTCTGGTCTTGCTTCAGATTGCACTGGCTGGTTGGTAGAGAGGGAGAGTCCACTTCTTCCTGTTAGCCTGTCCCACTGTTTCTTGCAGATAAAGGTGAGGGTTATTATCTTCAAAGACAGGCTTTAAGGGTATGCCCAGCGCTGGTCAGTGATGATTGGTGTATGTTTTGAGTTCAGAGTCTGCAGCCTGTTGGGCTCACTGGTAAAAGGACCATGAAATAAGCAAGGATACTAAGAGAAACACATACTATTAAATGAGAAACAAACACACAAAAGGCGAGGTGAAGTAGAGACTGTTATAGTTTCTAGTTCAGAGAGTAGAATGGGGGCATGTTGCTGCTGCTGCTGACCATAAGAATCTGAAGTCCCCACCTGTCTCTCCACTTCTTCCTCTTAATTGTCTTATTCTCTTAGGCTGCTTTCCACAAATTACAATGTGGTATCCAAAAGCTAGGACCACATCCTGTCATTTGGTGCTTGTTGGAAAAAAAAGGTGTTGTAACATTGTAATAAAAGATTTCAGATCAAGGTGTCTTTGGATTAGCCAGGTATACCCAAATTCTACTGTCAACCACCCTTATAAGACACAAAGGAGACACAGACAAAGAAGGCAAAGAGATGAGAAGGTCATGCAAAGATGGCAGCATAAGCCACAAGCCAAGGACAGCTGTGCCCTTTAGAAGCGGGAAGAGGCAAGGAAAGATTCTGTCCCTTCAGCCCTCCAGGAGTGTAGCCCTTTATACTTTAGCTAACAACTTTATGCTTTCAGACACAAAAGAGAGAATTTTAGTTGTTTTATGCCATTAAGTTGTGAAAACCTCCAGTATACCCACTAATTACTCCTTACTGAATATTAACAAAAACTCCCCTGATATAGTAACCGACGAAATCTCAACCAATAGACCATTTTTTTTTCAAGATCCAGAGGAGGTGATGGAGTTTATGTTTGCTTCTATTGCTCTCTTTTCTTTTCTTACAATTCATTTGCCTGGTGTTTAATTCCTGAGCATCTTTAAAGTCTTACCTTCGTTGAAAGTCATAGAAATACTCTTGCTGACAGCTTTTTTTTTCATTTTTTAATTTTTATTTTTATTTTTTATCACATAGTAAGCTTCTTGGCTATATTGTGTCATGTAAACTTTTATGTACATTTGAATATAGCACTTTTGTATGTTCAAAGTAAATTTCCCTTCTTCATTCATTTAAATTGATCATTTTACACACACACACACACACACACACACACACAGACAGACACACACTGTGCTGTCCTGTCTAGGAGAAAATCCTATTTATTAAATTGCTCACTTTAGTACAACTTTTGTCATAGAGTAGTTTGGCAATAAATATTTGCTGAATGGACCCATGAATATTTCTTCTGGCTTAATATCTGCTTGGGGACATCAAAGGGATGAGTCTCACATCAAGGTCAATGGGAAAAATCTTTAAATATTCCAGTTCTTGACACCTGACCTCAGTATCATTTTTTTTGAAGTGCCAGGCCACCATTAATATTCAGACTAAGGAGGAGATTCGTGATGTGAAGCTAAAATGGGAAATATTGAAGACAAGAGAATCACTAGGACCCCATGCCCCCATGCCTGAGCATCTCTGCAAACGCTTTTGAGATTTGTTTTCAAAGTTCAGCAGCTGAGAGGACGAACGTGATGCCTATCGGATACCCACGTAATTGTTCATTTCAGAGCAGACAGCCCACGCTGTAAACAGTGAGAGTTTTTTCTTTTTATTTGTTTTCCCCCTTTTGTTTAGCTAAAAGTAATTATGTTTGCATTAGATTAAGCACGGGTTTGTTTTTGTACAGAACAATAGGACTCCCTCCCTCCCTGTCTCCCATTCACTGTGTCATCCTGTCTGTGGAACTTGGAAGAAAAGCCACAAACATCCCCCAGCTGGGTTCTCAGATGCTGACTTGCCCTTTGCAGAAAGAAAATGGGGCTGGTAGGAAAAGAAATTGCAAGGAGAGAGTAAAAACCACTGCAGGTAACCTAGATTAGTTAAAAAGAAGTTATGAACTTTATGGTTTTGCATTCCTGGGAGCTTCACAAAGAGCTGGATTTTTTCAACATTCACTTGGTGCAATTAAATTGTGATTTCAGTCATTATTTTTTCTCATCAATCTCTGGGGTTCTCCAGGGATGTTTATGTTTCCTCCCCCTTTCACTTTACCTTGGCTACACCCTTCTGTCTACCACAATACACAGTATAAATGTTAGAAATGTCTAGGATCCTCTTCAGCTGGGTCTGTGCAAGAGAAAGCCTAGGGAAGGGTTGAGATCGGAATAAACTTCTTTGTCTCCCTGGGACATCTCCTGAGAAGGAAGGGTGGGATTCTGTATTGATTAGTGATCACCTTAGCTCTATAATCAGACTTCCACTGATAAGTGAACATTCATACAGACTCCCTCACTCTCTCTGAGGATGGCTATACTCCCATCTTTCTCATGGGGACCCTAGATATTTCCTTCTCAGATATTGATGCCATTAATGGCTATATTTGGTATGAAAGCTTTCATTTGGGTCAAGATTTTATTTGAAACTCTCCAAAAAAATTCATTAAAAATTCATATTCGTCTATGTTCCTGGAATGCTGTCTGGGATACACAGTGACAAGAGAACCCCAGAGAAGCCTGTGTAGGACTCAGATTGCCATGGAGTGCTTGCAGCAGGACTACTAGAGCATCATTCTGTCCCACCAGGACTCATTTCTTCCTCCATGAAGGAAAGGCAAGTGCTTGCTTGCTTCCATAGTGATGTGAGATGATGTAGATAGGACATCACAGTTTGGCTCTATGTTCATATTCAAAATATGTGGCCAGAAAGTCCTCCAAGGAATGACTGTCTTTGGCAGATTATGTCAGAAGCTAATTCACTACTACTTCCATTGCCCAGAGCTGTACTTTGTCCTATCCTTAACTAGGTATTATTTTATTCAGAGCATTGTCTTTTAAGATAGGACCATAGGTATAATTTTCTTGTATTACCTTAATATTTAATTGGTCAAAATGTCTATTTCAAGAGACCTCTTATGCCACATATTTCCATTTCTGCATCTCCTCATCTATGAGGGTTTTAATTAGAAGAGGAAGCACTTCAAAATAACGTTTATTAAACACTCTCTACTGGCCATCTATAAATGGGATGTGATTTGATCTTTACAATGACTCTGGGTAGAAGGTTTTACAAGTGTTACTGTATTACAGGTATGGGATTCAGAGGCTGGCAGCTTAATGCTTAGTGAGGAGGAAGTAGGGTTGGGGTTCAAGCCAAGGAGTCTTATCTGAAAGCCCTTTCTCCTTCAGCAAAATGCAGTCTGGGTGCTGCCTCTCCTCTCCTTAACCCTCTCCCCCTCCCTTTGTTGTCCACTTCTTTGCCTCCCACCCTCTCTCCTTATGTTATAAGGAATAAAAAAAAAAAAGACATTATGGGAGTTTGACTTCTGTCCATGAAATGATTTATTGTAACATCTCAAAGGACAATGAAAAGATTCCAACAGAGGAAACACTCTAGGAAGACTCATGTGAGGCTTAGGATACTTCAAGATGTGGTTTAGAACTGAGATTTGTAGCTACCTTCTTGTTCCCAGAGAAAATTCCCACCTTCCTTTCTCACATAACCCCAAGAAGCTCCCCTTTTTAATTAGGTTATCCCTTAGGCACAGGTTATAGCTACAGACAAGGGGTTGCTATGCAGTTTGAATAACAGGCTGAAGTGAGATCATTTCTCTTTCCTGACAGTATCCCATTAGCCACTCCAACTCATAGTCAGCCATTATTCAGGCCATATCCACTCAGCTTTCTTAGGGAGTCATTGGATGACGTTGAGTGATGGAAGGAATCTGTGTTCTCAAAAGCATGGCAGTTTGACAGTGTGACAAATTGACAGCTTGGCTCTAAAGTTACCTTTTGGTTCAGTGTAATTAGATAATTTTGTTTGGCTTTGTGCTGTAGTAGATGTTGGTTTATTTCTCTCACTATAAAGAACTAGACCCAATGTTGTTTCACTGCATCTATTATCCTAATCACTTGGGAATTATTTAGAAAACCATACTGTGGTTGTTATGCCACTGCCTCCTTGTTTGTGTGGATCCATTTCCTATGAAGCTTGTATGTGTGGGGGGATGCAATGAGACCAAAAGTTTCACCTTTTGGGACACCTGTGACTATGAGGGTGACTGAGAAGTGATTATAAGCTGTACTCAGTAGTGCCCCCATGAGAGATGACCTAGTTCACCAACCTAGACATTTCAAGTTATAACAGAACCTGCAAGCTCTATGACATATGGCATTTTAAATGAATTTCCAGACAGGTATGTGATATATATAGCCAATAAAAATGGATTCTCAGAGTAGATAAAAGAATGCTATGATAGACAAATGAGAGATAAAGACAGGTTTCAGAGCATAGGAGATAATTGGGGTGTTGTTATTTATTGTGTGGTGTGTGCCTAGTCATTGATTCAATTTTCTCATATATAAAATGTGTACAAAAGCATTTCTCTCTTGGTTTGTGATGGTTTCATGAGAAAATGTTTGTAAAGAAACCAAAATGAATCTATTTGCAAGAGCTGCAAAAGCAAGTCATATGAACACATATGTGTACACACACACACACACACACACCCCTAATTATATATTTATTTTATTTCTTTTCTAAAAGGATAGTCAGAATACATAGAACTCAAGTTAGGAGGATAATAAATTTACATGTATGCATATATATATATATATGATATTAATCTTACAAAAGATATTAGTGAAGAGAAGTTAGCACTGGGAAGACATAGGTAAAGGGTGGATGTACTTCATAAATTGAATATCACTACACATTTAGAGAAGAGTTATATAGACAAGAAATGCAAATTCAGCTGCAATCTTTCTAGCAAACAAAGACAAGATTACCTGATGAGATATGTAATTCACATTGTTAGTTAGATAAAATAAGACAATTCCCTGAGAAGACTGATCCTGAGACAGCAAAGAGATGTGCTCTGAACTACACTATTATTCACTGATTTCATTTTTCTCTACGTTTTTAGTGCATGTCGATGTGGAATTTAGTAAAAATTATGGTTTAATCTAGGAAGAAGAGAATAAAACCTTGAAATCTAAACATATAACTATGATGGCCATGTTTTTCTCCAGGATAAATTTAATTTATTCCCTTTTATTGCAATTTAGAAAGGCTGTATAAGAAAAACAAGACATTGATAACAAAATTGATGGTCAATAATATAAAAGGCTATGCACAGACATTTTAAATAAGGAAGTAACAGCATTGATATTTACCTATCAATTGTATTGAATATGATTTAGACATATTTTAAACATTTCATTTTTTATTTATTACTTTTGTTAGCTCTTAAATAGTCAGTAGTCTGTTTTTATTTCCCTGAGCTCTTTTCTGGTGCAATTCATTTTTTGTATTGTTAGGTTTTTTTTTTTTTTTTTTTTTTTCAAATTGCCAGCTAGAAAGAAAGTACCAGAGTTGAGAAAATGCCCATCAGATAAGCCTGTAGGTAAGCAAACATGGGTGGGCATTTTCTTGATGAATGATTGGTGTGAGTGGGCCCAGCCCATTGGGTGGTGTTATTCCTGGGCAGGTGGTCCTGGGTGTTTAAGAAAAGACGCTGAGAAAGCTCAAAGAGCAAGTCAGTAAGTGGTGTCCCTCCACTGTTCTGCCTGAATTTCTACCTCCAGATTTCTGATCTGCTTGAGTTCTGCCTTGGCCTTTCTCAGTGGCAAACTGTCCACTGTGACTGATCAGATATGTAAATCCAATTAACCGTCTCCAAGGTGATTTTGGTCATGGATTTTATCACAATAATAGAAAAGCAAATTAGTACAGTCTTCGTAATTTTATTTTAATTTTTGAAGGATATTTTCATTGGGTATAGAATTTTAGTCTTAGCAGTTACTAATTTTTTTTATTACTCCCCAAAGGCAATATTTATATTTTCTGTTTTAAGGAAAGGACTAAAATTATTAATTAATTTCGGACCTTGTTCAATATGTAAAGTAAAATTTAAAAGTTATTTCACAAAATGATGAATAATTGTGAAACCTATAGGAGAAATAAGGAACTGTGAGTAAAGATTAATATAAGAACCAAAAATGTGATAGAAATTACAGTATAAATAAAAGCAATAAGTTAAGAAAACAGGAATTGATGGTAAATTTATTGATGGTGGTATTGTAATGGAATTAAATAGCTCTTGAAAGTGATAAATAAAATCCTAGCTATTTAATTATTAAAAGAGACATTATTAAATCAAAATATACAGTCAAGGTGGATATATATTAGCAGAATCTGAAGACAAGAAAATTAATACATGGAATCAATCATCATTATAATGGTGGTTAATATTTTTATGGCTTTCACATTGCTTATGTTTAAATGTCATGTTTTAGCCATGTCTCATTTTTCAATTGGAAGTAAAATAAATGACATGAAGTTACATGAAATAGGTATTGGTGTTCTTATGAACTGTATACATTGAGTGATTGTAATTTTCAGAGGATTTGTAGATGTCTGAACTCAACTCTCCTACCTCTGACTCTACATTAGCCATGGTTCAGAAAGAAACTGAATTATGGAGGCCAGAAAGTCCCAAGATCTATAGTCAGAAAGCTGGGAATTCGGTTGAGCCCACATTGTTGTTTCATTTGAGCATAGGTAGGCTTGAGACCCAGAAAGAAATCACATTGCAGTTCAGATTGGAGGCAGGAAATTCTTATTCTCTACAAGATCTACAAGGTCTCCTCCTCAAGACCTTAGAGTTGATTGGATTGGGCCTTTTAAGTTATGAAAGGTGATCTACTTTATTCTTTAAAATTTACACGTAAATTTTAGCTAAAAGTACTTGAATAGACATACTTATAATGAAGTTTGACCAGGTATTTGGGTACTATTACCCAAGCAAGTTGACATATAAACAATGCCATCCCTTCTACCTATGAGTAGAATGCTTTATACAGAGAAAGGATAGCTGGAGAAATCCCAAGCCACATGCTTTACATCTATTTTGGGAGTTGAAGACTAGTTCCTGGATACTGGCCATTTGTTAATAGTAAATGTTTAATACCTATCAGCTTCTATTAAATTTCTTGTTTGGTACACAATTTTTAAAAAAGTCCAAACATTCTTTTTCTTCCGTACAACTTTCTACTTACAGAACTTCAGACAAATCATTTGTTTATAGATTTTACAAGCTGATGTGGACTGACATGCCAATCAGCTCTTAGCACATGTTCTAGAAGTTGGAGTGGAATTTCCAAACCAGGGCTCTATTTTTTCCAGCACACCTGTGAGCCCTAAGTTTAAAAATGAGTTTTCATTAGAAATCACAATTCTCTTTCAGTGTGAACATTTTATGATTTTTATAAGCTCATTTGGGCTCAGCTTATATGGTTAGTTGTTAGTGATCTGGGGATGGTTCAGGAAATTAACACTTGAGGCCTGTGGCTTGTTAACAGTAGGGTGACATTCCTTATCCATCCTTATACCTGGATACACTTAAACTCCCATTGAGAGGATAGCAAAAAAAGCAGACTTAAAAAGAACCTCACATACTTATCTAAACTTGACATATCATTGTCTACAGGAAATAAAAAAGTGTTTTTCTCTATCATGGACTAACAGTCACCAGCCTTGATTGAGGGATTGACATGTAATATATCAGTGCAGTCAGTAGATCTTTGAATCACGTACTATTTTAACACTCTGTGATGTAGGCATATGTGTGGTGTGCAAGCATGTGTGTAGACATGCTAGCATTTATGTGGTGCAGGTGTATGAGGGTTCATGTGAAGGGTAGAACTTGGCATTGGTCTTTTTTGACCCAACTCCCTTTATTTACAGAGGCAGTATCCTCTAGACGAATCCAGAGCTTACTGCTTCTGACTCTTTTGCGTAGCCAGCTTGTCTTGGGGAAGCCCTGTTTCTGTCACTTGAGCATTTAGATTACAGGTGGGCACCATACATGCCAGTCTTTTATGTGAATTCTACAGTTATACATTCAGGACTCTTATAATTTCATGGCCTGTACTTTATCCACTGAGCCATTTCCCCAGCCCATTTACACCTCCCACCCTCTAGAACAAGATAGTCTGGAAATTTAAATTGCAAAATGATGTGAACCCACAAAACATCCAGTTGATAAGTCCTATGGTGTAACTGCAATTATAGGTCAGATCATATCATCTTTTAGTTGTGCATAAAACTTTCTGATGATACCCGTTTCAAGGTCTAACTTTGTACTTGTCTTCAGAGGAAGTACATATCGATTCTATTACCATTCTTTTGTTCTCAGCCAGCTGTTATCTGCTTCCCACACCTGACTGAATCCGAACACAAGCTGAATCATAGTTAATAGAAAACCTTTTAGGGACCACCCTTCAACCAGTTTCCATGGAAACAAATGCCAGCCTAGTAATAGGCTAATTTTTAGTTTGATTAAAATTTTGACAAGAAGTCATTTTATAGTAAGTGTTTCTTCCTGATGTAATAGACTCATCTATTTGTTTTCATCCATTCAAATAGTATAGATGCTGTGTCTGATGATCAACCAATTACCAAATACTAGTTAACATAAAGAAAAATGTTATTTATGTACATCTAAACTGGGTTTGGTTTAGAATGTTAGTATATACCTTATATATGCAATTTAATTCTGGGTTAAAATATTCAATAATCTAAAAATAATCTTTATAGTGATATAGCTTATTTTACACAGTAGATTAGTGTTACAAAATGAGAAATTCTTATTTCAGAAACTATTTCTTGGATTTTTTTCTCACTCACTAAAAAGAATTCTTGTAAGGATTCAGACACGTTTCTATGTGTCTTCAACTCCTCAATATTTGTCATCTACCTGCACTCTCTCTGGTTAATTCCTTCATAGAAGACATACAACTGTTTTTAAACATGTTTTTTAATCTTTAATCTTTTTTCACACTCCAGTCACCATCCCCCTTGCAGTCTGCCCTCAGACTGCTCCCCTTCTCCTTCCCACTCCCTCATTTCCAAGAGGACATCTCCACCCACCACCTACACACCACCAAACCTCCCCACTCCCCAAGGCTTCAAGTCTCTTGAGGGTTAGGTGCAGAGCACATACACTTTTAAAGGAGAGTTGCCACAATCTGGAAGGGAAGATGCTGTAAAGGGAGAATCAAACTATAAGTAGAAATCTTAGTCCTAGTGATCAATTTAAACAGCCAGATGAAGGTGGTAAAGTCACTTCATTCATATGAGGGTTGGAATTGGGTCTTTCTTAGGTTAAGGTGTGTGTGTACGGGGGATGGGGGTTGATGTTGGTGTGTGTGTGTGTGTGTGTGTGTGTATGTGTGTGTGTGTGGTGGTATGGTTGGCCATCAAAATATATTATATTTTATAAGAAAGAGTCATTGGCCTGGAACTCACCAATTTTCCTATACTGGCTGGCCAGTAATATCTAGGAATCTGGTTGTCTCTGCCTCTTCTGTCCTGGAGTTTCAAGCAGATACTATCATACCTGCTTTTTTATTTGGATTCTGGTCAAAACTCAGGTTCTTATATTTGAAAGGCAAGTGCTTTCTTACCTGAGCTATTTCTCCAGTCCCATCTCTAGATTATTTATAGAATTATGGATTTAATTATAGAGTTATGTTACTAAGGAGAAATAACTTCACTCCTTCTATTTGTAAAGGTTACTATATTGTCTAATTGTGGTCCTGATACACAGACATCATTGAAGAAAATAATGAGAATCTGAGTGTGCTATATTGTCATTTTCAGGGGGAAAATAAGAAAGGTTTTCTTTGTCTTTTGGTGTTTTAAGTTAATAAAACAATGTAAGAATTTTATGAATGAAGACAAAGTATAAGTTCTCTCCATCTTTGTCTCTTTTTTCCACAATGAGCTAATCTTTAAACAGGACTACAGATTTGTGTCTGAAATAGATCAGAAGGATTTGTATTCTGTACCCTTATTTATTCTGTTGACTATGTTTAAGAATAAGCCAAGGGCCCAAGTGAGGATGCCTCAATCCCACTTGGGAAGAAGAAGAAAGCAATCACAGGAGGGGGTGGTGAGAGGGAGGGATTTGGGCGAGAAAAGGGACAGGGAGGGGAAGAGGGAAACGATCAGGTATTAGGGGAGAAATGGACTGAAGCCCTGAGGGCCAGCAGAAAGAATGGAAACAGGCAACCTCAGGAGGTAGGAGGTGGGGGGACCCTCTAGAATGTACCAGAGACCTGGGAGATGAGAGACTGCCAGGATTCAAAGGGAAGAACCTTAGATGAAATGCTCTACAGTGGGGGAGGGAACTTGTAGAGTCCACCTCTAGTAGAAAGTCAGGGCATCAAGTGAGGGATGGGGTTGCCATCCACAGTCAAAAACTCTGACCTAGAATTGTTCCTGTCTGAAAGAACTGAAGGATCAAAAATGGAGAAGAGCCTGAGAGAAAGGAGTTCCAGAGACAAGCCCAAATTGATATCCAGTTCAGGGGGAGGACCCAATGTCTGACACTATTACTAATGCTATGGTTCACTTACAAACAGGGCCCTATCATGACTGCCCTCTGAAAGGCCCAACAAGCAGCTGAAAAGGTCAGATGCAGATATTTATACCCAATCACGGAACAGAAATTGGTGACCCCTGGAAGAAGCTGAGATGGAGGGTGACCTTATAGGAAGACCGGCAGTCTCAGCTAATCTAGACCCCAGGAACTCTCAGACACTGAGCCACCAACCAATCAGCCTACACCAGCTGATATTAGACCCCAAACACATACACTGCAGAGGACTGTCGGGTCTGGACTTAGAGAAGATGCACCTAACATTTGAGAGACTTGGGACCCAGGGAGTGGGGTGGTCTGGTAGGGTTAGAGGGTAAGGACATCCTTTTGGAGCCAGGGGAGGGGAAAGGGTAGACCAGGAGGGGGATAAAATCTGGACTAAAGAATTAAAAAAAAAAAAACGAATAAGACAACTAAGGGGAAGTTTAGATCTGTAAACTAGATACAATTTTATCCTTAGTTGTTGCTGTATATTTGTTAGTAGCTGGCAATGTAGAAAAGGCATAAAAAGAATGGACATTCAAGGTATGCCAACCTTTGAAAGATTATTTCCACTCGAAAGAGAAATGTGAACCATTAGCAAGTACATTCCATAGAGAGCTTGAGAAGAGTGGAGGGATTATGCCCAAGGCGAAACTTCAAAAGGTATTGAAGTGCAGTGTTTTCAGAGTGGAGCAGACCACTAAAAACTGCTTCATGGTGATAAGGAGCTCTGCTTTGTGTTCTGAATGGGAGTAGGGAGAAGTGATACAAAATAAAGAAAGGAGGCCTCTGAGAGTGGAAACATGCCCAACACTACAGAGAAAGCCAGGGCTTCTTGATATTGAGATACAAGCCACTTCTAAAGTGATGGTGCTTTGAGTAGAGTGTAGTGTAAAATGGGAACTGGATTGGTGGCTCAGCTCTTGGGAGGTATGCAGTGTGCAGGATTTTTGAGCAGTGGTTGTCGACACTTAGAACCATTCAGAAAAATTGAAGGATATGAATGGATGTGAATTGCTGAAACCAAGAGAGACTGAAGGGGGAAAAGACGAAGTGGGGTATGGAAATATCTCCCTTAAAGGAAATGAGAAAGAAGAACCAAGCTATAGAAGGTCCTTGAGATGTCATGGAAATTCAAGGAGAAGTTTCAAGAAAAGAGTGATAAGTTATGCTGGATATTGGGGAGAGATACTGGAGGGAGAAAAAACACAATTCATCACTGGTAACTTTTAATAGAGCAATGTCAACCTTGGATGTGTTTAGAAGTCAGTTTTTATAGTGTAAAGGAGGTTTTGGCTGGTACACAAGCAGTGAAGTCCATGCTAAGAAATTCCACCTGTTAAACAGGGACTATTACTCAAAGAGGCAACACTGGTGAGGAAAAGAAAGATTTATGATGAAAGAGAGCTATCTTCACACTTATTGGTGGGCATTGGGATTCATGCTGCAGCTTTCCTTCCTTCCTTTTCTTTTTAATTTTTCTCCTTTAGCTTCCATCCATTGTTCAACTTAGAGTTATTATTGCTAGGATGAAATACCATGATTAAAAACAGCTGGAGAGGACGGGTCTATTTGGCATACATATCCTGAGTTACAGTTCATTGAGTGAAGCCAAGTCGGAAAGTCTAACTGAATAGGAACCTAGAGGCAGAGGCCATGGAGGAGTACTGCTTCCTGGCTTGTACCTCATGGTTTGTGTAGCCTGAGTTTTTATAGAATCCAGGACCACCAACCCAGGGATGACACCACTCTCAATTGCTGCTCCAAGCCCTGTTAGTCATTAATTAAGGAAATTTCCTACAGGATTCCACACAGCCCAGTTTTATAGAGACATTTTCTCAATTGAGGTATGCTCTCAGATGACTCTAGCTTGTGTCAAGATGACACAAAACTATCCAACTCATTCATGTAATATACTGATAGGTAATTTCTTCTTCTTTTCTTTCTGTGAAGATTTTAAAGTAATTGAGTCAATCTGTTTATCATTTAGATAAATGTATTGGTTCATGGAGGAAAACATCACTTCAGTCATGGAAATAAGGCTTCCCCTGGGACTTTATCTAGAGTCATCATGGAAGGAGTGGTCTTGCATTCTTTTATTGATCATACTAAAAGTAGCACAAAGTCATAGAGTCCTGTTTATAAATTAAGAACTCAGATAAAATGAGAATTTAAACGTTTATAAAATGGTGAAAGAAAAGAAAAGATGAAAGAGAGGGGAAAAGGAATATAGAGGGAAGAGAAAAAAAGGAGAAGGCTGGCTGTTGAGATGATTTGACCTTCATAAAATAAGATACTAAGGTGTGAAGCATAAGAAACTGGAGAGATTTGCCTGGGTAAAAGTTGTGTTTGTCATGTCCTCTGATGATGAATAAAATAGAAATATGAGAATGTCCAGAGTTAAGTTGATATGGGAGAAACAAAATGAAAAAAAAAAAGAGGTACTAAATGGCTAAAATAAACTTTAGTCAGTAGAGGAAAAAAATCAGCAATGATTTGACACATAATCAGAATGTTTTATTGATTTTTTTGGTAAATAGTAAATGAGATGTTACCTTTATAAAAATACTATGTTTCTGATTGGGTTCTGTGGTTAATTGATGAGAGAAAGAGAGAGAAAAAGAGAGAGAGAGAAAGAGAGAGGAAAAGCAGCAACTGATAAAGAAATCTTTGAAATGTATTACATATACCACACACATACCACATACACACCATACATTTACACAGACTACATATCCACACACATCATACCACACACACACCACACATCCACACATCCATACACATGCACACTACACACATACCACATGTATACCCCCACCATACACCATACAACAACAACCCCAACACACACAACCACACACACACACACACACACACACACATATATATATATATATACATTCACACACACACTACACATACACACACAGGCATGTGCACATACACTCACACCACACATACACCCACACCATTCACACAACACACATATACACACACTGCAATATACACACAAACACCACACACGTATACACACTTACTACATATGCATATACATAATCATGCCCTTCCACACACATACCACACGCATGCCCACACAATACATACACCACACACATATGCACACACACCACATACACACATAGTACATATATACACATAGCATAAATATACACATACATCACACACACTACATATACACACACACTACACATGCCCAGGCATGCACACACACACCACACATACACAAACACCACACATACACTCACACCATATACACACCACACATATACACACAGTACATATAGACACACAGCACACATACAAACATACCATGTACACATACACACCACACATAAACCTATACCATACAAACACCACACACACAGACAAAAACCACAATATATACACACATATACACACAGCACATATATACACACACTACACAGAGACATAACACACAGACACACAGATACACACACACACAGACACACACACACACACACACACCACATCTACCTTATAAGCACTGTCTTCTTCATCACTGCTGTTTGAAAACAGAGCTTAGATTAAACCATAACATAGAAGTTGAGTATAATCTTTGACATCATTAACCAGACAAGTCATGATAATTTTAAGCAAGGGTGCAATGAAACCACTAAATGGGAGCATTCATTGGGGGAAACAAAGATATCTCTCTGGTATCTGAGAAGATAGTAATAGACTGAGAAGACCTGGTCAGTGTTAAGGAGGTATGTTTGGACAGTGGGAACGGCCTGGAAGTTAGAGGTTTACGTAGGAATTTTGGTATGTGTTACAGGTGTGTGTTGATAGGGAACTAAATGCCTTGTTGCTGAAGGGGACAGTTAAAGGATGTAATGGTTTTTCATGATAAACAGAAACCAGTTTCGTAGGAATGAAAAAATTTAGGTTTTGTTTATCTGTAAGCAATTTTTCCATTTACCAAGGTCAGAGTCCAGCTTGAGCTGAGCCTAGACGTTCATTTATAACGTTGTCAGTGGCACTGGGGGGCCCACTTTGGACCTAACATCAATGCTGTCTGAACATTGTCACTGTTCTATCTGTATATTTTTTCTTTTTCCTTTTTTTCCTCTTATTCCTTCCTTATGAATATTTACATAGTTTTAGGCATGAGGATTACAAGTTTGAAAGAGATCGATATGGTCTCTCCTGTCACTGTGGTTTTAAAAAGCGACAGAGAGGATTAGGAAGGGACCAAATATTTCAGGAGCCTGAAGTCTTATATCTGTTTTACCAAGTGCAGAAATTTTATAAGAGCATTACTTATTGATAAGTTGTCAAGACAGAATCAGCAGTGCTTATTTTTATTGAAATTGGAAAGTTGATTATGTCCAACAAGCTTGACAATTTATGTGGATAAACCTTGGGAGAGAAGTCAGTCTTTTAAAATAGTGTGCTCAGCTATTCTGCATCCAGTTTTTTTTTTTTTATTTAACTGAAGATCAATAATTGTATTTCAGCATACTCCTTTTTTATTGCTAGTTGATCCACTGACAAGTGTTCATTAAGCAAAAGCTTATTTGTTGTTCTTGTTTTTGTTTTGTTGTTATTGGTGGTGGTGATGGTGTGATGTGTGTGTGTGTTTGTGACAAGTGAAGGACATTAAATTATTTGCAATGATTTCTTTATCTTCTGGCCAGGTTTTGGCACAGGGGAACCATTCAGTGTATGAGGTGAGCTGGAAGGGACATTCGTTCCTGCAGAGGTTACACGAACAATTGCACTAAACTACAAACTAGCTGTGGGGATGCAATGGAATTTTCAAAAGGAAAATATTTCATGTACATTGCCTTGTCATGTTAAAGAATCTACTGCTCCCTGTAGGGTTTAAATTTTAACAATGGCCTCTGTGACAGGATATACTCACATTGCACAATATATTTAATTCAGCCTGTGCTTATATAACACCTAAAACTAGTCTACTCAGGACTTTGGTTAAGTTGAAAACCTCCCTGTGCCTCCTGATCACCTTTTGACCTTACTTGCTGTCTGGCTCCATTGTTGCTGCCTCACTAGGTGGGTTTTGAACATCACAATCTTGCTCAGTATCTCTATCTGTTACCCTCAGTTATTTGTCAGAAACATGTTCTATTTATACCAGTTTAGGAAGAGCATGAGATGGAGCTCCCTTCTCTCTAGTCTGTCATTTTATTTATATTTCTGTATTATATATAGAGTAAGAAGAAATAGGAAATAAGTATATTTTATAAATTACATCAAGTTCTTTGTAAGCTCAATCAATGTCACAGTCATTGACACTGGTTTTAATCTGTTAATAGAAAACTACCCAGAAACTTGTCTTTAGTTTTACCCTCTCTGTCAGGACCTTAAGTGTCAGCTTGACAGAAACCTGCAGTCATTTGAGAAGATGGGGAACCTCAACTGAGAAATTGCTTTAATCAGAGTGTCTTAATAGGCATGCTATGGGAATTTCCTTAGCTGTTAACTTATGGCGCTGCCCTTACACAGGTAGATCTAGGCTGTGTAAGGAAGTAGCCGACCAGGAGCCTGGGGAAAGCCAGTAAGCCTCACTCTTCCATGGTTTTGCTTCAAGCTCCTGCCTTCGGCTCTTCCTTGTTATTCCTCCATGATGAACTGTAACCTGTAAGCCAAATAAACCATTTTCTCTTCAAGGTGCTTTTTGTTGTAGTGCTTTATCACAGCAACAGAAACAAAGCTAGAACACCTTCCAATTGTAATACACACTGCCTGAAGCTTCCCTTTTCGGAAGCAAGCACACAATTGTATTTCTCACAGATAAACGTTAGAAGTAAATGAGATAACTCACAGGAAAGTGTTTGATGTATTTGTAGAATACATAAGTAAGCACAGAAATTATGACTACAAAATGAAATCTCTAGACCACTGATTTTCACATATGTTTTCTGTTAGATCTCAGAGTTCCTGGAGTCATATTTACTGTGTAGATATAAACAAGCATCAGGATTATGCTGTAAAGAAGCATTCTCCATTTTTGCTCATGAGTGAAATGATTCTAAGACACAGTGTTCTTATGAACTTGTGGAGAGAGAGAAGGGAAATGTTTAGTTAGTTTGAGTTTAAAAAAAAGAATACATAATCATTGATCCTGTTGTAATTTCCTTTTGTATGTAATGATTTTAATCTGTTTTTGAAGAATATGTTTTTCTGGTGATCTTTTTTAGAGAATATGTAACTTGTGGCTATGAGGTAATCTTTTCTTACATAAAGAACTTTGCCTTAGTATAAAAAGGCTAAGAGAAAAAAAATAAAGTTGTTGGAGTAAGCTTGTTGATGCTGGCTCCATCCACCAAATGTGTGTTATGTAGAATGGTTGGAGCTTAGCCCATCCTCCAAATGCACGTATACATATGTATTTAAAGTGGTTGGAGCTTTGCTTGCTTCATCTACCAAGTGTGTATGTGTACCTGCCTCACATTGTCACTGATTCCGTCTCCCCTCCTTAGATCACTGAACACATTGTTGGAGCTGGAATTCAACAGTCAAGTGTATGTAAAAATCTGCTGTAGTTATTAGCATAACTATCACAACTTAGTGGTTTAAAATATGTTTATTATCTCATAGTTTTATGTGCCAGAATTTTAATAATACTCTCATCTTATTAAGTTCAAATAAAATAAATTATTTCTGGAGGTTCTTAAGGAAAATATTTTTTTGTCATTTCAAGTTTCTACAGCATATCCTTAGGTTAATTTATGACTCAGTTAATTTATTATCAAACTCATCAATGTGAAAACTCTAATCCTTTTCTATTATACTAGTTTTCTATATCTGCCTGAACAAGAGTCATGAAAAGTACCTTATTTTAAGGACTCATTGGATCCACTCCATGGTGCATAATGTTAAAAATTCTTTTGCCACAGAAGTTACCATGGTCATGGGTTCTAGGAATTAAACCATAGATTTTTTTTTTTACAGACATTATTTCTTCCACAAAAAATTAAATTTCATCTTTACTTAAAATTGCTCATAACTATATTATGCTAGTATATCCAGAAAATGTTAGGTCCTAACCATAGATTAAAAATCATTACTGTAAGTCCTAATATATTATAAAACTCTCATCCTTTATTTCCTTTTGGAAAGGAAGTAAAACACTTAATCTTGATTATCAACCTGGTGAGGATTATAATCACCGTAAAAACAAACCTCTAAGCATGTCTCAGAAATTTTCTAAATTAGCTTAACTGCGATAAACAGCCACTCAAAATGTAATGGTACATGGAATGGGTTTCCTAGACTAAATAGAAGGGATAAAGGGACCAAAGTGAGAGCACTCAAAGAGTTTTGCTTCCTGACTATAAAGGCAATGTGACAAACTGCCTCCCTTTCTAGCATGCCTCAGATCCCATTGCTATGACTTTTCAGCCATGATGGTCTACACCTTTAAATTATGAGTTAATTAAATCCTTTCTTTGTTCTTGTCAGGTACATGATCATGACAATGTGGAAAGTAACTAATGAATTACCTTTCTCAAGAGCTTTAGGTTTATGTCTGTTCCAGCTATTGTAGTTGGATGATTCAGAGTACATGGACTTGATGTGAAGTTTTAGAAAGTGGTCAGGTCCAATGAAAAGAGACCAAGAGTGGGGACAACACCTCAACAAATGTCCCATCTATGGGAAGAATTTCTATATGGTTAAGTAGCATCTTAAGTGTGAGGGGATCCGCACATGCATGTTTACATCATACACAATGACTTGAAAAGTAGAGACGGATTTCTGAAATTTAACTACTCTGAGCATCCAGAATATACTCGAAGTGGATATCCCATCTGTCACAGAACTGTCATGCAGAAGTAGCTATGAGCTAAAAAGGACAGCAAGAAAGCTAAAAATATATGTCATTGTATCAGGAATCCTGAGACCCTCTTGGAGTTCTGTTATGTGCAATGGGCTTCCTGGATGATCTCATAGATAGAATCACCATAGTGATTCAGTAGTTTCTTATGAGTAGACAAGGAAGGCACATCCAACAGATTTCATATAATATGAAATAAAGGAGTATAAGAATTTTGCACCTTCTTTTCGGGTACTAAGTTTATAGCTCACCTCTTAGGTTTTTCTTGGTCTCACTGAAGTAGCTGCTATTAACTATCTGTCCTTGAACAAAACAAATATTTTCACACCGCTGTGCATTGCCTTTGGCTGTTCTTGCTATTACAAAGTTCTTTTCCTCTCTCCCTCCATCTTCAAACCCCAGTTCAGTAAAGACCTTCTGACCTGACTGGATTTTTATCACTTATTCTTTCCTCTGAGTTCCAGTAGCATTCCAAATATAGCTAGACAGATATAGCCTTTGGAAGCATTGTCTACTCTTAAAGCCTAGCAATTGCTAATGCTGGCTAATGATAAATTGAGGTCACAAAGAAGACAGACTTATCAACAATTTAGTACCCTGACTTGTGAATTCTCATATGCAGTGTCACCAGATTTAGCCAAAGGAGGTAAGCTATAGTGTACTATAGTCATTTTAGAACTTGGGCACAGATTCCATACTGAATCACCTGCTGCATCTTCTCCCTTAACAAATCTTCTAAGTATGTAGCATGCAATATGGGAGAAATTTCAGGGTTAAGTCTAGTACTTTCAGTATCTAAAGTGAAAAGCAAACCTTTCCCCTATGATTATCTTGTCCCTGGGAGTCTTTCACTTTGTTACCTACTTCTGCTTTCAGCTCTAGAGTAGCCAGTTAGTGTGCAGTTCCTGGAAGATGACATACTCTGTATGTGGTCTGGAAAATTGTCTCAATAAAAAGGCTAGAAGGAGAGAGAAGGACTTGGGAATTCCAGGGAAAATGAACTTGTATAAGTGTCTGAAAGCACAGAGATCCGTAAGGTACAACCAGTTCCACAGCATGCAAGCAAACAAGTAAGCTAGTGAACAGTAAACCATACAACAACTCTATTCCTTGGCCACCTATGGAGCTAGCAGTGGTTCATTTTCTTCAAAGCATAGGAAGTAAATGAATTAGCAGAGGACTGACAAGGTGCCAATTTCTTTTCTCATAAGAAACATTCTTTAAGAGCAGAGAAAAGTGATATGGATGTAGTTTTTGCCTTCTCCAGAACATACTAAGTGTGTGACATTGGACAACTTTTGATTTATGGCTCTCCAAGTTTTCAGTAAAACGAGAATTACAAATGGTATTTCAAACGGCATAGCATCTGCACTTTTTGTCCTACTGCTCTGCTTGAGACATGTTAAAATACTCCTAGACCTGTCTTGGCTGGGCTTGACTTACGTTATTTAAAACAATGAGCAACATGTTTCTATATACTTGAAGAAAGCTGCTACTGGGACAAATCTAGTCTCAGACACTATCTGAAAAGCAATTGGAATACAAACAATAAGATTCCTTAACTTTTCTTAAGTTCCATGAACTTCAGTTAAAGATTCAAGGTATAAATTTGTTAAAATTAAACAGCCCATTATTTAAAAGTAAGTATGAACCACGCCATGAAAGGATAACATGCAATGTGATGAGGAATGCAAGATGCAGACTCACCACAACATCAAAGGGTAATGTGTAATGTGAAGAGGAGTGTGTCAGGCTGACTCAGTGCCGTTATCAGTAGCATCAGTAGAGATGATATGGTGGAGGGGAGAACAAGATCTCAGGGCCTGTAAGATGAGTGTGTACCATCAAGGCAGTGACTTGAATTCAGTCCTCGGTAAATAAAATATCCAATAAAAAAGAAAAGAAACAAACAAAAGAAAGAACTCTAGATTTTAGAGGATACTAGACATTGATTAAACAACTGAATCATCCATATAGTCATCTAAGCCAAGAAATAGCTCATTATCTTCAACCATTGTTTCTTATCCAATAAGCTTTATTAGTCTAATTGTTAGACAATGAAGTTCTAAATAGATTATCTGGCCCTATGGGGGTTAAGCTATTGATAAAATTATTTTTACAATTTTATATTTACTTCATTGTTTTAAGTAATAGAATATTGTTAAAAATAATGGATTTGATAGCAAAGAGTTATTGGTCATAGTGGAATGCAAAAGAGAATTGAACTGAGATAGGTAATCAATAACCTTAAAGTACTTTTTTGTTGGAAGGGCTACATTTTTGTGCTTTTGCTTTTTGTTTTATGTCTGGGTAGTTCATGGTAATGCTCTCGGTAAAAGTATAGCAAACAAAATATTCCAAGGCACTGAGAGCTGTACCTACCTGTATTCCTGTAACATCAGGGTTTGTATGTTGTGTCTGTTAGGTAAGCTATCAATAGAAAAGGCTTCTGCTGTACTTAACACCAAACCATCAGCTTGGATTTTAGAAATGAGGGTTTAAAAAATGCAATATACCAGCTCCAGATTTCAGTGCCAGCTACAGAGATCAATATCATTTGTTCACCACAGCAGGGACATTTGTTAAGAAATTACTCTTCCTCTGAGTCCCAGGGAGAGAATAAAGCTTCACATGCTGTAGTTATATGGCAGATCTCTCCACTGATAGCAGCAAGCCCCTGCCAGGTCCAGATGAAATGTGTTGTCTGTCTGTGCTTGTGTTTGTATCTTGGAAGGGTGGAGCCAGTTCTTTTTACTGAGCCCCACCCCCAAGGATTTATCACAACTGACTTATTCATACTGGGGCGGAGCTTTCATGGAAGAGAATACAGTTGGGGACAGTACCTCAAATGCACAGCTAGAACAGCATGATTGGCTGATGGAGTGATCTGAAGGAAGCCAAGCTACAATGGTGGGTTGTGAGGCCATCAGAAAGAAGCAGTTCTCAGTGAAGACAGACTGATTTCTGACATAAGGCACCAAGGAGGGAAAACCATAATGGGACTGGATAGAATATGGTAACTATAAATCAAACACATGGAAACCTTTGCTGGAGAAGGTTGTATGCATTGAATATATGGAATCACAGTGAGTATATAATCATATGTACACTATTATGAAAGGAGCTAAAAATTCCTATTGCTTATAAACACGACTGTTGAAATATCTTGGCACAATATATTATTAATGTGTTTGTGCTCAAAATCTAATAGTTATATAGTACATGACATCATATATGGTATTATTTGACAATAGCAAAAGACTTTCTGGTTTATATGTTTATTATACTATGCTTTTAGTCAGTAATAAAGAGTTGTCAAATATAATTAAATGTATAATAATGTTTTAAAATTATTCCCCACATATATCTATGTTATGGGCAGAATGCTTCCGTATCTTTCCTTCTTATGTAAATATATAACTTTGATACCTTAAAGTGTTTTGAACCATCTAGCCCTTGATATTTGCTATGGCAGTCCAAGAATACTATATAGCTTCATAATGTTGTTTTCCACATAAACTTTGTTGCACATATTGAATGTGTCTTCTTATAAACTATGCTTTTTGTAATATTGTAGTCAACATGGTTTACCTACGAGTATTTATAGAGCTTAAAATATATCTATTTGCCACATAGATGTACTTTACCATTTATAGGGTAAGTACTATAGTGGTGTATTTTAAAATTGATGGAATTTATTCCTTGTTTTCTTACCAATAAAAATAGAAAATTTATTTTCCTACCAATAAAAGAAAACACAGCTAGATATATTTTATAATTACAAATATCACATTATTGTATATTTTCTTGAAAAGAAATAATTTCTCTTTCTATGCTTACAATTTTACAGTTCTTTTGTACAGACTTTGCCATCTCAAATATGGTTTCTTCCTCATGACCTATATAACTTCATTGCCAGATGCTGTAGGGCAGATTCACATTGAGTAACCTCTGTACCCTGTAGCTTTGTGTTTATGACACTGGATGAGTTGGCACTGAGGGCTATAAGAGGAATCCTCAAAGCCATTGTAGCCTGAGAAATCTAGCGATAACTATATACCTCTGAAATGAGACGTATTTGAAGTTCAAAATGAACTTCATATGAAGTCCACCATATGATAGAAATCACCAAGAGAAGAGATGAGAGTAGTAAGAGAATAGTCTTAATGAAAATATTCTCACTTAATTTTTTTCCAGTATATAAGAACTTCCTTGTCTTGATGATCATCTGTTTCACTGACTTTTCATAGAGGGTTTTGACCTCTCTTCCATTCTGAAAACTTATGTTTCATAAACTTTGCATCTCTGTGATTAGGTGCATATATGTACATATATGTGTGTGTGTGTGTATATGTGTATGTATATGATGCATATGTATATGTAATCATATTTTCTGATGGAATCATTATTAAGTTTCATTATTTATCATGAAAAACATATTTTGTCTTAGAAATCTAACTTATTTAATACAATCATAAAAACACGTTGGCTTACACGCTAAAGTGGTAATTGCTTTGATGCTACGTAAAATGAAGTATCATTTTTATTTATATGTTGTCAAAAATTATTATGACTAGAGAAAAAGAGATATCTTATATTACCAAAAATACATACTGTATCATTAGAAATAAGTAATCTTGTTTATAATTCAATTACCATTTGGATGTAGGTCAGTGAATGTAGGCTATCCAGAGGGCTTATGAAGCATCGATGGTTTGGATGAGACTTAAAAAACAATCACAGTTGTAACAGAATACCATTTTCTCTTAGAGGTGAGAGAGGAGATCATATTTAGTTTTTTCTTTTTAAATTTGTAATTCTGTTCCATTGCATCTTAAGAAGAGTTTCTGAATGAGAATTTGTCTGTATTCATCACCATGAAACATATTACTTATTTTTGAGTGAGCAACAACTCTTGTTGCTCTCCAGGGTACCACATGGATACAGGTGTGTTTTCAGCTTTGAAGTCTTATCTCATTGCCCATAATTCTTCACCTCTAGGTTGCTTTCCTGGGGAGGCAAATAGCCCCTGTCTCTGTTCTGTATCCTTCAGTTTTTATATTCCTGTCATGGCAGTTTTCAGATGGCACAATAATTATCTAATGTCTTCAGAATATTAGATAGTGAAGTTTTAAGAAAATAAAGATTCTGTATTATCTATCTTTGATTTTTTTTCATGCCAATATATGGTACAAGCTTTGCAGGCACTTTGAAAATTTAAGTTTTAACATTTGATGTACTAAGCTAAAGCTAGAGAGTTTATTTGGAGAATAAGAAAGAATACCAAAACGAAATCTAAGCACGAATGATTGTGAATTCTCATGTACAGTATTTATGACTCCACCTTAGGATGGGGAAATAGTTTTTACAGTTACATGGTTAAATATTAATATTAGTCAAATGAGATACTTGATATTCATTAAGTAATAATTGGTATATTATCTTTTATATATTTTATATTAACATGTATTAATTGATACAATATATAATTATATATAATAATATATTACATATATTTATATAACATATAAATAAAATATAAAATACAAAATATAACATAATATATAAAATATATATCTTGCTTTTATGTTCTACTTGATACAATTATTTTAATAATTTAAGCAGTTTTTATTTTAAGTGACTCTACATAAAATAAAAATATATGTTCATATCAATAGCATAAAAGTCAGTTAATAACTAGAATTGTAATAAATTGTTTAGTTAAAATAGGATTTTATTTAATCTAGTGGAAGAAAGAATTCTGCCAAACTAATATCTTGATTAATAGTTATTATGTTTTTCAGATGCCCATTAATATTCATAGAATAGAATAGATGAATTTTTTTAATAATCTAAGGTGTTTCTACATGATTCATATTTTTCCCCTCAGGTCTACAATATGTATATAAAACCAGGATCTTGAATTTAAAGAGATCAATGCATTCTGACTTGCACACTGCACATGACAAAAATTAAGCTTTAAGAATTTAAGCAGGTTTATTTTTTTCATTAACCAAGAAGCTACATTGTAAAAGTTCTTGTATAGCGCTTTTTTTCCAAGGTCATTTCTACATATATATACATCAGCTTTGGGCCCTACTTTAACTCAAAATACACTATAAGCAATAACTGTAAGGATGTGATGTATGAAATTCTGAGAGAAAAACACAAAGATATGTATCAGCATTTGTGACCTTGGCTGTGCAGTGGGTTCTCAGATGTGACACAAAAAATGATACATACAGAAATACAAGCAGCAACAGAAAAATGTAGATAAAATGTTCTTTATAAACATTAAAATGCAAAACCAACCTACAGAATGGAGGAACAAATTTCTGTAATGAAGTATCAGATGTGGAATTATCTTAAAAATACTTTTAGAATCATATAATTCAAAAGCTAAAGGATAAGCAAGCAAACTAGAAGTAGGTAAGTGATTTGAACAACCATTTATCTAAAGAATATTTTTAATTACAAATTTGTTAATAACAACTAAGTACAAGAGATCTTCAACTTCTGTTGCCATTACAATATGTAAATTGTACCTGCATGTCTCACAAGTTAAAAGAACAAAAATATAGTGGTTGCACAAAACTTATTTCAGATGTTCATGTCAATAACATTTATGATATTCAAAATGTAGAAACAGCCCAAATGTCTATCAACTCATAAATTGAGTATTATTTGGCAATAACAAGGAATAAAATATTTATGTATGGATAGATGAACTTGAAAATCTAATGCTATGGAGAGGCCCATCATCTTCAACACAAGTGTATGATTTTCTCATATTTTCCTTTATACTGAAGGCAAGAGTTGGGAGTTGCAAACACACATAAATGGAAAGCAAGATTATTAGCTAATGGCAGGGAGTTTCTTGAATTTGATGAACATAATCTAAAAATTAAACATGGATGTTTGCACAATCCTGGAGATATAGTAAAATCACCAGAGCTTACACTGTAAGAAGGTAAAAATTCTTTCTCAAGGTCATTATATAAAATGCTATCACAAAGTAAGGCTTATTATAGTTCCATTTCATATGAGAGAAAATTTAGCTATTTAACTAATTTTGTTATTTGAGTAAAATTTTCATTTAATATTAAGTAATACAGTAGTCAAGGCTATTCTACCCTAGTTTCTTCCTCAAAAGCTTGATTTTCTTGCTGTTTTATGGACAGCCATGGCTATATTAGCATCATAATTGATTGATTTGTGTGTGCATCTGTGCATGTGCGTGTGTGTGTATGTGTGTGTGCGTGTGTGCATGTGTGTGTGTGTGTGTGTGTGTGCTTGGTGGGGGTTCACTAAGGCACATAGTACAACTTTCAGGAATTTTTTTTCTTCTACTGCTAGTTCCAGAGATCAAACACATTGGCAGGTTTGTATGGCAAGCCCATTTACTGTCTGAGCATTCTTGCTGGCCTGTATTATTACTACAAAGTAATCATAGTTCTTTGAGGTGGGATATGCATAGTAAGTGGTACAGTGTAATTATAACAGACTTGTCTGTGACCAGCATTAATTTATTCCTCAGGCTCTTCAATAGATAAAGCAACTTGGCAAGAAACACATTCTTTAACTCCACAGGAGAATGTCAATCAGGCAAATTCATCTCTTTTCCTTGAGCTGGCAGATATATCCATAGTTCCAAAATGTATTTGGTTACACATCACAACATAACCATGATTAAGTAAGTACACTGAAGTCAATAAAGAAAGTGAATTCTTGGCACTTCAGAATTATAGAACACTCATGAATAAGTAGGATTTCTCATCTGTATAAATTTACACACCTCACAACCTTGCTACTTGGAGATATTTCTTTGTTCTGCTTCTATTCTTTTTCTATTTCTAATACTCCTTTTCAAAGAATTGCTTCACACACCCTTGCAGCTCTCTGATTTTTCTCCTACAGCTTTTTCCATAGGTTGGAGAAGTAGCTCTGTAGAATTCAGGTAGGGCCAGCAAGAGGCTCGTGTAATTTCATTCTTAAGGACAAAAATATTTCTTTCTAGACCTTACTCCCACTGCCCCAATTTGTTTAGTGATTTTTCATTGCAAATGGTACTCAATTGTTTAAGAACATTTTCATGCAATAATGTGCTTTGTGTATATGTCTCCCCATACTACCCTTTACCACCTAGTGGGACTGACCTGACTCTCTGCTAAGCAAGCTCAGCTTGAAGCAACCCAACATCCATTTAGAGAACATGCCAGAGTTGGGGAGGTGATGAGTTTGAACATTTCTCTGAGAGCAATGTCACCGTTTTAGGCATTTCTATATCCTGCAGGAGAACAAACAAAGCTGTGGGGGAGAAACATTTATCACTTTATGCCAAATGAAAAAGCTTCCAGGGTTAGACATCTGTCTCTTAGAGCAGAAACCAGGGTATGTGTAATGGTAGAAATAACCTTTGCATTGTATTGGTACATGACCACTGCAACCATGGGACCAAGTATACAATTGTACTTCGTCTTTATTAGTCTGCACTTTAAAACAAGTGGTTTAATATAGCTATCAGATACTTTATCAGACAGCATAACTCTAGTTTATTCTTTATGAATATTTAAGTAAGAATAGTAGCTAGTCCTTATTAATAATGTAAAATGTAAAATATTATCTTTCTATTATCTTTTTGATCCTCCCAACAGCGATGTGATAAAAGCACTGTCATTATCTTAATTTCACCCATAAGAAAATCAAGACACACAGAGGTTAAGTGAAGGACAGATTTTTAAGATAGATTTTAGATGATTTGAGTTCAGAAAATTTGTTTTTAAATGTTACATTCTTATTTGTAGACATGCTTTATTAATCTCTTCCCAACCACATTCCATTTCTTTTACTAATGAGAAGAGTAGCAGGTACCCTCTTCATTATCTTTACTTGTACATTTTGCAGGGTAGCCTTTTTAAGTTCTTCACATTTCTAATTTTTAAAACCACTTTGGTATGTACACATGTACATTTTTATATATCATCTTTGAGGCAGAATCATTCCATTTGTCTTATTCTCTGATCATCTTTGTTGAATACTAAGTGGATTCCTTGAACATGAAAGATTTTATCCTTGAAATATATGTTTGGGAAATCTCTAAGTGCTCTCAGATGTTTGATATTCAGAAACCTGATAATGCATTATCACTTCTTATGGAAAACTTTTATTCTCTTCACAATGAGAGTAAACTCAGGGGCTTTTTGACATGGTTTTCTATGCAGAAGGTGCTTTTTCCTTTGATATATCAGGAAGATGTGGGTTTACATTTGCACCTTTTATAAGGTAATTATATAAGAGAAAGAGCTATGCTTTTATATTTTCATCCCAGGTACATGGGAAGCCTATGATTGTTTACTGTATGATTAGAAAAAGACAGAAAAATCTCTTACCCATTCTACAAGAACCGCTATTAACTGCAAAGTGAGGATACAGACTACGTGTGTAGAGCACATTAATAGACCCTAGTCATGCATCAGTTTATGCACAGGTCAGGAAATGGAGGTACAGAGATGACAGTCATTCATCTAGGATCACACAGGAGGTAGATAGAGCCAGTACCTAAGCTTTACCTAAGTTAATTCCAAAACCATCTCCAGAGGGAGGAGCATGCATGGTAGATTTCAGTTTCCTATATATTGCAGTCTTCTCCAGGGAATTAAAGAAACATCTAGTGTCTACTCAACAATAGAGACCAATTAAAACAGAATTTAAGGGATTGAATAAAAAGTTTGTCTTGGTAGTAGACTGTTTGGAAGAACAATTTTGCCAACTCACTGGTTCTTTTTGTCTGTCAATGCTGCAGTATCCTTTAAGATTTGATAACAAGGGGTCAGTAGAAAAACTTTCAAAATTTACTGATGTACATAATATTATTTGCAAGAGATAATGGGTATCATTTTTTCTTTTGGATCAAAAACTTAAATTCTGCTTTGAGCTCCTCTCCATTCTATCCTACATTATGAAATAGTCGTATCTAGGTCACCTGGTTTGATCAACATTTCATAAGTCAAATGACTTAAATGAGATGAATTTAGGAATTAAAACCAGTCACATAGAGTCTTATGCCATGTTTCTCCAGGACCTAACTTAGTGAGTCCTCATGCCTTCTCAACCTTCCAGATGTAGCCCTTATTCCAGTGCCCAGGCCTAATAGTACCACCTCTGCCTGCTCCACAGCCAACCGCTATGCTTCCTCCAGCCACCACTTTACTCAACCTGCATAATTCCCAATGCATTCTAAATATTTGTTCTTATACCCACAGATAAGTGTAGTCTTTACCCTTCACCAAAGAAACTTCTCTTTGCAACAGGCAAACCAAAACCAATCTAAATGCAAAGTTCTGGAGCCTAGTTCCAATAGATACATTTCCAAGCAATTCCCTCACCTGAGGCTCAAGGAGCGTTGTAGAATAAAGGGCAGAATGATTGTTAAGAGACAGAGGATGAGAGAGTTTGTTCTAAGACCGTGTCTCCTAGGATTGTCAGATGTTCTACCCATAGTCTCAACAACATGACTGCACAGACATGAACTGACGACACAATAGAACTGACATGGATAGATACATCAACGTGGATGGAGGAAAGCTCATTAGGCCTAAACCCTACACAAAGAACTACAGCAACTTAGGAATGCTAAGAGTTGGGAAAATAATTTTCCTTAGGGGAAAATACATTAACTTGTTATCCAGTATATACAAATAATATTATACAGGCTGAACAGATTATATTGAGGAATATGTATATGTCCTCAATTAATGAAAAGAGGCCATGAATTTAAAAGAGAGCAAGGAACAGTATATTGGTGAAATTGGAGAAATTGGAGAAATTGGAGAGAGAAACAGAAAGGAGAAAATGATAGAGTTAAATTATAATCTCAAAAATAAAAGAAAACATTCATGTTTTCCTCATCCTGTCTTTTCCCCCTAGGTTCTGATGAGCCAGTGCAGTCTACAATCTGGGGAGCATCTGGCTCTGGCTATCTTCCTCCCTCCATCCATGCTGGGAGACATTTAGTTGCTTGTTGTCTGGATGTTGTCTTTCAGCTCTGTGAGTCTTTCCAGCTTTGAGGTTCCAAAGAGTAGTTGCTGAACTACTGTTCCCCCATGACTGTAAGGCTGAATCTGTGGGCTAGTTCTATCAACTTTTCAATGGACTTCCTGAGATACAGAAAGCTGTACCTGCTCAACCATACCAATTGTATGTTGACAGCCAACCTAAATCAGCCTTCAGTAGTTGATGGTGAAATTGCTTCCCATCTTGTACTCAGTGTCTCTACCTTTAAGCTTCAAGTTAGCCTGCCAAAGTATTTACATCTTTGGAAAGCTAAAAGGTATGGCAACAAATTACCATAAATATGATGTCATAAAGCAACACACATTTACTATCTTACAGTTTTCGAGATCATTGTTTCTGCAGTCATGGTTAAGCAGGCGATGCTACCTCCACAAGTTCATATCAAGAACATTTTCCTGGTGCTATAAACCACCTGTATTTTTTCTTTTGAGATTATTTTAATATTTATTAGAAATTTTCTTTCTTTATATTTCAAATGTTCTCCCCTTTCCTGGTTTCCCCTCCGAAAACTCCCTATCCCATTCCCCCTCCCCCTGCTCACCAACCCACCCACTCCTGCTTCCCTGTCCTGGCATTCCCCTACACTGGGGCATCGAGCCTTCACAGAACCAAGGGCCTTTCCTCCCATTGATGTCCGACAAGGCCATCCTCTGCTATATATGTGGCTGGAGCCATGGGTCCCTCCATGTGTACTCCTTGGTTGGTGGTTTAGTTCCTGAGAGCTCTGGGGGTTCTGGTTGGTTGATACTGTTTTTCCTCCTATGGGGCAGCAAACCCCTTCAGCTCCTTCAGTCCTTTCTCTAACTCCTCCATTTCGGACCCCTTGCTCAGTCCAATGGTTGGGTATGAGCATCCACCTCTGTATTTGTCAGGCTCTGGCAGAACCTCTCAGGAGACAGCTATATCAGGCTCCTGTCAGCAAGCACTTCTTGTTATCCACAACAATGTCTGGGTTTGGTAACTTTATATGGGATGGATCCCCATGTGGGCCAGTCTCTAGATGGTCTTTCCTTCAGTCTCTGCTCCACACTTTGTATGTCCTCCCATGGGTATTTTGTTCCCCCTTCTAAGAAGGACTGAAGTATTCACACTTTGGTCTTTCTTCTTGAGCTTCATGTGGTCTGTGAATTGTATCTGGGGTATTCTGAGCTTTTGGGCTAATAAACACTTATCAGTGAGTGCATACCATGTTTGTTCTTTTGTGATTGGGTTACCTCACTCAGGATGATATTTTCTAGTTCCATCCATTTGCCTAAGAATTTTATGAAATCATTGTTTTTAATAGCTGAGTAATACTCCATTGTGTAAATGTACCACATTTTCTGTATCCATTCCTCTGTTTAAGGACATCTAGGTTCTTTCCAGCTTCTGGCTATTATAAATAAGGCTGCTATGAACATAGTGGAGCATACGTCCTTGTTATTTTTAGGAACATCTTCTGGGTATATGCCCAGGAGTGGTATAGTTGGGTCCTCAGGTAGTACTATGTCCAATTTTCTGAGGAACCACCAGACTGATTTTCAGAGTGGTTGTACCAGCAAGCCCACCAGCAATGGCGGAGTGTTCTCTTTCTCCACATCCTCGTCAGCATCTGCTGTCACCTGAGTTTTTTATCTTAGCCATTCTGACTGGTGTGAGGTGGAATCTCAGGGTTGTTTTGATTTGCATTTCCCTGATGACTAAGTATGTTGAACACTTCTTTAGGTGCTGCTTAGCCATTTGGTATTCCTCAGTTGAGAACTCTTTGTTTAGCTCTGTACCTCATTTTTAATAGGGTTACTTGGTTGTCTGGAGTCTAATTTCTTGAGTTCTTTGTATGTATTGGATATTAGCCCTCTATTGGATGTGGGTAGATAAAGATCTTTTTCCAATCTGTTGCTTGCTGTTTTGTCCTATTGACAGTGTCCTTTGCCTTTCCAGAATCTTTGCAATTTTATGACCACCTGTATTCTTTGGCACATGTTTCTTTCTCCCTGTACAAAACCAGCAATATGCTATTTTCAAGTTTCTAACCTCGTGCTCTTTTCAGTTTCCTTGTTTCTGTGCTCACTGTCACCTTCTTTGACTCAGCAATCCTTCATTCTAGACAAGGATCCTATGATTCTCTTGGGTCTTATTATGATAATGCTGAAGTCCTTAATTTAATCAAACATTCTTTTGCCATATAAATAAGCATTCACACAAACTCTAGAGGCTAGAACATTGACATCTTTGGGAGAATCGTTTTATTG
Organism: Mastomys natalensis; assembly: GCA_021653895.1. Taxonomy (NCBI): domain Eukaryota; kingdom Metazoa; phylum Chordata; class Mammalia; order Rodentia; family Muridae; genus Mastomys; species Mastomys natalensis. The sequence goes on from JAJTUV010001393.1 coordinate 305,065, forward strand.
ACCTAAAAATCAGAGAGAATTTATTTTCACTTGAGCTAGTTGCTAAACATTTCCCAGAGAATACCCCTCATAACTGCCAGTTCCCCAGTGAATGTGTGGGGAGGTCCACAGTTCTTCTAGGGCAGGTACATTGCACTCCTGGCAGACGCCAAAGCCCTCTTGACATATCTGTGTAAGGACATCTCTGACATCAATGACATCATCTTGAAAATGAGACACAATTAAAGTGTTTCTCCCAGGACTTACAGATTTTCTGTAAGGATTCAGGCTCTTAACTGAAAGGAGTGGGTATATTCCCCTGCTGTTTAAGCTACTATTTCTCTGTGATGTTTCTTTTCTCCCCCAGACATTGCAATTTACCATATTTTAGATGGCAAACTTGCTTTTATGTCGTTATGAATTTATTCTGAAACTGTGCTTATCAAATAAACTTTATATATCTTCTGTGTATTAGTTCTTAAAAGCTGAAGGCAAGATTTTAGAACTCAGCAAACCTTTTCTCAAAAAGATAGAATCTAACAAATCAAAAGCACCCGCCTTTTGAGATTCCATTTATTTCCAAGTTTCACAATCCTATTTTGAACCTCAAAGTCAATAATTGCTGTTTGGTTATCCCTTGAAAGCTATGACAGCCTCTGAATAATAAATGAGTAGCAGGGTCTCCCGCATATAATGCAGTACTTTTATCTTTTGACATAGCTAACAGTATGGTAACATATGTATCAAAATGCCAAGCAGGTGGTACAGACGATACATGTAGAAGTTCAGCTGCTGCAGAAGCTGCTATGGGCTAGAGGGAGCACCACTGTGGGAGAAGAAACAGGGAGGAGTATCAGAATGGCAGGAAAGAATGGAGACCAGGTTTCCAGCCAGGAAAAGTACTCTTTATAAGCTGTGAGTCTTTAGTCATCTGAGAGATGAATATTGAGTTTGAAACCTTTCAGAGACTTTTGAGTATTAGAACAGCATATTGGTAGAATACTTTTGATACATCACCACATCTTTGTTGTTTGCCCACCTCTGATGTTTCCCTCATCAGCCTAGAAGCATCTATGCTAAAGCCCATACCTCATAGGAACAGGAGAAGGCCTTGATGTGATTTGAAATTCCATTCAAAAATTTACTCTGTTCTTCACTGGGCAATGGGCAGGGAATGCATGCATGTGTGTGTGTGTGCTCGAGTGCACAGTAGATACATATGGGCTATGTGTCTATGTGATATATTCAGATATACAGTGTGTATCTGTGTGTAAAGTGAGACGTGTGTATTGCTGGGCATGTTTAGTGTATCGTGTAGGCTGTGTGATGGGTTTGTGCGATCTACACATAAAAGCTACAGATGTGCGTGTATGTGTGTGGTGTGACATAGATGATGTGTGGCATGTGTACATTTGTGTATGTGTGAATGAGAGTATCTATGGAAACATTTTAAAACTATTTGGACCCAGACTCATGAATTGATGACTAGGTCTATCACATGGGTAAATTATCTTTACAAAAGGAAAATAATCAAGCTATTTTCAAGTAATCCTGTGAGTTACTATATGAAACATACTTGGAACACTGCCTAGTACACAGATGGCACTTATCAGAGATAGCTGTTATTTGGTGATATCAGATATATTTAGACTTTGAGGGCTATGTTAAAAGGTTTCTCTGCTTTTTCTAGTAGTTGATGAACTGTTGGAAGTAGAAGGTGGTGGCAGTTTAGCACACAACTGTTAGATCTCAGACAGCTGAGATTTTTTCTTTGTGTCTTTGCTGATCTTCAGGACTAGAACCTACTCATCTGTAAATTCACTGCAGATTCTGACAACACATAAAACCTGAGCTGCTTGGCATTTCAGGAACCTGTCTGGACTAGTACAGTATAGAGGTTGCACTTCAATGTGCTTGGCTAGCGAAAAAAGAGGCAGGAAGTGAGTGGCTATCAAATATTATTCATAGATATCATTGAATCTCGTGAATAGTAGCTTGTGTTTATGTAGCAAGCAGTGTTTGCTAAGTTCTTATTTTTAGCAGAGGCAAGAAACCCCGTGGAAACATCTAGAAAGAGTGGGGATACCTATGGCTAACAAATAAGCCATTGACATTCAAAGTGGACAGCAGGAGACTCGGTTGAGAAAAAAACTCATTTCCATAGCCTGTTTCTAGATCCAGAGAGGATTTTAGGGCATGTTGAGAACTCACCTGGAAGGCACTGGACGACAATCTTGTCTAGATTATCAATTGCAGAGTAGCAATTTGTCTTAATATAAATTAGTACTTTCCAATTTCAGAAACTGGACATATAAATATATTTGATACAAACAACAGAGAGGCTGGTAGAAGGATAAAAGGCTCAGACCAACTTCATGATACCACAAAGGTGGGTAGGTTATGTTTAAGCAAGAAAAACAAAAAGACCGGTTGTGTCCATCATGGGTAGCATTTTAGAGGGATCATGAATCTTTCAATATGCTAGAGTAGGAAGCTCTTTTCTTTCTGTATGCCCTTATGCTGTTACACACACACAGATACACACAGAAACACACACCACACACACACATACACACACACCATGCACACACACGCATAAATTCACCTGGAGACATATGTATCCCCTCCTCACCACGAAAATCACCTGATATACAGTACAAAGATTTAATGAAATAAAACTGCAATATGGTGAAAAACAATGGCATCCTTTAAGGTGATAAAGCTCACTGGAGTCCACAGTTACTGTTACAGAAAGACAACTGCTTGTTTAGTGAATAATTTCATTGCAAAGTAGTTTGTGGTTGTATGTATCTGTATATATTTGATTGGCAAAAATTGTAGATTATATACATTAGCAATGATTTCTGAGGAGTAGAAGAACTTTATCTCTTACTCATTTTTCTATTATGTGAAAAAATTAACTGCAAGCATAGGTTACTTTAAAAGTTAGAGAAATGTTTTTCTTTGACAATAAACCTGTTTGGAGCTCACTAAATATCCCTTGAAAGCCTTGTCTCTGTTTTAATTGGCTCGAGTGTTTGACTGCCACTGAAACTTGGCACTTGAGTTTTTGAGAATATCCAGATAATTTCTGCTGCTTGATTAGACTGAGGTTGAGTTGTTTAGAGCTTTGGAAGAAAAAGAAGTAAAATCCTAGCTTTTTGCATAAAATAGACACCCCCACCCCCACCCCGCACAAGCTTGTTAACTGGAGTGAATGAAGCTGAAGGCCTTCTTAGGACTTGTTCTTGGCTGAAGTGGCTTCTGTTGACTCCCGGTCAAGTGTGGTTCTCTGGAGTTGACAAAGTCTTCTAAAATCCAATATCTTGCTTTTCCTATGAAATATAATCCCTCAAACTTCCACCTTTTAGGTCAAAAATGAGTGAATCTGAATGAGATGATAAAGGAAATTGACTCTTTTGAGTGCTGCAGGTCTGTTTTGTGATGTAAGAAGACTGAGTTCCAAATTACACTGTTTTGGGGACAGTAATTCCAGACCTCAATCTCATATAGCTTAACAATGAGATATTAAAGGAACCATTAACCCCAGCATAGCACTCACTATAGACTGTACACAAAATTCTTGTCTGGCATTTCCTCAATTAATCTTTCTGGATACCTTCTGAGGCAGGTGCTATTAGTTTAATTTTGTCAGTGAGGCTGTGACTCAGGGAAGGTGGTACTTGATGTCATCATTGTGGATACACATTTATTTGGGTTCATAAACTATGAGCCCAAAGAAATGAACCATCTGTACACTCCATTAATGTTCCTCCACTGAAGTGACTGTTCCCATGAACCACCGTGTTTGTATTTATATGTATACACATGTAAGTGTGTGCAAACATGAAGGTGTGCAGATGAACATGCACATCTGTGTGCATAGTGAGCTCTGAGACGGATGCTGGATCTCTTCAATCACTCTCCATGGTATCTTTTGAGACAGCGTCCGTTATCGAGGATGAAGTTTTTTTGGTTCAACTATACTAGATTGAGTAAGATATTGCAGTGAGTGCTTTTCACATTGATTCATCTCCCAGGTATGGAATAGTTAAATTTGATAGTAAACATGATTAGATTAAGAAGCATTTTGGGGCTGATTGGGAGTTTCTGGTGGTGTCTGTAAGGGAATTTCCTGAGAGGAGTGAGTAGAAGGTATATCCTAAATGTGGATGGCGACATTCCATGGGAATGTAACCCGAATAGAGTAACAGGAACAAAAGGAGACAGCCAGCAGCATTCATACAGTTTTCCTTTCTCTTCTTCCTGATCTGCCATGACCTGGGTTGCACTAGTCCACCCTGACTTCACAATCTTGTTAAATTATGAACCCAAATAAATATTTTTTCTCTGGAGATGTTTTTCTTTCAGGTATGTGGACATAGTATTGATTGCAAGATACCCATCACACTCAGACACAGGTACAGGAACACACACACACACACACACACACACACACATCCTTACTTCAAGAAAGAAATACTTTCTTTTGCATATTTTAGGGCGTCATTAAGAGAAGGTGTTGACTTTGAAAAGGTATCTGTCAATAAAAGGGAACCTTATATGAAAGTGTTGGACCTGTTTTGCTTTATTGGTTACTGACATTTCATTACTCAAGATAACCTAGTTCTGAAGTTGGAAAGATGACTGTCTGTGTGGTGCTTGCCACACAGGTATAGAGACTTGAGTTCGGTGTCCCACACCACACTAAAAAAAAAAGTGGTTGAAGTGATGTCTGTCTGAAATCCTAACACTGGGGATATAGAGACAATGTAGTTCCTTAGATTTGTTGGTGAGCTAATTTTGCTAAATCATTGAATGCCATGTTCAGGCAGACACCCTGTGTTAGAAAATAAGGTGGAAAATGGTTGAGGAAAAGGCCTGACATTCATCTCTGATCTCTCCATGAACATATGTGCACATACACATGAGGATATGCTACATCATAATCACATACACACAAAGTAAAATAACAAAAAACAAAAACAAACAAACAAACAAAAACCAACCTAAATTAACATTTAGCTTTTTGGGAGTAGTATGTAGAAACAAACCAGGCTGTATGACTTGCTAGTTTAATTAGCCAACAATTTACCACAGATTATTTTCAGTTGGTAGAATGCCTTCAGTATTGACCTTGCATAAATGGAAAGGGAGCAGGTTCATTTGATTTCATTTAATTGATTTCATATATAAAAGGAAACTAGGGTGTTTGTACTTATCTACATATATCTCATTAACTAGAACCTTATACAGCTTCTTCATGAAGTCATTATTATTATTTAGGAGACAGCAAGAAGCAAATTTGTTTGCATAGACTGCTCATATAATAAAGCTAAATAATTGCCCAGATCTAAAATCAGAATCTCATCCAGTTGAATATGTAAATAGTGCAGTAGTGTTCATTTTTAGTGTCCTTTTAGTCCAGTAATTAAATGGCAGATCTAGAAAACAGTTGCTGGGGAGGTGGTCCTTGAGCAGAAAATGAACTCTTTTTAGCAGCTGTTCCCATCTGCAAGTTCATGGCGTTGCTCTTCTCTGACTTGGAGAAGGTGAGAAGCGCCCTCGAAGGACTTTGTCCGTTCTCTGACTTCTTTCTCACGTGACAATCAAACTGAGAGTGAATTCTCCCCAAGGACAGTGTTATGTTGCTATTTGACTTATAATAAGTGTCAGGAGGATACTACCAGGGAGAAATGAAAACTCAACCTTAGCAGGACTGCTCTTGCTGGGGAAGCAGATGTCTGAATAAACCTGCCTAAGCTACTTATAATGGGAAAAAGTCTTTCCCTGCTGGCAGCAACCTATAAGCACTTCTGCCTCCTTTAGTTCCCACAGGGGACATTATCTTAAGACTATGCCCAGGACAGTGCTTCTGTTGTCATCTTGAGTTATTAAATTCACTGCATGTCTAAGCCCCTTTCCCCTAGATGATTGTAAGATGAGAGCCAGAGGTGCTGAGTGATACATGAATTCTTGGTAGTACTTAGGCTGTTTCGCTTACTGTAGTTGTGAGCTGAAAGCTCTGGGTGGGAACACCCAGACAAGTCTGGATTCCATAGGCAAGCAGGAAGAGTATCCCAGTGACACTCTGCTTAGATTGGAATCTTCCTTCTATGGCATTAGCTCATGTCACATTGTAAATCTGCTGTTATTTTTGAGTTAAATATAAATATTATGTTAAGTGATGGTCAGGCTTTATCCTACCAGGTCCTCTTAAATATTTGTGGAATATGGAATTAAGCAAATAAATTCAGAATAAGTAGGTGATACAAAGTCCTGTTTTGTTTGTTTGTTGTTGGTTGGTTTATATTGATAAAAGTAAAATTGAATTTAGAAAGATTTTATATCGAGTTCATCAGTATCAGCTAGTGGGTGTTAGGTTCAATATAGATTCAGATCCAATCAACCTTTCTCTTTTTCTCCCCCTTTAAAAGTAGAATGTGTGCAACAAAACTAAATGTCGGCTAACTTGTATGTACTCACATTTGTCTTGAGATCTGGCAGATGGAACATTTTCTTCACCATGTGTCAATGCTATCTATTTTTAGTATAATTGACTTGAAAATACCCTTTGCTTTTAAAGACAATGGCCCTTCTTTTCCTTAGCAATTGATAGCAATTGATAGCTCTTCACTGTGAGGGGCCTTAGGCAGAGAATCTCAGGTATGTTTGTCTTCCTGGCTGGTTTAATTCAGTCCCTTGTACCAAACAGGTGTTTAATGGTTTGTTAGTTGAACAGAACAGACAAACATTCTGGAGCGGATGTCCTTGAAGATTCATTTATTATCTCTACATGAGTTTTCATAAGTTAAAAGAGATGTTAGGAACAACCAATTTTCAATGTAAATGAATGAATTTATGAAGGGGAAATTTCAGGTGTAATAGAGATATTTTGGGCTGAGTCCTTTACAATCCAGGGATTCTTTCTCTGTGCTTATCTGTAAAAGTTACCCGAAACTTCTGTTAAAACCTATTGCGCATGCTTTGTTATGCAGAAATGCAAATGTGATAGGAGCAGAGAATGAAGTCTTTGAATTCAAATGTCCCTGGCCTTGTGTATCCTCTCTACCATTTCTAGAAGCTGAGCTAAGCACAGGAACAGAGGATACAAGCTTAAAACTGAAGATTAAGCTGAAGGTAATGTGACTTTGTAGTATAGTGTAGGCATTCAATAATGACTGTTATTTAGCAAGTGGTTTTGTTTTTAGGATGCCATGAACTACACTTATGTAATATTTTTAGGTGTTTGTAAATAGCTAAAAATTCAAATGAAACAAAAACATCTTTTGTAAAAATGTTTACTTTTGAATTGAGAGACAATAATCATTGTACACATATAAGGTAGAATGTAATTATCTTGATCCATTTGTACATTATAGAAAATTTAAATGTACATAATTAACAAAGTTGTTGCTATCTAACTAACTTAATTTTATTTATTTATTTTACAAAAATTTTGTAAATTTTGCTTGAAGGATATTTGGTTCAAAGATAGCATACTGTATGTCCCATATTATCTCCATTTTTAAAAGCAGACCTATTTATTTTAACCTTGAAAAATAGGTTTCTTTATCGCTAACTGAATCACAAGGACTCCTTGCTCATGCTTTTGCCATTTCCCCAAAGGCTTCATCTGTTTAAAAAAATACTTATTACTTAATGATTTCATACATGAATGCAATATGTTTAAATCATTAGCTACCCCCGCTTCCCACCTTCAAGTCTTCCTGGAGGTTTTCCCTCATATCCCCCTCCTAATTTCTCCTTTAACTCCTTCCCTTGGCTGTCAATTTAGTGCTTTGTAGTATGCACATAGGTAAACAGTATCATCTACTGGAGCATGGGCCACAGCAGTGAAGAAAAGATTACTCTCCAACAGAACAGCAGCCATCAATTCTTACCACTCTCTTACTAGGAAAGGTCCCCATGAACCCATTCCATTTCCATACTAGAGTGTTGACTACTTTGATTTATGCAGGTCTTGGGCTGGTAACTCCTGACATTATGAATTCAGAAGACAGTGTTTTATGGAAATAATGTCGTACCTCTGACTCATAGAATCTTTCTGTTCTCTCTTCCGCAATGTTCCCTGAGCCTTAGGGGAGAGGTGTATAGAATAAGTATCCTGTTTGAGGCTGTTCACTCAGTTCTTTGCAGTTTGACTTGTGCAGTGTATCTCTTTATAAACTGCTACCTGCTGCATGAAAATGTTTCTCTGATTATGGGTGAAAATTGCCCTAGTTTATTAGTATAAGACTTTAGAAGGCAGTTTGATATAATGTTCTTTAGAAAAAATAAATAGTACTCCAGTCTATGCCCTCCACAGTAGCAGGTTCTTGGTTAGTTACAGTGCCAGGCAAAATTCCTTCTTCTGGGACCTTAAGTTCAATTAGAAAGTTATTGGTTACTCCTATCACAGTCATGCCAGTATTATAATAATGGCATAGTTGGCCAAGCCAGACATTATTGAGAAAAAAAAAATCAATGTTTTAAAAATCTTTCTAATGCAGGCAAGAAAAAGAGAATCTACATTGGTTAATAACCTTTGATGTAAGTTTTATAAAGTGACATTAATTTTTCAGAGCTGAAGTCACTGCCATATAACATGACTGTAGGTATAGACTATGAAAACAAAACTTGAATGATTTTTTTTCTCGTGGAAAATGAAACTTCTAAGGACAACACTGTCAATTCTGGTTTCACGAACCCATCACTATCCAATGAGGTAAACCCAGGTGTCAAGACTTACTGAGCGTTCAATACCTTCACTATACTTACATTATAAGTAATTTGCTTCTGTGTAGGTGATGGATCTTGCTATACAAGTTCCTTTGGATAATCTTCACAGCAGGAAAATACAGTTTGAAAATCACCTAGCTTTTATTGTCTCTTTGAGAAGTCATATACAAACTATCAAGAAGGCAGACCAAAGAAAGCCTGACTGTGATATTTATAGTAGAGAAGAAAAAAGAAGGAGCAGGAGGAATAGGAGGGAGAAAAGAAGAAGGAAGAGGAGAGAGAAAAGAAGGAGGAAGAGGAGGGAGATGAAGATGAGAAGAAAGGAAAGCCATGTTGTTTTTGCTCCTTACTTCTCCATCATAATATTTCCAGGAATGATCTCTACCTGAAATTATTAAATTTATTTGCTTATTAGAATCATGAAGTAAAAGAAAGTCTGTTATTTAGCATGCATTCCTAACAGATTAAGAACGAATAGGAATCTGAAAATCCCTTTGTTTATTTGTTCTGATTTGCAGCTAAATTTTGCCATTAGAATTCACCCTTTATAGTGCGCCTGCCTCTTGGGTCACAATTCCGAAAACATACTGTTTGGGATGAGAAAGTCAAAGTACACAGTGGTCAACCATAGACTCCTGAGGAGCTCTACATTTTTGAAAACTTTAAAAGAATTTTGAGAACTGAACACTAAAGATTTCTTGGATCCAAAGGTTCCCTCTTATCTCTGCAGTAAAATATCCTTCCTAATCATGTGAGTTGGCAGCTCAGTGGGAAGACGTCTTCCTAGAGGAGCTGCATTTGAACTTTCTTCTTGTCATTTTCTCTGTGCTCACAGTGGTCAGGTAATTTACAACATTTCTTTGTAGGGACAAGCTAGAGGGCTTCAGCAAGGTGGTACTTCATTCATATCTGGGTTAGTACAGAGGCCACAAGATCAGACTCGATACAAATACTGCAGGCAAATTGAAATGTACAAATTCTTGAGCCACATGGGGAAGGTTGGAAATTCTTCCTCCAAGACAAAAATGACAAAAACTACACATTCTTTAGGCTAGAATTGCCAGGTGAGGGATGGCAAGTGTGAGACCAGCCTGGGTTGTGTTGTGAGACCCCATCTTAAAACCAAAAAATACCAAAATTGTTAGTAATCCTATACAACCTATTGCACCAGCTGGAGTCTTATACATCTCTAGTGTACCATGTTTATTGATTATAGAGACGTTTTCACGTGATTAAGCTGTACCACTGTTTTGGTTTGAATATGCTTGACCCATACAGAGTAGTACTGTTAGGAAGTGTGGACTTATTCGAGGAAGTATGCTATTGTAGGGGTGGGCTTTGACCCAGTGTGGAAGAGTCTCTTGTTTGCTTTCAGAACAAGATGTAAAACTCTCAGCTGCTTCTCCAGCCCAACATCTGCCTTCATGCGGTCAAGCTTCTTGTCTTGATAATAATGGACTGAAGCTCAGAGCCTGTAAGTCAGCCCTAATGCCAGTGTCTTTCATATTCCTATTCGGATGGCTCATTAAGCCCCACCTAAAGCATTCTACTGCTTTCCAAATCTCCAGTCTCCATGTACATGTTCCTCCAAACAGAAACATGGTCAGGCCTATCACAGCAATGCCCTATTCGTGGTACCAACTTTTGTCTTAGTTTGGGTTTCCATTGTGTGAAGAGATACCTTGAGCAAGGCAGCTCTTATGAAGGACAACATTTAATTGGGTTTGGCTTACAGGTTCAGAGGCTCAGTCCATTATCATCAAGGCAGGAAGCATGGAAGCACACAGGCAGATGTACAGCTGGAGGAGAGTTCTATATCATGTCTTGAAGGCAAACCAAACAGGACTGACTCTCCCACACTGGGCATAGCTTCAAAGTCCACCCCCACACTGACACATTTCCTCCAACAAGGCCATACCTCCCAATAGTACCCCTTACTATTCAAACCGCTACAACCATGTACATTTGTGTAAGCATATGCTATGGCATTAACACAATGGCAAACTCAATGAGAAGGCATTTCTTAGAATATCTGCTTGTCATTAATTGATATATTTGCTTGGTTTTTATTTTTGCCTGCATGTTCACTTGTTGACAACTTATTATTTTATAATTCTTATTCAGAAATGCCTTGAAATAACTGAAAATAGAAATGGCACTTGGGAAAATTTCAGTCTTTACATCTGGAATGATTTTGTTTCTAGATAAGACAACATTTTGTGGTACCAGGGGATGTATGTGTATGTTTGTGTGTGTGATCAATTCAGCTGGTGTCACCTAGACTATGCATGAAAGAGGAAAGATATCGCTCAGGGTTGCAGAGTAGTTCACCTAGTCAGCAAATGGCCGTGCCCATGTCTTGCTGGTAGAGATCCCAGGTCTTCAGCTCCTCTGGCCTTTCTCCTCTAGGCTTGGGTAGTTCTAACAGTAAAATTGTCATTATAGTAGTTTTAATTAGAATGGTCTCAGTGAACTCTCATCTATCTATCATTTCTATCTATCTATCTATCTATCTATCTATCTATCTATCTATCTATCTATCTATCTATCATCTATCTATATCTATCATTTCTATCTATCTACTATCTATCTATCTATCTATCTATCTATCTATCTATGTATCTATCTATCTATGTATCTTTTTCCCTCTCCATTCCTGCTCACTGAGTGAATATTCATCTTTGCCCCAGGTGGCCAGGCTTTTTTTATTACTTGAAAAATCCCTCAAACTTCAAATAAAAAATCACCTCAAGTTAACTATATTTCTCTCTATTTTCCTTACAGAAGCACAGAAAAGGCATTAGGGAATAAAGCTAAAATATCATGCTGGGCTGGTGGTTTTCCACACTGATTGACTTTAATGCCAGTTGAAGCAGGAAAGCTGTCAGTGTGATCGGGTGCCAGTAGTTGGGGTCCATTTTTTTTTTTTTTCATCTGGGTCTTCCCCACTGGGCTGCTAAACTTGATTCTCCTTCCTTGCATTTGGCTACTTGAGGTTTCAGGTCTCTTGTGCTTCCCTGTGAACCTGCAAAGGAGATGTCATGAGCTTTCTGGTTTGTAGCTCTCCATGTAGTTTTGGACACAGCAAGATGACATGAGTTGTGGTCATCTTCAGAAGACTGCATAAATTTAAGCCTGGTTAAAACTTCCAAAATTTGCAGCATTCAGTGTACAGGTGCTCCCAAGGCCCCACCTTAGTGGAAGAATCATTGGTTGTTAATGGCTGCTGGAAGAGGGGAGTCACGTTTCTTTGAAGGGTGATTACTGTTAGGTTACTCATGACCCACTAAGTGACTCCATATCCATGCACATGCGCAGCACTAGTTGGGTTCAGTGGATATATATATATATATTATATATATAAAATATAATGTTGAATTTTTTTTTTTTTTTTTTTTTTGGTTTTTGGTTTTTTTGGAGACAGGGTTTCTCTGTGTAGCCCGGGCTGTCCTGGAACTCACTCTGTAGACTAGGCTGGCCTCGAACTCAGAAATCCGCCTGCCTCTGCCTCCCAAGTGCTGGGATTAAAGGCGTGCACCACCACCGCCCGGCCTATAATGTTGAAATTATACATACACACATATATAATGTTGAAATATAGGTAAGAATTTACATACATGTATATTTAGGAAGCTGAGAGCATGTTGGAGGAAGTAGAGTGGATTTGATCAAGATATATGAAATTTTCTAAAACTGAAAAGATTCAAGAAGATTTAAAAAAAGAAAACTTGAAATATCAGCTATGGAAAATTAAGACAGAAAGCATTTGACAAAACGTGTGTATATGTATGTGTGTGTTTGCATGCAGACACATGCATATCTGTGCATGTATATATGAAAGATCAACTTTGGGTGCAGTTCATTTTGTTTTTTGAGATAGAATTCATTACAGATGGGGGAAATCAGAAATCTTATTTCTGGCTTCCTAGTTCTGGCACACCACTGTACCCAACTTTTTTTTTTTAATGTGCTTATTGTGGATCAACGTCAGGTCCTCATGTTTGGATGGAAAGTACATTAAAGAATGAGACCTGACCCATGACACTATTAAAATCATGTTAAGACATGTTTCTATGTCTTAGGACACGGAAACCATGTAGGTCCTTATATCTTATAGTCTTTCCCCTCTGCCCACTGACTTCTGCTGTTATTTTTGTGATGCTGATTTTCTCATGTCTTCAAGCTTTGTTCTACTTGCTGATTATGAGATGTCTGCTTTGAATGAGACAGTGGCTTCTTCTTTACTGTAATGTTTTCAAATTTAATTAAATTTAATTAAAATATTATTACACAATTGCTTTCCTTCCATCTCTTATCTCCCTGCCCCAACATGTCTACCTCCATTCCTTCTAAATTTATGGACTTTCTAAGTTTTAAATGTTCTTGCTACTCATACATAACAAACCAACCAAGCAACAAAAAGAAATAAACAACAAAAACAAACATAAAATAAATACAACTCCTTGAGTCCATTAAGCATTGTTTGCATATTTATATATTTCTAGGGCTGGCACTTGGTATTGGATAAGTAATCAATGACTCATATGGAGGAAGACAAATTCTCCCTCTTTTAGCAGTTGGTAATTGCCCATAGCTCTTGGTCTAAGAGTGGAGTCCTATGAGAGTTCTCTCATCTACATTGGACTGTGAACTTACTGGAATTGTTCAAGTCTTGTTTCGTCCTGATAACCATGTTGTTGAGAGTTCATGGATTTACCTTCCTTGTATCTTGTTAATCTCACAGGAGACTTCTAAGTCCTCTTTCTCTTACAATATTTATTCCCCCTTTTCTAAAATGTTCCCTGAGTTTTAAGCATAGGAGATGTGCTGTAGATGTACTAGTTGGGTTTGAGTAACACTTAAACAGTTGTTCCCAGCATTTTGGCTAGCTCTGCTTTTCTGTAATGGTCCACTGCTACTGCAAAAATGAGCTGAGGTATCAATTATCATTGGGTACAAAGATGACGATTTAGAATGAAGTTAAGTTTTGGATTGGTTTAGGAAACTGGCAATAGTAAACTCTTTATACTTTTGTGTCTTTCTTCTGGGAAAAACCTGATGTACAGCACAGAACACTGTTAGGATTTCATAGAAGTAGTTGCCCCAGAATTATTATACATTTGGGGAAAGTTTGGTTCTCATAAGATGTGTTCATTCATGAGGAGATGAGTTAATACCCTAAAACAGGGATGTAAGCATGCATGGGGTGTGTTTATCTGTGTTTCTCAAGGTCGGGTAGCTATGCTATGTGGGAACTTTGAATGAGACAGTGGCTTCTTTATTATAATTGTTTCAAATTTAATTAAGATATAGCTACATAATTGCTTTCCTTTCATCTTTGATCTCCCTATGCCACCAAGTCTACCTCCATTCCTTCCAAACTTAAACCACAGTATAGACTTGTTTCCTTTCTGAATCATCTCCTTTCATCATAGGAACTTGTAAAAATACTTTTCATTCTCTACTTGTTTTCCTTTCTTTCTTTCCAAATATTTCCTCTTCTGCCAGATTCTTCAGACACACAAGCCCTTGAGAGAGGAGCACACAGTCTTTCATGTCCTATTCCCTCAGACATCTTCAGTGTTTTCTCCCTTAATTTTCTCAATTTAACTTTGGTCATAGCTGTTTTTGTCAATCACCAAGGTTGGTTCCATCTTACATTGGGTTGATCTTGGTAATTAGCTCATATAACTTATGAAGAATAGTAGATCAGTTAGCTCATGAGCATCACTATAGGCCCAGAAACATCAGTCATCACTCCCTAGATTTTGTCCCAGCTTTTCTGAGTCACCTATCTAGTTTATCTGAGGCATCCTTTACTAATACTAGAAGATCAGTTCCCCACCTCACCCCCACTTCCTCAATACAAGGGATTAAAGAAAGGAGCCTTGCAAAAACTAGGCAAGTATTCTACCATTGAATTATCCTCAGCTCTCATTTTGCTTTTTATTTTTATCTTGAGACAAGGTGTCACAAAATTGTCCATGCTGGGATTGGATTCATTCTACATCCCTGGCACCTTGCTTAGCTTCCGAAATGGATGTGATTCCAGACCTGCCTCACCAGGTATGGCTGAATCAGACGTACTTTTACTCTGCACTCCAGCATTCAAAACTCAGTCATCAGGTAGTTCACCAATGACTGTGGTATAAAGAATGTTCTCTCTCTCTCTCTCTCTCTCTCTCTCTCTCTCTCATTCTCTCTCTCATTCTCTCTCTCTCATTCTCTCTCTCTTTCTCACCTCTCTCTCTCTCTCTCTCTCTCTCCTCCTCTCTCTGTATGAAAGAGACAGAGGAGATAGAAAGATAGAGACACAGAAAAGGATGACAGAGACAACAGAGAGACATGCTATAAAGACACAGATTGATGATAGATAGATAGATAGATAGAGAATATTTTTCCTCACCTGTCTACATAGCCTCTTATATCCTTAAGGTGACAGTAACAATCAAAACTATATTTAAAGAAAAAAATCTGAAGTGTGGAGAAGTAGGGAAAAGAGAAACCAAACCCTCCTGAAATGCTGTATAATTTTGCATTTTCTGCTTTGTGGAATTATATCCATAGCAGGATTATTCATTATTAAGAGATTATTTCAGCCTGGAGTCTGTGTGTCAGTAGATTAAGGCACAGAGAAGATTAGCTGCTCACATTGTGGGTTGCAAATAAGTTCCTTATCTGATCATTAAAATAGGTTGCTCAAGCTATTTTGATCATAATTATTAGTTCTGTCAGAGGCTTCTGCATGTTGGTTAGGTTTCAGTTTCTTATCTGTTGTGTTAGGATTCATCTCTATCGTACCAGGCAGAAAAGAGTGTGTCAACTTATATTATTCTTCAATAGTTCTCAGTTCTCTTCTGTTGCAAATTCATATTTTGAAAGTACTTAATTATTTCACAACTTGAAAAATTTACTATTACTAATAAAAACAATGTTAGAAGCTAGTATTTACAGTCTACAATGTGTCTGATATGATATCAGAGACAAACTCAGGCAAGAGTCATCATCTCATCTCCATGTTAAAGACAAAATTCAAAGCAGACAAATGGAATAACTTCCCTGAGTGCACAGAGCTAGGAAATAGTCATATTTTTTGTTCCTAACCCCACCTTTGCTGTTTGTCAAGAAAATGATTTCTTGTGTGCTTGGCCAGAGAATAGAGTTCTTATATTAATACGCTGTCACAGTTTAGCAAAATGAACACAGATTATAAGCCTAGGGGTTCAGATATTTATTGTTTCTGGCAAAATATAAAATCTAAAGAGAGAGAAAAATTTTGTTTTTAAAATGTGTTAGGTGGTTTTCTCTAGCGATGCAGCTACGCATCAGACAAGTATTTGAGTGTGAAGCAATGTGTTAGATGCATGGGTTACAACATGAAATAAGACACAATCACAGTTCCTGGAGGAAATTTAAATGTTGTGACAAATGTGTAAACAAAGTACTGTGGAGACCAGAAGGGAAGGAATTATTTATTTTACTTCACATGAGAAGGGATTCTCAATATACTATAGAACTGTCTGTCCACATTTTCCCTTTTATGAGAAAAAAGTATCTTCCTCAGATATCAAAATACCCCTCTCACATAACGGCATTCATGGTAGGCTTTTAGCAATGTGAGTTTGAGTAGGTAAAGCATGGTGGCCAAATCTACTGGCCTCACTTTGTAGAAGTACTGTTGTCGATGAGTTCTGAGGTGCATAAAAAGGTGTGAAACCTGGTATGGGGTTAGGGGTGGATGACTACTGTTGGAGACAGTGAGGAAATAGTTTGTGGTCCTTACCTTTCTAAGGTAAACATTCAGAATCCAGGAAAAACAGAATCCTCATTACATCAATTGAGACACGGGATCCACAGGCTTTTCCTTATTGGGTTTGTCATTTGTTAAGTGGGAGTTCACTCAATTCTATAGTTTACTTTAAAATTAGGACTAGCTAAGATGACCCAGGTGGTGCTTCCTACAATCTCATTACTTAGCAGGCAGAGGCAGGTGGAGGGCCATGAGTTCAAGTTCAGTTTGTGCTACATAGTTAGACTATGTCTCAAACCAACAACATGATATTAGGACTACCTAAATACTTCCCTTAAGAGAGTCACCATGGTTTGGTCCTTGAATTCACTTGATGTTGTGATCTTTGATCCACTTGGACTTAAGCTTTATGCAAGGTGATAAATATGGGTATATTTTTGTTTTTCTATATACAGACAGCCAGTTATACCAGCACCATTTATTGAAGATGCTTTCTTTATCCATTGTATATTTTTGATGTTTTTGTCAAAGATCAAGCATCCGTAAGTGTGTCTGGTTTTATTTCTAGGTCCTCAGTTCTATTCCATTGATCAACATGTCTGTCTCTGTACCAATACCATGCACTTTTTAAGACCTGGGAGGTGAGAGACTCTCAGGACTCAAAGAGAGGAACCTTAGATAAAATGCCCTACAGTAGGTAGAGGGAATTTATAGAGCCCACATGCAGCAGGAAGACAGGGCATCAAATGAGGCAAAGGGGTTGCCATCCCACAGTCAAAACTCTGACCCATAATTGTTCCTGTTTGAAAGAACTACGGGGATGGAAATGGAGAAGAGCCTGTGGAAAAGAAGGTCCAGCGACAGGTCAACGTGTGATCCAGCTCCAGGGTAGGTCTCAAGACCTGACACTATTACTGAGGCTATGGAGTGTTCCCAAAAAGGGACCTATCATGACTACCCTCTGAAAGACCTAACAAGCAGTTGAAAGTGTCAGGTGCAGATATTTGCATTCAACCAATGGACAGAAGCTGTTGACCCCTGTGATTGAATTAGGGAAAGGCTGGAAGAAGTGAGGAGGAGGGCAACCCTGTAGGAGGACCAGCAGTCTCAATTAATCTGGACCCCCAATATCTCTCAAACACTGGACCACCAAAAAGGCAGCACACAGCAGCTGATAAGAGGCCCCCAACACATATACAACAGAGGACTTCTGGGTCTGTGTTCAATCAGAGATGATGCACCTAACTAACCCTCAAGAGACTGGAGGGCCCAGGGAGTTTAGAGATCAGGTGGGGTGGGGTTGGGGGTAGGGGGTGAGGACAGCCTCATGGAGACAGAGGAGTGGGTTGGAGGTATGGGATGTGGAACAGTTGGAGGGTGGACGAATTGAGGAATAAAGTCTGGAATGTAAATAAATAAATAAACAAATAAATAAAGGAGAAAAAAAGAGAATCACCATGGAAACTGGAGAGCTGGGTTAGCTGCTAAGTACTTTGTACTTGCGAAGGATCCTGTTTCAGTTCCCAGAATCCACACAGAGGCTCAGAATCCTCTGAAAATCCAATTGCAGAGGATCTAATATCCTCTTTCAGAGGCACCAGATAAGCACGTGGTGCATATACATACATTGAGGCAAAATACTGATATACATAAAATAAATCCATAAAAGAGAAGCATTGTGCTTGAAACTATGGAACAAAATCATGTGGGCTCAATGAGAAGGATAGAGGAAGGAAATAGAAGGAAGATCACCACAATTCTCAGGGCATCATACAAAAGAACAGTCCCACAAACAAAGATCAATTGCTCATTGGTTAGAGTGAAAGGCCTTTATTAGTGTATATGGTGAGAACTAAGAGATTGTGCTGGGGTTGGAAGTGCTTATTTCCTCTAGTATGAATGGGAAGAGGCACAGACAGGGAGTATTACATTATTTACTGACTTGCTCAGTCACATTATATGGTACATTCTGTATAAAACCACCCTATAAGTAATTTATCATGACAAACTTACTAGGCAGAACTTATTATGGGTTGCTCAATAAATAGGACATGAATTTGGATCTCAGCACCCACCTAAAAACTGGGCATGTTCTAACCATTTATGTTTAGATCCAAGGGTTTATCATGCTCTCAACTTTGATCACAAAAGGTCCTGTTGAAATGATAGAGGTCAATGTGGTGCTTGTAACTGTTCAAAACGAAGAGAGTAAATGTGAGTGCTCAGAGGTATACCGGACATCTATATTGCTCCATTCTCTGATGGCTCTTGGAACAAGTTGCTCTGGCTTTGATATGCAGGGCTGCACATACATGCACATATGCCACCCATGCATACACAACATGGTAATACATATGCATATCGACTTTCTTCCCCCCGCCCCCCAACTGTCTCTTGGAAGGAGGAATAGAGAGAATGTGAGATCTGGGAGTGAGTGGAGTGCTGTCATCTGGACATGACATGGCTGTTACACACAAGAATACTCAAAAATGGTGGCTACTTTTATAAGATTTGTGCAAGTACAAGCCACTCAAAATTCTCTTGTGGTGGAGACAGGGACTCCCGAGGCTTTCTCTACACTAAGCTGGGTAGCTATTGGGAACTGATGGGTGTTGGTAAGAGAATCATTCTTTTGAAGGTAGAAACTAGCAGATTGCCCATGCCTCTGTGGATGGCTCCACAGCCATGCACATATGGACAGCACTAATCGGACTCAGTGACTTAGAAAATCAAAGAAGACACGAAGCTGGAAGGGACATATAGAGAGAAGAGAGAGAAGAGTGCTAGGGAAGTACTATTGAGGAAGTGGGAGGTTAATGTAATTAAGATATTTTGTATACATCTTTGAAAATTTCAAAGAATAATTAAAGAAAAACTGGGCATGGTCCCATGTACCTAGAAACTGTGGTGATAGTATAATCACTGGCTCAAAGGCCACCAGCATGGCTCTGGTTTGGGCAAAAGATCCTGTCTCAGAGAAATAAAATGGGAAGTAACAGAACAGGACATTCAACAAGTTCCTCTGGCCTTGATGAGCATAGCTACATAGACAGGCATACAACACACATGAACCCATGACACTTACACACATATGAATATGCATATATCATATTCCTACATATATGAATCTAGTTTCCTATACATGTGTCACATAAAAAGTTATTATGCACATTTTACAGATGAAGAAAATAAGTTATAAAGACTTAGAGTGACTTAACCAAGTTGTTTTGAGCACATTGGCTCCCAACATCCTGAAGTGGTGAGTTCTTTTTGTTTTCATGGGGACAGCTGAGTTCTGAATTAATATTCTCAGGAGAGGGAAGATTTTATGGACTTAGACTTGTGGTTTCTAAGCCCGACTTTGTCGTGCCAATCAACATTTCTCTTTCTTCATGACATAACAGCAGATCTTGTGTGACTGAGGTCTCAAAGTTGGAGTGAAATATACCATACCCCAAATTGCTAACAACTTTTGCAATTGAACATCTCACTAGAGGCCTCTCTCAGCTAAAAATCATACTATACCTCATACAGGCTTGAGCTTACTGAGACCTCAGCCCTTGCAACGGCTCCCATGTGGCATACAGATGTTATCTTGTAGTCTGGCTCCAGATTTAAATATGGAAAATAGCCAATAGAAAGATATGACTCAAAAAGCACAGCTAATCACTGCCCCGCTGAGTGTCACTATGAGGAGATTTGGAGTTCAGGAATTTTTCTTCTATTTTTAAGTCAGGAGTCTGAGCAGAGAGCCTCAGGTGCTTCTCAATTCACACTCCTTGTCCAAAGAGAAGCATGTAATGTGGACAACAGTGGCAGCTGAATGAATTGCTGTGGCTTACTGTGCCTTTCCGCATCTGCCTCTGCCACCTGGGTAGAGCTACTGTAAAAACCCACTGTCATTAAGGGCATCTCAGCTGCAGGCTAGAGTGGTTGGTAATTGAGAGCTTCCTGAGTGTCTAGGACTTCCTGAATCCCTGACAGGCTCTTTACTGTTCTTTTCCACTCACAGTCTGTGGTAGTTTTGAATAAAATGCCCTGTCATAAGTTGGTGATAACTGTTACTCTGCTCCTGGAAGTAATAGAAACAACCTTGTATTGCATTGGAGATCTTATATTTGTGTATGTATATACAATGGTCATATTCTAGAAGTATATATTTTCATGAGAGATTTTTCCAGCTGGCTTTATGACTCTTATATGTGTGTATGTGTGTGGTCATTGAAAAGAAACATGTTTAAAAGAAGTTTAATTAATGTGGATTTTGTTTTGGTATTAGCTGTTAAAGTTTTTCAACTGGGTCTTTCTTTCCATTAGTATTTGGACATTTGTGTACAGTGAGGAATGCACTATTTCAAAGAAACTGAGAGCTCATGCTGGTCCTTTGTTGAGAAAGTATCTGGAACGTTACCAAGTTAATCAGGATCAGATAAATATCTTACAGTCCCACTGCGAATCGACATTTTGCTCACATTCTCAGCCTGCTTGTCACCATAGCCCTGGACTAATGTTAGTCGAAGATCCTTGGCTGTCACTGTTGTGCTGTCAGTCTTCCAGTATCACTAATTATCTTTTCTTTTTCCAGGTGGGAACTTGACTCCAGCATAATCTCTCATGTCTTGGTGCATCAAACAAGCTAAACAGATCTACCATAGAGACTTCGCTCTGTTACTTCTAGTCTTGTGTAAATAAAAATGTTGGGATATGAAAGATTTTCCAGAGACAGCTAAGAGTACTCAGTTAATACAGCTTGGAAATATAGGGGCAAAATTTAACCAGTTAAATTGTGTGTGTGTGTGTGTGTGTGTGTGTGTGTGTGTGTGTGTGTGGAGAGAGAGAGAGAGAGAGAGAGAGAGAGAGAGAGAGAGAGAGAGAACTTGTAGATATTGTTTGTACTTTTCCTGTTTCTTCTGTTTTACCAGAACACTGGTTGCACAGATATATTATATATAACCGGGAACTGGCTGTTCTTTATTTTGAGGGCAAGTTTAGTAAAGTACCTCCTTACAGTTCATTTCCCACCTTTCTGTCTCACTTCCTTTTCTTTTCCACTACCTTTCTCAGCAAAGATCTTCCATGTAGCTTTGGGCATCATTTTCTATAGAACCTGGCCAAGACAAGGGGATGTGCTAAGGAACGCTCTTCTCAGATAATCAAGTAAGATAATGGCATAAATTACAGATAAAGAGTAGCTTATGATGTGTAGGAATTATTTGAGTAATGAGCAGGGAGGGGATTTATTTAACTAACAGGGAAGTTAGAGCTAACACAGGTGATGGTTGGAAACAGATGACACAAAGAAGAGAAAAAGAGATTTCTGAAGGGAGTGTTGAAAGATTAGATTGACTCTGGAACTTATAGAAAGTACAGGTAGTTGGTAAAGAACCCTGACCAAAAAAATAAAGCCACAGAGCCAGCAGTACAGCTACCTCACAATTATATAGGGCAGGAATCCAATGTAACACAAAGACTTTAGGCAACGTGAGCATAAAATAAATTGGGGCAAGGAATAATCCAAAATTGTCTTCATAAATGTGTAATATTTTCTATCCTTTTTATTCTTAATTTTATAGTATATTTTAATATGTGCCTGTGTGTGTGTGTGTGTGTGTTTGTGTGTGTGTGTGATGACGCCAGAGATCAACTCAGATGTTCCTCAGGTTCTGTCCACTTTGTTATTTTGAGACAGCATGTCTCACATGTCAAATAAGCTAGCCTGAATGAGCTCCAGAGATCTCAGTGTCTCTGTGTCCTCAGCACTGATGTGTCATATGTGCACTTATTGTCTGGATATCTTCACATGAGTTCTAGGGATCTAAGTCAGGTATTTGTGCTTGAGCTATGAACCTAGTCCCTAGCTTTGTGTAACAATTGCATGCCTGGTGCCAGTAGAAACCAGAAGGGCATCTAATTTCCTAGAACTCGAATTACAGATCACTGTGAATGGCCATACTAGTTATCAAACTCAGGTCTTCTGGAAGAACAGCCATCTCTCTAGTTCCATCATATATTGATAAAATGATAAAAAAAAAAAGAGAGAGACAAATTTAGGACTCTTTTTCTAGCCCTAATTGGGGGAGAGTATTTTTTCTTTATCTGCTCCTCTCCCTTCAAGTGGAATTTGATCCTAGAGCCACAGTAACCTCTTAGGAAAATGTTCATGTAGTTTTTGATGTTGCATCAGGCATAAGTCTGCATACTAAGGGGCAGAAACAAAATGTTCACCTCTTACTAGTTTCTTCTACTTTTCCACAAATACAGCAGATGCTATAGTGACTGAGGCTGGAAAAGATGGTGCTAGGTTTCCTGGATAGAAAATTTTCATTTACCACTTGCCACCTTTATGATGTTAGTCAACTGGCTTTCTTTCTCAATTCTTCTATGCATTGATTTCTTCTCTAATGTTTGAGGAGGATTTTTTTTATGTTTGGGAGGGGTCCATATAAAGTTAATAATACAAACAGCTTTGAATTATACTTGATATTTTAAGTTTCTCACCAAATATAAACAGCTATGCCTTGTGCTATCTGATGTCTCTAATGGCTGTGATCAGGCCATATTTATAGATTTATGAATTATTTTATAGCTTCTTCATATAAGGTAAATATTCCTTTCAGATTAAAGAGCTCATGGAGTATAGATATTTTGATTCATTTGTAAAAACTGTTAATAAAACAAAAGATATAAAAATCCACACAAAGTTTAAATAGCACATGCATTTGCTTCTGATAATAGATAGCTTTTATCTTTTCAATTTCCAGGCAATGGATTCCTTTTAGAATTTGTTTCAGACAGGTCAGAAGAAGTAGCTATTTCTCACAGTCAGACTGACCAGTAGCTGGAAAAGACACCAAAAAGGCAAAGAGATTTAAAACTTAAAGGGCAGAACATAAAATACACATTGAACTGATAAGAACAGAAACAAAAAGGTGTTTAAACTAAAGATAAAATGAAATGTTAAGAGTTCTGGGCTCCAACCACATGAAGGCATAGGGCTTTAGTTCTTGATGGGCAGTCTGACAAGAGAGTAAATGAAGTTCTAGAAATCTGGGCTTTCTGCCAAAAGGGATTTAAGACTGCAGACTTCTGATTCAGCACTGCAGTACCGGGAGGAAGAACACAGCTGTCCATGTGTGTGCGTCAAGGAGCCAGCCACAGTCCGCTGCCCCATTCTGAGTTGGGATATGATATGTACAAAGATATTTCTGAGTTTGTCCAGGACTGTGTTTGATTCTCTTATCATATGAGCATGGTAAAATGTCCTAAATTATCTGTGCCTCAGTTTCCATATCAACAGAAGAGAAATTTTGTTATTATAAGATATGACATGTAAAGAGGGAAAACATTATTCATTAAATGTGGAATGTCTATAGTGTGTAAGATTTTCAAAGGCCCTTTCAGATCTTAGAGGCATAAGATAATTTTTTTCTCTTCACGTTCTAAATTGAAAAAAAACTGGGATATTGAAATTGAGAGCAATTTTAAGTCTGTAATTATAAAAGTCATTTCAATCTTTTTAAATGCCAAAATTATAGAATGTGGAATGTGGCTACATTTTTATAATTATGATATCATGGGAATCTTCCAAAATTAATACACTTAGGAAGAGTCTGTCTGCATAATAGTAGGGTTTTGGAACACATTAGGTACTGAATTAGTGTTAATTCTTTTTTACTGTCTTTTATCACTCTGGAAGTCATTTGAAATCTGGAAAGAAGTACAAAACTATAGCTAGAGAAATGACTTTACTAGGCACCATGAGTATCATATAAGCATAGGAACCTGAATGTAGATCCAAACATAAAAACCTAGGTGTGGTGATGTGTTCCTTTGATCATGTTGCTGGGGAGACAGAAATGCAAATTCCTGAAATTTTCTGGCTGGCCAACCTAACCAAATCAATGAGTTCTGATAAGTAAGGTGGAGAACTATATATTCAATATGTCCAACACCAACTTTGGGCCTCTGCATGTATGTATACAAATGTGTGTACACACATACACCCACATGTAAATAGATACTTAAATTAATAAATGAATTAAATTAACTAAAATGAAAATACAAGTCAAATAGTGTAAGTTGTTATCAAATGATCAATGTAACATTGAGTACATAACCATATGTGGGGTGATTAAAATTATTTCCATGTTCACTACATTTTTAATTATTATATGATTAGCATGTAACAAGAACTGTTCTAAACTCTAAAGTTTGTTAAAACACATAGTGGTAATTCAAAGACTCAAGTACAATTGTTTTGATTTGGAGCCTAAGTTTACTCATTAAATGACATCACATTTTCTTTGAGGGAGGTTATTTATTATTCTGACCAATGTAGTTTCAAGGTAGGTTCACTTCTGTTTATGGAATGGCATAAATATCTATTTAATAACTTTTATTAACTTTCTTCTGTGATAATTTCATAATACATATAGTGCATTCTGATCACTCTTATCTTACAACATTCTCTTATCTCTCTCCTGCCTCTCCTATCATCCACTCTTCCCTACAAGTCCTCATACCTCATTCACACCCCACTGAGCTTAATCAAGGCTGCCTGTGTAACTAAGAATTTAGAACTATCGGGTGGACTCATCAGTAGTATGTAACCAAAAGCAATGATGGTTTATTCTCCTTTCAATAATCCATCAGTAACTAACAACACAACAGGGAGAGTAAGGCCATATAGACTCTTCTTCAATCAATTATTGACTGTTGATAAGCTCAGTCTTGTACTGGCTGAAAGCAGGCACATATAGCATCCGTGAGATTCTGTTTGTAAACATTGTGTTATGTCCCAAAGATAGTAGTTTGCCCTTCTTCCTATTTGGGGGATCTTACATTCTTTCCCTTCCATCTTCTTCAGTGATTCCCAAGCCTTGGAGGGGGAGGCATAAATGTTTTATTTAGGGGTGAGCACTCAATTTTCACATATTCTCAGCAAGCTGACCAGCCATGGGTCTCTGCATTCATTATCATTAGTTTCTCTAATTAAGGCTGCAGCATTTGTCTGGGTAGAAACACACACACACACACACACCACACCAACACACACACACACCACACTTGATGCAATGTAAACTTAGCTAAACAACAGCAGTAAATTGCCTCCTATAGCCCAACACCCCTTAGCCATGCAGGTTTAATTGGTTTTATGGTACTAAATATAAATTGCCTTCTGTGGATCCAAGCAGAGAGTAATGGTCACTACCATCATAGTTGTGCCACCACTGTGACTGTGGTTATATCTTGCTTGGAAAGTTGATCATACAGTTCATAGGATTCAGATAGGTGTAAGATCAGTGATTAATTTTCTCCCGCATCAGCATATACCATATAGCATATGCTATATATGTAACTTAGAGCACCTTCTGGCATCACAACAGCAAACTAGTAGGAAGGAAGCTTCTAGCTCAGTTTCAACTTGCATTCTCTATAACTTACAACAAAAGTTTGTAGTGTTTCAGCAATAGGGTCTTATCAGTTAGTTCTTATAGTCAACCAAGAAGAATAGAAAGAGTCTATATTGTTCTGGAGGCCTTTTGGGAATTACTGAACAACTCTTAATGAGTTATATGTCATTTGGCTTACACAATGCAAGTTTTCTATATGGCCCTGTGTTTTAATCATTCCACTATGCCAGTCCACTAACATTCTACACTCTGCTAATGCCCTCCCTGTTAAAGCCATTAGCTCACAGTATTCATCCCTCATCAATTTTCTTATTATCTACATTTTACTATCTCGTCTTTCTGAAAGTGTCCCCTCTTGTGACAGTCTCTTCTTAGTTCTCTGGCTTCTGTAGGTACTTGAAGTTGAACATAGAATCAGAGGCTCAAAACTAAAATCACACTTGGGGAAGGATTTGTACCATTTGCCTTCCTGTTCCTAGATTAATTTACTTAGAATATATATATCTCGTCTTTATATATATTTTAAATTTCACATACATTAAATTACTTTTTGATACAAGATATCAGGATTGCAATATAGATGTAGATATGCACTAACTTTAGTTGTGGAGGAAGGCATTTTTTTCAGTTTTGAATTAAAAAAGAAAACAAAATATCCTGACCAAATATTTAAAAAAATATCTTCACAATTGCTGCAAGACGTAGGTAGCTGGCCACAGGCAGGATTTGTTTTTATGAAGATAGCACACAGGGATACAATTAGAATAGTTTCTTTTATTTTCAAGAATGCAAAGCTCACAGAAATATCCAAACTTCATATACTCTCTTGTCACAGATATATATTTAGCAAGTCTTATCTGAGAAATACATCATGGAATAGAACCTAATAGTACATGTATGTTACTCATTGACTTTATTATGGACAGTTCTTGGAGCAAATGTAAATTAGTAGATTCCAACAATAAACCTGTGTCCTCTCACAATAGACTTGTGGCATATATAGGAACTGACATGTCACTCAGAGAGTTCCAGATCATGGTTTGGGCAGGATTTTGCTGAGCACTGAGAAGAAGTGAAACTTCCTTTTATGTTGCAGTTTTATGATGGCATTCTAGGATGGTGTAGAGGTAGAAGTGAAATGAATACATAAGCAAAAACACACTTAAACCAACAGCAAAACTGCTCAGGGGAGAAGAAATTATTTTTGTACAAATAGGATATGGACTCTCTGTAAAACAGAGAAAACACACTGAACATCTTGAAGATATTTTGCATATGTTTCAATTTATTTCTCTTGCTTAGCAAGGATCTAGGGATCTGGCTACATTTTCTGAATATTTTATAAAAGTTTACTATCTTAAACTACGAAGCATTCCCATCAAGTGTCCATTCAGTAAGCTACAACTAATTTCTTTGCTGACTCATATAGTACTTAATTCAGGAACTTCAGCATGATCTTTCCTTTTAAAACTGTTTATATTACATTACAAAAATTCTATGCCTATGGATTTATCCTAAGAACATTATCAGGGTTGAGTGTAAATATCTTTAGGTAAGAATTATGACACTAGAGAAATTTATAATAAGCAATATCTAAAAACGCCTTTGTGCTTATCAATGGGTGATTTATTACTCAGCCTCGGTATTTTGGTGATATGGTACCACACAGGTGTGCAAACTAGAGCTCACAGGAAGAAGACACTGAGAAACATTTCAGTGATAATCCTCTTTGCAAGGCACATTTCCAGGGCAGCCACTGCAAAACAAAAGAGGAACAAGACAAAGGGGAGGGATAAGAAAACACAGCGATGTTACTGCCTTATCTCCTGTTTCCCTTCAGGCTCCTTGTACCAGAAAGGCTGTGACTTGGATCATAGACTCTAAGGAAAGACATGAGAAGGAATTTATCTCGAAGCTCCAACCTCTCCACTATCCACCCTCCTGGTCAGAATAGAACAACTATTTTACTCTCATGGGGAGAGTTAATCCCACACACTTCTGCATTGTATTCCTGACCGTTCTTACGGCAATGGATGTCAATGCACTGTGTAATATCCAGAGCTGGCTGGTTACTTAACAAGTATTTACTTACCAATACAAGTATCTCGGATGAACAGAAAAATATTTCTGGAGACACAGGGACTAATAGGACTGAGAGAACTTTATAGATGTCCACTGAAACAGAGGTAGAAACCAAACTGAGGAGCAATCATTGACACATCCAGGAATGATGGTGAGACAGAGGCTTGTATTAATTACTTTTGTGTTGTTGAGACAGAATGCTGGACAGAAAACATGGCCAAAGGAAGACAACATTTAATTTGAATCACAATTTGTGAGGGTTTAGTACATCACACTGTCCTTCACATGTCAGTGGGCCAGGAGGTACAGAAAAGGAATGCTAATATCCCATGTTTTCTCCTTTATTGATCCATGACCCAGCCCATGAGATGGTATCCACATTTGGGAAGTTTCCATTCCCAGGATCATTTCAAGGGTACCCTCACAGACAAACTCCAAGGATGCCAGGAACCATCTCTGAAGTAGTTTGTAAATCTGATCAAGTTGATGTATCATCACAGCATAGAGAGTGGTGATAGTTTGATACTGTTTTAAAATTATGCATACATGCTAAGAGAAGAAGCGAATATAAAAAGACATTGCACAAACCTATTATACAATTTATCTTTATAAGGATGGATTTACAAGACCTTTAAACTTTATTTCAATAGGTTCTGTTTTCAAGGTTTATGTTGACATGAATTATTTTTGCTATCAAAACAATATGGGAAGAGAATTATGTATAGGGCAGTTCAATGTGCAACGATTAAGTTTATGAAAGAAGAAATAAAATGCTATTCATAACACAAAAATGAAAACCCGCATTGAACAAAAGCATTGATAGGAAGGAGTTATAAGTGGCAGTAATAGGCCGCACACTGTCTCACAGTAATTCAATGCAAAGAAACTTTCAAAATGAAAGCTAATCTCATAAAGGCTGTGTAAAAAATTGAGAGGCTACAGTATTTGCTATCACTGATAGTAACGATAAAGAGAGACATGTAGACTTGCCCTTTCTCACTTTTTCTATCAGCAACACAGTTCAATATAAAACTCTTTGGCAAGGAGTAGGTGTCAGTATGACTTCTGGATCTTCAACTAGTTTTGTACTAAACATAAATAACAGCAAACTACATACCCACACTTTAGGTTGATACATGTTAGATCCAGGCTTCTGGACTGCCCTACTCAGGTTGGATCTAAAGCCATTAGCTCTGACCTGTATAAATACATTTAATTTCTAGCTTAATCAATTCCTATGCTTCAGATTTCTTTTTGTACAAGGCTGACCCTATCAGCTTTTACATTCTGGTATATCCTCAATACTAGGCTGTCTCCCATAATCCTAGTATCGGGGCTATCTATATACTAAGTCAACTCTTATAGACCTAATCAGCAAGGTGACACATGGAATTCAGTCTGGAGGCTGGCAATTTTAGATACATGCTGCATGTCCACCTAACACCAGGCTCCTTTGGAGGGAGCAGAAGTCTTAAGGGTATTGTTGACATGGGTAGCACCACTGTTAAGGAACCCCAAGCTTCAGATCCACGGGAATAGCAAAACCTTTCTGGAGTCAGGCTCAAAGGCATGGCAGAGTCTTTCTCAGGTATGGGTGTTGATCAATGGTTGATCTTTATAGCTAAAATCTGGTTGTAAAGAAAGTATCAACTGATGCTTCCCCCTCTTGGAATCTTGCAATGGTGACTGCTACAGATGACTCCTACCCAGAATAGTTAATCTCTTTGCTCATGCTGTACAGAGTAAGCACAGCTTTTCTGTGCTGTGTCTGTGTTCATTCACAGTCACCCCAATTTCTAAGCCATGGAGGTCACTGCATTCTCTCTTGAAGGCCCAGCCATTAGGCTTACCTCTCAGACCAACACTGAACCCTTGGTCTCTAGTACTAGGTCTACATCTACAAGAGCTGTTGATTATTTAATGCCAAGTTGGTTCCTGAGGCCCCACATGCCAGTAGATCCAGAATTCAGTTCTGTTCTAGAAGATTCCTGAGATGGACTGATCCTTGTTTCGGGTCCAGACTGTCTTTGGGTATTCAGGTTTCAGAGAGGTTCAATGTTCCTGAAACAAGGCCAACCATTGTGAATGTAGCTTTCAAGCTAGAACCTGCACACAAAGTCTCCACACATACATCAGCTGACACAGGCTCCATACTAGGACCCACTGATTAATGATGCAGACAGAATTACCTTCAGAGAGACTGGCTGCTGCCTTGATCTCATGGACTCAGATTATACACCAGTCTCTATTGTGTGATATAGACTTTTCCTGGAAAGAGATACCACACATACCAAACACACACACACACACACACACACACACCTATTCATTCCAGAAAGGGAGCCCCCAAAAGACCAATGTAAGGACTTTATGACTATGCAAATTTATAAACCAATGAGATTTTTACTGGGGTTACTAACAGGAGAATGGGTGAGGGGTTATTTACAAGAAGCAAGGATGACTCAAAAGCAGCTCTGTCACCAAAACCCTACCCCAACCAACTTTTGAAGACCTGTAACCTGGGGATCTCTGAAGCTTGCAGGCAATTGCACCGTACAAATGTCTCTTCACATTTTGACTGATCAGCATTCCACAACAGCAAGTGTTATATTTCTTTTTATACTATGGGATAGAGGCCCTCAGGAACCTTCCAACTTTCTATTCTTTCCAACAGGTAAGATTTTGTTTACCTCCTGAGGCTTATAACACCCTAACTACTCAACACACACACACACACACACACACACACACACACACACACACACACACCCTTCCTAGAGCAATTATTTCAATTTGGATGAAGAGAATATTGCAATTCAGAGGAAAATGCTACACAAATAGTCCCAAGAGACACAAATTAGAGACCTGTGCCCATGGACCTAGGATTTAGAAATGCTTCAGCAAATAAGCCCCAGGCCTGTCCCTGCATTAGACAAACCCCAAAGATCCAAGTTCCAAGCTCATCCAAGTGTTCCAGGATGAAGACATGTGCTGGCACATGCATTTCCATGCTTCTAGCAGGCTGGGAGTTAAACCAATCTGCCTTTCCCAGAATAGCTAATGTGTAGAGATTGACAACATAAGCCTGAGTTGAACAGAAAGAAAGAATAATGAACCCAAGAATGGCATAGAAACTATAGTAACAGTAGAAAAGAACAACAGAGCCAAGACTTGCTTTTTATATTATAGGGTGTGATTTGACAAACCTATAGCTAAATAAGGACAGAAGAATGAGGAGTCAGATCAATAAAAGCAGAGATGAGAGAAGAAATATTATAGTT
Source organism: Mastomys natalensis (assembly GCA_021653895.1). NCBI lineage: Eukaryota > Metazoa > Chordata > Mammalia > Rodentia > Muridae > Mastomys > Mastomys natalensis. The sequence goes on from JAJTUV010001393.1 coordinate 336,312, forward strand.
GTTACCGAAGCACCACACAGGATTATAAGAGATTACTAGGAAGAATAGCATGCAAACAAATTGGATAACCTAGAGGAAATGAATAAATTTCCAGATATATACAACTGGCAGAAACTGAATTATGAAGAAATTGAAATCTGAACAGATCCATTATGAGTAAGAAGATTGAATCTACACCAAAAAAGTTTCCCATTGATGAAAAATCCTAGCATCCAATGGTCTCAACTGCTGAATTTTGCAAAGCATTTAAAGAACTAATACCAACCCTCAAAGCCTTCTAAAATACTAAAGAAGAGGATATATTTTTGAACTCATTTCAGAAGGCCATAATTTCTCTAATAGTAAATCCAGAGAAAGACATTACAAGAAAAAATTAAAGGCCAATATCCCTAATAAACATGTGTGTGAGAGTTCTCAACAATACATTAGCAAGCTGAAATCAACAGCACATTAAAAGGATCATGCACTGCAGTCAAATGAAATTTACTCTAGGGATTCAAGGATGATTTAGCATACACAAAATGACAGCAACACATTGACAGAATTAAGGAAAAATATGGTCACCTTAGTAGATGCAGAAATAACATTTGATAGGGTACAGGATCCCTTCTTGATAAAAAGCTCTCAATTTATTTGTTATAAAGGAGCAAGATTCAATACATTCAACTGTATATGACACACAATATATTAAAAGCTGTTCTAAGATCTGGAATGGGAGAGAGTTGCAGATTCCAGCTACTTCTGCTTATTGTTGCTCTATAATTCCTAGCCAAAACTATTAGACAAGAGGGAGGAATTAAAGGCAACAAGATTAGAAAGTAAAAGATAAGTTGTCTCTCTTCATACACAGCAACTTAGATATGACATCTTGAGGATTTAGAAGAAAATTGTCAGATATGATAAATGCATAAAGTTTCAAGATGTAAAATTTATGTACAAAATCCAGTGGTGTTTCTGTACATTTAAAAACAAATTATCTGGAAGATAACTAAAAAAAATACCACTTGTAATAATTGCAAAAATTCCTTGCAATAAATTAAACAACAAGAAGAAAGACCCATATATTGAAGCTATAAAACATTTTAAAAGAGATTGGAAGTAACACAAATCAATGAAAGATATGACATCCTCATGGATTGACAGAATTCATTTTGTTACAATGCCTATACTACCTAAGAAGAACTGCTATGTCAATGACTGTTGTTCAGGAGAAATAGAAAATACAATCCCCAAATTCATATGATGCTAACAACAATCAGGAGCAGCCAAAGCAATCTGAGTCAAAAGAATAAAACTAAAAGTACCACTCTGCCTCATTTCAAAGTGTACTACAAAGTGCTAGTGAAAGAATGTGGATGTGCTGTCTGAGACCACAGGCAGCAAAAATGAAAACAGAAGAAAGAATCACATCAAACTAAGGAACTGGCCTGTGTGACACTAAAGCCTAAGAGACACCTCGTTTAATGGAGTGTTTTTAAATGATGTATTTGTAATATCTAAAATACATTTTAAAAAACCAACCAACTTTTATTAATAACTTAAATTAAAAAGGCCAAAATATCTTGGCTTGCCTTTTATTGTTCTGTTAAAAAAAAAAATCATGTCCAAAAGCATCGTAGGAAGGAAGACTTTAGTATTTTACATTCTACCACGAAGAGAAGTGAGGGCAAAATGTCAAGGCAGGAACCTTAAAGCAATAATTGCAGAGTAACACATAGAGGAACTTACTGGATTACTTAGCCATAGATTGCTCTGCACATATTGCTTATAACAATTAGGTCTAATATGCCAAGTGGAATTCCAACAATCCTGGACCCTACTATTTCAATCATTAATGACTATAGAACTTACCTACAGCAATCTGATGGAACTTTTTTAAATTCAAATAGGAATTCTTCTCAGATGACTTATTCAGCTGATGTCACATTGATTAAATAACAACTTTAGGGCAATATCTAAATAGAACTTCCAGAAAATCATATATATCTATATGATTCAACTTCCCATCCTCTTTTATAATATATACACACACACATACACAGTACACACCACACTAACCACACACCTGTAAAATGACTCAGTCACTAATAGCACCATAGTGCCAGCTTAGTGACTTGTGCCAACATCCGCAAATTATCCTCAGGTCTCCATATTATGTCAGGCATATGCACACATACAACACACACCACACCACACAGCAACACATACACACACAGAGCAAACACATGCACACATGCATGTGCATAGCCAAAGTAACAGAATGTACACTATAAAAGCATTTGAAGAATATATAAATAACAAAATACATGAAAATGCTTAGCATAATAATACATTAAAGAAATAAAATTAAAACTACATGAGATATCAATATTTGGTAAGAAGATACTAAATGACAAAATATCACAATAGTTATATGTAAAATATAATAATAATAATTGACCAAAAACAAAACAAAACCCCAGCCATGATAGGGTTCTCTGTACATTGATATTAGTTGGAAGTCATAAAAATGCCCAAAAGCAGCTAAAATTCAAATTAGAAAGCAAACAGGAATCATGGGTGAATAAAAAAATAAAACCCACAAAAGCATTATATTTAGCCATGGACCCACTGTATCTGCTCATGTTAAAATTTAGGTGTACCATGAATACCTCTTTCTGAGCTCTATCGAGTTCAATCACTTGTTCTATTCAACTTAATAAGGGAAATACTTTAACACATCCAACTTTTCTGTTTTTACAGTTCTTTTTTTTCCCAATCTGTTTTTAACCATTTTAATTACATGCAAGTATTAAGGTCAGTTCTAGATGATGAACTAGCAATGCAATAGATGCAAATAGTCAAGCAACAAGCAAGACAATAAACACAAATAGTCAAAGAACAGGCAAGCAATAAACAAAGTCCAGTGATCACTCCTGTGATTACTGTTTCTAAGGGCTTATCAGGATGACCAAAATATCTGAGCCTACTTCCCTGTCCTAGTCCAAAGTCATTTTCATGCCTGAAACATACTTCTTTGTTCTAGCTTGATGTCAGATTCCTGTCTGAAGCCCATTTCCTTGTCCTTGGCCAACATGAGATTCCCTCTAAGCAGCCTCCAAAGCTCTCCACGTCTCCCCCTTTTTTATTTCATAAACTAGACTGATCCTGTCTTAGGTCATTCTGACAACAATGCCTTCCTTATCAGTAATGGAATATGCATTATCAAAAGCAATTCAATTCTGTCTTGGTTGGTAAGGCTCTGTGCAAAATTTTTACCCATCCTTGGCTTGCAGCCTGTTAAATTAATAAATCTGTCTGGGGTCCATTTTCAGGTTCAAGCCATGTACTTTGGCTGGCAACATGTTGACATTGTTAAAGACAATGTTTAACATGATGGGCAGGAATAAAAGTATTACCAGGACAAAAAAGGATAGCATAAAATTTTTTTATTCCTGGTCTGTGTAATCCTACCTCATGTCTTATTAGTTGGAGACAGAGACATGAGTTACACTGACACCCTGTGCCATATTTTGTGTGCCTTTTGTCTCATTACTCAGTGTATTAATATATACCTTCATGTCTACTTTATGATACTAAAACAACCTTCCTTCATATGGGTTCTAGTAAAACTAAAAGAAAGATCTTCAAAAAATATTAATGCTATACTTGGAAAGTTATTGATAGCACAAAAAAACCAGAACTAAGGTTTATAGGATTGTTTATTGTTGGAATCCTGATACTTATTGGAAATCATCATTGCTGGTATGGTAGGAGTGTTGGTTCTTAAAGAAAGAGTACAAATAGCTTATATCACGAATTATTTAGTAGAAAATATTTCTGCATAGGAAAATCTCCCCATAGCCAAAAATTGACATGGATTTTTCAAAGAGACTTGATGCCCTTAAGGATTGAATTGAGTTGATTATTCAACAAGTGAACACTATTAAATATCAATTGGCCATTAATTGCCATTATAAGCATACTTATATTTGTGTCTCTGCTTTACATTATTAATGAATCTATATACCCATAGGAATTGGTTAAGAACTGTTTAAGCAGATATGGTATCAAAACCACAGTGTTATTGACTTTGGATAATTACATCCAAAATTATTTTATTAGAAAACTTTCATTTGTTACTAATTTCTGTGCAATGGTTTTGTGAATAAATTGAAA